>VXBD01004317.1:0-87798 GCA_013399975.1 Indicator maculatus | reverse complement strand
AAGGGGGAAGACGAAGGGGGAAGACGAAGGGGGAAAAAGAAGGGGGAAAAAGGGGGGAAAAGGGGGGAAAAGGGGAAAAAAGGGGAAAAAAGGGGAAAAACCCAACAAACCAAACCAACAAACAAACAAAACCAAAACAATCCCACAACACACCTTCCCCAAAATCCCAAACCAAAAATAAAACCCAACACACTCACTTGGGAAAAAAAAACTACTCATAGATAGAATCATAAATATATTTCAGCCTTTTGCTTTTCACTGCTTTGAGACTGAGCTCAAGAGGATAGGGAGCCTAAGAGACTGCAAAGGCTTCCTGTCAATCTCAAATGGCATGCTTGTCTTTTCCAACTCAGAAAGTTGTTCCTGTCACAGTATATCTGGACATTCCTTCAAGATCCCTAGACATAAGCTAATGAAGTAAGATAATGTGCAGAACTTGGCCTTCCTGATAATGAAGTCAGCAACCAGACAAATGGGCACATGCACTCTGCATATGTGGGTCAGCTGCACCAAAGTTGCTATTTCTAGAGCTACAATAACACAAGGCTTTTCTCTGGACAAGAGATCCATGCTTCATACCAACTCAACAACCAGAGTTTGCCAGAATTCTTCAGAAAACTTAGCATTTGTAAGATCTTTATTTTAATTGTCATGCTTTTTTTTTTTGCACAAATTTTCCAGTCAAAGTATCCTGGGGTTTCTAATTTGCCTCCATTCTAACAGGAATATGTCTCCCTCAATAAGTATATTTGAGCAAAGTACAGAAACTATCTAATTTGCAGAAAAAAATTTCCAGTGATACCCATTAAACCTTCATGACATAGCTATCAATTTTTTTTGTTAGAGAGGTTCAGTGTTCTAAGACATATAAAAGCATAATTTTTGTGATAGCATCATTTCACTTGATTATTTTTCTTCAAGGTATCTTATAAGTGATTAATAAAAAAAAAAGCTTTTGAAAACTGCACTACAAAACTCAACCACAAAAAGGCACATAAGATATGAATGCCCTTTTGCACTCCCCAAAATTACTTCAGTTGAAGGAGAAGGAGATAGCTGGAAGTCTGCACACTTTCAAAGAGACTAGAAGTATCCATGTGTGGAACTATTCCAAAAGAGTTATCACATTTTCAACTGATACCTTGACTCTGGCATACAGACATCTGTAGATTTCCCTGAGTGCTTGAAGTAATAGCTCCAAAACCCACAGAACATTACATGCAGTGCTGGTCTCCCACTGAGGCCCATAAAACCACCTCAATTAAGCCTCACAATGCTGTGACTGACTATGTACCTGAACTGCACAAACAGAAGACTCCTACTGTTGTTTCTGAGAGCCAAACTTGCAAAGAGAACAAATACAAGCAATGCAATACCACATATTTTTCTCTCCAATAAGAATATAGGTCTTGGCTCACAAGAGAAATATTAGCTTAAAGCTTTGTTGCAAACCCCAGGACACAAACACTGCCATGTAATTGTCTGAATCTTACTTGGAAGAACTCAGGTGAGAAAGGAAAAGGAAAGGAATGGAATTAGATAAAGCCTCTCATTGTTCACAAAATTTGGTGTAACACTGAAATATAACAGTTTGCAGTTCTTGTATTCTTTATGGTCTTTTTCCATGCTAAGAACATCCTCTGTGCGTCATTGTTTGCTGAAAAGGCTCTCTCAAACTCTGCATAACAGGCACAGAAAGATCTACTAGGATAGCTGAAGATGCTTGGAACCAAAACCTGTCAAAGCATCAACACAGAATATGTCTACACAAAAACTCTTTTTTGATACTGCTCTGCAGAAATGCAAAGGACAGCTTTAAATTAGGTTTCCTACTCATTGGAAGTAACTTAGTCACATGAAGTTGGAGCTCTGTTGTGTGAGGAATAACTTCAGGGTATCTTTAATCTTGGTTTGGTAAATTTCAGGTATGTCAACTGCACTTGTTTGGTGAATGTGCATCTCAAGTCAATTAGAAAAATGTTAGAATTACCAGTTCCAAAAGATAATCAAAAATTAGTGGGAAAGACATAGTTTGTTCTTGGAATGGCATCTTTAAGAGTTCCCTTTAAATGCTGCCACTGCATCACCACAAAGAAAAACTGGAGAAGACTAGGTTTTATGTACATTGGCTGGCACTCAGGAGTCTCAGCTGTTTTTAACCTCTCTTAAATCAACACTAAAGAACATTCCACATTTTTCTGTACCAAAATAACATCTACATGGCAAAAAAAAAATCAAAATGAAAGTGGTTTATGTAAACACTCAACATTTGAATGAACACAAAGGTTCCTAACCCCAACTCAATGTTATTCAAGAAAAACATTTTTTCATACTAGAACTTACATTCAGACTGAAGATATTTCTCAAGTAAGGTGAACTCCAGGAAACAAATGTGGACTATGTGACTTCAGGAACAGGGACGCATGGAAATAGATCTGTTAGCTGAAATCCACACAATTTATTCACTTTAAACCAAAATCTTTTCTTACCATCATGATTGGGATTTCCCAAAGTCCATGGCTCATCTGAGTCAAAATGAGTGTCTCCCCCTATTCCTGGCCCAGGGAAATACGCATGAGCCAAAAATCCTCCTTCCCCATCAAAGGGAGAACTGTCTCCATGAAAACCCGATGCAAAAATGATCGTAATATCCACGTCCCTCTTGCCATTTTCTAATTCAATATAAGGAACTTCTTCAAATGTCAGAGGAGTTACATTCTGCCACACATCGAAGGCACGGCGAATGGCTTTACGGGTTTCAGCATCACCTACTTTGGGAGTGACGTTCTTTATGCTGGAAGAAACAGACAAACATCAGATGAAATTTGACAGAACAGCAAGTGACACTGCTTGCATCCATTTCCCCCAACCATTAAAAGCACTGTGATTTTAAGAAAATGTGATAGTCTGGCATTATGTCCTATAAGGAAGAGTATTTTTCAACAAGCTGCTGTGAAATTGTGTCAAAACGCCTGGCCCTTCATTCTAAAACCTGCATTACTTAGGTTACTCTCAGCAGTACAAGCCCCTTGTTTTTAAAAGATTAAAAATATTTTAAAATTAAAAACTCTTAACAGTGGGATAAACCAGATTAATCAACCACTGACTGTTTACCTCCTGGACCACAATTATACTCCATCACAGCAGAGGAATGGCATGCAATTTCTGATCAAAAGAAATATGTTTCTAGTTAAATGAAACAGTAACTTGGTAGTAAGTCCATTAACAATAGCAGAGCTCCATACTGTGACTACCAACCAGTATTCACAAAGCCTTAAAAATAGTTCTTGCAGCATTTTTAACTGCATAGATAATTCCTTATCACAAAGCGTTTTGATTTCAATACAAGAAAGATAATTCCTTATTAGAAACAAAGCATTTTTTATTTCAATGCAAGCTAAGATGTCCTTTTGTGATCTGAGTACTCCTATAAATCTTGCATAAAACTGTAGAATTCAGATAAATCATTTTATAGAAGACAATTACATGGCAATTGAGAAATACATATTTAAACAGATTTCAGTCTCCACTACTACTTCAAATAACAGACATAAGAGAAAAGCAAAACAGCCATCAGAATTACAGTTGAGTTCAGAGTCACAGTTAATAGTAAATTATAGTGGAGACACCTTCAAAAAACCTGTCCTTCTCTTGTTATTGCATTCTAGGAGAGACTGGCAATAAATTTCAGACCAATTCTACTTCCACCATCATTTTCACTTGATTCATACAGCCATCAAACACTCTGTTAGGTTTGTGTCTGTTCTGAAACTGCTGCAATCAGATGCTCTTTGTTCATTTGACATGTGCCTGACAGCATAAATTTCAGGAGTTAAACCTTATATATATTCTGGAACTATGTATGTAAGTTTACACAGTGTGGCATGTTAATGGAGAACACAAATATTTTCATGAGGCATTCTATTTGCCTGATTATATGGTATTGTAAGTTTATATAAATGGAAATAAATCCTTCAAGCCTAATTTTATAGATTTGTCTTCACATATACAATATTTTGCTTATAGGTTCATGTAGAAAACAAAAAGTTACCTACTTTGACTACACTTTTAAATATTCTTTGAGTCCAATAATGCTCATCTAAAGAAAGACCTTTCCTTTTGTTCCAAAGGGATATCAAAACAGAGTAGAAAAATAATGCAGAGAATCCACTGCTTCCCATGATATTTTGTTCTAAAGATGATTTAACCAGTCATTACATCCTTGTGCTTACTCTTATTCGTCTGGCTTATAGCATTGGTTCTTGTTCTGCCTTTCTCTTTCACATTCCTGAGACATGTAAAAGACATTTCTGCACTGCAAAGTCATTATCATTTCGTTGTCTCTTTGAAACTAAATGTTTGAACTGTTAAAATCCCTTACAGTAAGACAATTGCTCTAGCCTATTAAATATTTTCTTTGATTTTCATTTAACTCACTCCCATTTTCCAACATTCTTTTAAAAGCGACTCTGTCAAAACTACAAAGTATTGTTTACTGATCTTGCTGTCACAGAGAAGCAGTCCTCTGATCTGTAGGCATTGCCTTACCCTGTATGATACAAATGTCATGTGATTTGAATTGCTTTGTATGATGCCCTTTCTTCATAGTTATTTACTCATCAGTAATTTTTTGGTCACTGTTGTATAGATTTTCAGGCAGTTAAAAAAAATATTGGATACACTGGGACAACAATCAGTCCCTGCAGAACCTGTCTCTGAAAGCTTTCTCCTTCGTGAATTACTTTTTTGAGATGTTTTATTTACCAAGTTCATAAACTACTCCTTCTGTGCTCCTTGAGAACATACAGTATTTTACAACCCCAGCATCATAAAGTGCTAAATCAAAACACCTCCAAGGCAACCTTACACTGCCACTGCCAAAACCCTGACAACAGTTAACTTGTTGCTATGCTAAGAATGCCACTTACAAAGCTGATGAATTTTCTTAGTCAGTCCTGCAATGTGCTCTCTAAAGCAATAAATTGTCTCAAGCACAGCTCACTGAATGATTAGAGTCTCTGTCATTTGCTACATATAATGAATACAGCAAATTAATTAACAGGCACTATTAGAAAATAAAACATGTCTAGCTAAACTGATTTTTTTCATGTAGGAAAAGCTCTGAACTGAAAGACATGGGATTTTTTTTTATTGTTTTGTATTTAGAAACCTTAACTGTCAAAATATTTTTTGACATGTGTAAACAGATGATGGTCTTATCCTGTTATATGTGGAAATGGATAAAAAGGTGATTAGAATTTTGCATTGGTGGCAAACTGATTAATTACTTGGTCTGAAAGGACTCACACTTAAAAGCTTACCACTTCACATTTTCGTAGTTCTTTGCTGCACAGAATTAAGTTTTGTCATTGATTACAATGAAAATTGTTTTGGTTACAAATGAAAAATTGACCCATTGTGTTAGTTTCATGCCCATTAACTAGGGGTGATTATCTATGATGGGAGACTTTTTCCAGGGGATTCAGCATCTGAATTATTTCTGAAATAGCATCCTACATCTTGAGATTCACTGTCAAGAAACACTTCAAAATATACATTCTGTTTTAATACAAGCCAGATTTCTGGTTTCCAAAACAACCTCCTGGAGAGGGTGAGATTTTGCTGAAAAATGAAGCTTCTAAAAGAAATTAAATAAATCAATAGTTATTCCAATATAAGAGCATTTCCAGAAAATGATTATGCACATTAACGTGTTTAATGCAAGGCACATTCAAATTCTGTGTAACACAGAGGTTGAAGTTCTCCTACTGGTGAACTATTCTAAGAAAAATTTCCAATGTGGGCACACAGAATCCAAGTTATTTCACATCTTTTCGTGGTGTTGATCACATAACCTCCAAAGGTGAAGTACTGTTAAGAATCTATACAGTGTAACATTTACCAGGGATTCTAGGACTCACACATTCAAAGTCTTCAGTTGCAACAAATTACTTCAGTAGCAAATAAATTCATACATAAACCCTTTTCCTGTTACACTTTGCTCTACATTTTCAAACCAGCAGTCACCCAGAGCAGTGGTAACTATCATTGGTATCAAGAAAAAGAGGAACTGGATATCTTACACTTAACAAGTCCAAATAACAGAGCTCAAATAAAAATACATGGAGGACATGCTGACTCTGAACCACTGCCACTGCAAGGGGACAGGATAGCAAGACAAAGGCCATCAGAATAATAATAATAATAAAAAAAAAAACACTGCAGTATTTCCTAAGCATTACTTTCCTAACCTCCGTGTCTAGTGGTCATTTCTCAGAAAACATGTTCAGCAGAGAGAAAGATCTGGAAAGATCTAGTTCAACCTTATAAAGAGGCTGAAGAACAGGCTCACAATTCCTTCCAAAGTTAAAATATTTCAGTAAGCAAAAGACAATTGATAGGGTTTTGGGCAACCTCATCTAATGGAGGATCACTGAACATTAGGGGTTGGAAGGGACCTTGAGAGATCATCAAGTCCAACTCCTCTGCCAGATCAGGATCACCTAGAGCAGGTTATACAGGACTGTGTCCAACTGCGTTTTGAATGTCTCTAGAGAAGAGACCCCTCAGGCAGCCTGCTTGAGTGCTCTGTCAGACTCAGTAAAAATCTTTTCCTTATGGTTATGTGGAACTTCCTATGCACCTATTGCCCCTTGTCCTATCATTGGATATCACCGAGCCTGGCTCTGTCCCCTTAACACTCACCCTTTGTGTCTTTACAAACATGAACAAGGTCACCTCTCAGTCTCCTCTTCTCCAAGCTAAACAGACCCAGCTCCCTCAGCCTTTCCTTCATAGGGCAGGTGTTCCACCCCATTATCTTTGTGGCTCGGTGCTGGAGTCTTTCAAGCAGTTCCCTAAGGTCCTTCTTGACCTGAGGGTCCCAGAACTGGACACAATATTCCAGATGTGGCCCCACCAGGGTAGAGTAGAGGGGGAGGAGAGCCACTCTCAGCCTACCCACCACAACCCTTCTCATACACAGCAGGATACCATTGGCCTTCTTGGCCACAAGGGCAGATTGCTGGCTCATGGTCATCCTGCTGGACCCCAGGTCCCTCTCCTCTGCACTGCTCTCCAACAGGCCAGTTCCCAACCTATACTGGTCCATAGGGTTGTTCTTTCCCAGATGTAAGAGTCTACACATGCCCTTGCTGTATTTCATTCAATTCCTCCCCACCCAACTCTCCAGCCTGTCTAGGTCCTGAATGGCAGCACAGGTGTGTCAGCCACTCCTCCCAGTTTTGTGTCATGAGGAAACTTGCTGATAGTGCATTCTGTTTCCTCAGCCAGGTCACTGATGAATATACTGAATAGTACTGGTCCCAGGACCAACCCTTGAAGGACCCTGTTAGGTGCAACTAGACTCTGTCCCATTGACCGCAACTCTCTGACCTCTTTCCATCAATGAGTGCACAATCTGCCTCACTACCTGATCATCCTGACCACACTGCCTCAGTTCAGCTGTGAGGATATCCCTGCTCACTGAATGGGGGTTAGGCTAGACGACCCAAACCCTTCTATGATTCTATGTCATTTTTTACAAACTACTAAACTGAGTGATACTTTCTATGAATTTTGAAAGATGCTACACTGAGACAACCAGACACGCATCAACTGAGTTACAAATTTTGTGGTTATTACAGCTGTTTGATGTGAATATGGTTTTCAACCTGATAGGTGTTTTAGGCATCATAGCTTTTAAATGCACATCTTGCACAAGAGCAGCAAGATCTCACTAGTGACATGCACTTCCCACACTGATTTACTACTTCTACAGATGCCTGAAGAGTCTTATTTTGAAGACTAACTCAGAAATTCTGAGCTCTACTGATTTTAGAAAAGCTTTGGATTTTCCCTCCCCTCTCTCTCTCCTTCCCAAAAATATCATCAAGAAAAATATCCTTGTTTCAGTGACAAATTTTTGGCTGCAACAGCTTCAAGAGCCTTGCAAGCCTGTCAGGATATACATCACTTGTCCTATAAAATCAGTCATTTGAAATTTAAATGTGGTACATTAAGTAGCTCAGATTTGCCATTAAATTCCAGTATTTCCTCTAGAAGAGCTTGTTACATTTTTTCATGTAAATTCTCTATTTAAAAATCAACTCTTCTGACCCAAGAGGCAGTTCAGCAAAGGCTAGACAAAACTCAAAATACATAAAGCTTATTATTACTGCTTACCTTAGCAGTAATGGCCTCCACAAGAGCTGTAATAACTCAGGGACAGACTTCATGGCCTGTAGACTTTGATACTTCTATTCACTGCATGTAATAAACACTGTTTTTAAATTGGTTCTACACCCATTTTTGCATTAAATCCAGAGAACAAGATTAACAACACCTTACTATCCTGTTGTGCTGATTAGAGTGGATACTAGTGGAAATTTTACATGATTATAATGATGTAAGATGACCTTTTAATTAAAAAAAGAAGATCAATGAAATATAAATGGGGAAAATATTTCTACAATGCAATTTGTAGAAATGCTACTTGACAGAGAAGATAAAAGAGCAGGAAATTCAAGAAAGCAGGTAAAAAGATGCAGCAAATAATCTCTTTGAAGTATGACAGAGCTGTTATAGATCTGTATTTGATATGAAACAGTTAAGATGATCTGAACATACTTTAAATTTGAACTTGTTGAAACTACCTTCCCATCACTACTGCTGTAAAACAAATTTAAATTAAACCCAAACTTTTCCTTTTTTTTTTTTTTGTTAAACCCCACTGTTACTTTTATTGAAATTAATAGCCTACCTCTGGTCAAGGTATATTCCATTTTGCACCATTATTTCTCTTGAGACAATTTCTAGCAAGTTGCTTCATTAATTCCTCACTGATGTGGGTTTTCTTAGATTCAACTTCTTTCTAGCTTCACTTTACTAACTCTTTATAGATGTAATGTAAGAAAATTTCTCACATAAAGTGTGATTTCAGTTCGTATAGCCCCTGCTTCAGCCGATTAAACTCTAGTCAGGACTATTTCTTTTGATTTTCTTGCTCTGTGACCACACTGAAAGTCAACCAACTGCTGCTACAATGGAGAGAATTTATACTTCTTTTGCCTCTTCAGTTTTATAGATAATATTCTCCCCATAATTCATTTAAAGGAGATTTGAAAGTGACAAAAATGAGGCTTTCAAGACAGAATATCAAGCTTAGCATAATACTTGACAGAAAAATGTAATCTTTTACTACTAATTAATTTGAAAGCAATAAAATGCAACATAAACATTTACATTTATAGCATATTGATATTCACAGAAGCAATCATTTCAGGATTGCTGAAGCAGGTGAGTATTAAAGAAATGAGAACTGATATTTTACACATTAACATTTTATATGAAAAAGACTACCACTAAAAACACAGAGAAAAGAATATATTTTTGTCAACTACATTGTGGGAAAGTATAATTGACTTGATGGTTACATAGCACAGTAACATTTATCTAGATTTTTTTCATTGCACAAATTTTAGAATCTCCACTTACTAGGTATATTTTACATGTCCCCCTCCCTTCCATTCACAGGTTGGAAATGCTAAGTTATATAACACTGCTAATGGAGTTAAGAAAAGAGCCAGCATTGCCTTTATTGAGTTAGACTTTGGAAAAGCATCAGGCTTTAGTAGAGAGATAACATGTTTAAATCACTCATGAACTGAAGCATTGCATTTTATTCCAGTTCCTAAACATTACCTATAATAGCACTAGCTGATTTCAGGTACATGGATACTGGAAACTGTCCTGTGTATTCTCAGGTTAACTAGAATTTTATTGCTTATGGTATTTCTGACTGGAATTACACAGGGGATGAAATTATAATGACAAAAGAATGTATAATAGAACCTTAATTCACATCTAAATTCTGTATCCATGCTTACTACAAAAAGATAATGCTTGGTGTCAGGAATCGCAGCATCTCTGTCCCATTAGGCTTTACAAGCTGAAGCTCTATAGTAGTCTTAACAGTTTATGAGAACTTTGTTGTAGAAAACAAGTAGTGTCTCAACTATTATTTACTCCTTCACCATTTCATTCAGAATGCTCTCCACACCCAGGGGTATCACTTCTCAACACAACTGAGCATGCATTTCCTATACTGCTGTGCACTCTGTGATACAGAGGAGATGAGAAACATGAATTTCTTACCGACTTAAAATGCTAAAGTAGGATTCTAGAATATATAGTTAGGCATTTCCACTGCCTCAAGGCCTCCTTTCTGCCTTCACCTAGGATAGCATTAATTTTCATAAGAACGTGGGAGGGAGCACAACCAGGATAACCCAAACTAAACTAGATGAAATCTAAAATGTATCCAACTTGTTGGGAAAGCAAAAAGACATTGATCTAGGGCTTGATACTGTCTCCTGAAGTCAAAAAGAATATTAAATTAATTCTAGTCTGTTTGGGAAGGCACCATTGACCATCTACAGTTTCATCCATGAATTAAATTATTACACATTGCTGAACAATGCAATTGTGTTTGTCTGGGTTTTTCTTCCTCAATGCAGTAAAATAAAGCAGAATTACTCTAAATTATTCTTCTGTTTTAAATTGTTCTGAATTATGAGTAATCCTGGGGTGCATCAAGAAAAGTGTGACCAGCAGGTCTAGGGTGAGACCACACAGATCAAGAGAAACAGGGATCTACTGGAGAGAGTGCAGTGGAGAGTTCTGAGGGTAACTGCAGGACTTGAACACCTCTGCTGTGAAGAAAGACAGAGATCTGGGGCTGTTTAGTCTTGAGAACAGAAGGCTGAGAGAGGATCTTATCAGCATGTATAAATATCTGAGGGGTAGGTGTCAAAATGAAGGTGATGATCTCTTTTTGGTGGTGCCTGCTAACAGGATGAGGAATAACAGGTATAAGCTGTAACATAGGAAGTTCAGCCTCAACTTGTGGAGAAACTTCTTTCCTGTGGTGGTGATGGAGCACTAGCACAGGCAGCCCAGAGAGCTTGTGGAGTTTCCTTCTCCGGAGAACTTCAAAACCTGCCCGGACCGGATGTGTTCCTGCCCTAGGTGATCGTCCTCTGGCAGGGGAGCTGGACTCGATCTCTGGAGGTCTCTTCCAACCCCTAGCATTCTATGACTCTAGGATTCAAGGCACAGCTTGTTTTTTTGTTTTTTTTTTTAAGCATTCTCCAGTTTTATTTGCAAAACTGTTCTGCAGACTAAATTGTCTGAGAAACTGACCACTGACTGACTGCTTGAGTTAAAACTATGAAAAGTATGCCCAGAATTCTGATGAGAAGGACTTTATATTTAATAATACTTTGTTGAAAAAGGCCATGTAAATTTTTTTCTATTCTGTTTTCACAGAGCCAGTTGCTTTATTGATCCACATTGTTGCTCCTTCTATAAAGTACCTGATGATTTACATCCCTAGTAAAGGAGGTGAGTGGGTTTTTCTGAGAGAGAGATTCACAAGTGTCTTTGTAAACACTGCCTTAAAAAATTAATCCATTAGAAACAAAACAAAAAAACCATCCCTTGCCAGGTTTCACAGATTTCTTCTCTGATTCTATACAATGTTCAGAAATTTTTGTGTAGCCTTATATAAAATCTACAACACAAAGGAAGAATTAAGACCACACCATTAGGTTTTTTCTCATTTGTTCTGTAATGAGGCTATAATTTTCAAATACTCTAGATGTTCTCGTTCACTCCCATACTCTTCTGGCTGCTAAAAAGGTTCAAATAATTACTTTGTTTCTATCTCTTTGTAGAAGTTCAGTGTTTTTACAGAGGGGTCCGGGAAAACTCACAAGTCTGACATCCTAGTGGCAGCAATTTAGTATATAAGCACTAATAACAGTTACAAGCCATAATGACATGACCTGTACCAGGCAGGATAGACAAAATAAGAAGTATTGCTATGTAACTTCCTCAGAAACAGAAATTCTAACAAACACCCTCTCCACCAATAAGCAGAATGGGAAAAAGATTACTAGACAGTTACCACAGTCTAATATCAGGCTCCCTTATTTGTTACTGTGATAATGCTTTGGGTGACAGTGTAGTAAATATACAAGTGGCAGGATTTAGAAATCCTGTAATGAAACAGAGAATCAGATTGTACAAATTAGTGTCAGAAAACCATACTTATTTGTAGGTGATCATGTATGCCTTGTCACATGTGTGCACACTCAAATTTTAACACGCAGGTCAATGTGAAGTGTTGTAGGTAAGCATTCTTATTCTAGCCAACTATGAATTACATTCATATTATTAATAAAGCCAGTGCAACATACAAATCCTAAGGCAATTAGATCTCTACTGCTTGAAGATATATCAGTGTGTAATGTCTTAACCTAGCATCCTCAAATTCAGACATAAGCCATAGTATTGATAGAGACTTAGTAATAAAACTCTCTTCACTGTGGCATGAAGAACAGTCTGTATGGTAATCACAGCTTATGAACTTCAAGTTTAATACTTGGATGGGTTCACAAATAATAGCACCAGGTAACGAATTCAGAAACTCTTTTCTGCCTCAGAACTTACCCTTGGTAGGTATTACAGGAATCCCCATGAGACTGTGTAAATTTTCCAACAGGCTGTATCAGAATCCTGGGTTTGCTGACAAATTATGGATTTTTGCATTACACACATGACACTTTGCTTGAGAGAGCTCTGGTAAGTACACAGTCTGCATCTAAGTCTCCCTGCAAAGATCAGTTTTGACAGTAGGCAACACACTGTGTAAACTACATGCCAGACTCAGGAGTTACACACCTCCACACATATCCGTATGCCCATCATTCATGTGGCCAGGAATTGGTTGGGTCAGTGACTCATCAAATTATAAACAAATTCCTTTGCACTTAGAACAAACCTGTAGGCACCTATATTTCACTGAGACTGACTTGTTTCAATAACCTGGTTTACATACTTAAATTAGAGACCTGCATTTCATTATGCTGCACCTAGTTACAGAGCAATGCTCCCTGAGAAGCTGCCAAGAAGGCTGAAAGGTAAGGTTAAGGACACATTGGGTGTTAAAACAATGCTGAAAGCTTTAGAAAACTTAGGAGTTACTAAATCCTTGCAATTTTAATCCAGAAAAATAATTTGATTCTTATGTAGCACATACATACTTGTAAAAAAAAGGCATCCAAATCAGCATTTTCATCATGTATTAATAATAAATTTCTCAAAATATTGAAGAATATTTCAGAAATCTATAGTTACATTTTTTTAAAAAATAAACGTTTTATGTATCCGTATCAAGCCATTTATGTATCCATATGAACCTCTTTAGTACCTGTAAGTGATATGTTTGTGCTGCCATTTCTGTCCTGTTAACGCATAGCGTTTCCGACGAATGCTAAATTTGGAGCTACCTCTTGTTTGGTCAGGCACACCACATCGTGGTTTCTTCATCCAGCTGCAAACAAACAGCACCACAGAGTTAGAGCAACATGAAAGAAAAATCATAACAACTGCAGCTAATAAAAATATTGTACTTTTTTTTCTTTTAAGTTACAATATTATCAATTTTGTGTCTACCTGCAACAACGAATAACAAAAAGAGCATCTACTTGGTTACCAGATACACACTTTGTGGAACTTCACTGCATCCCATGATATTCAGAAACCCCTTTCTTTGTTGTTATTTTTCCTAGNAAAAAAAAAAAAAAAAAAAAAAAAAGACTTCCCAGCTGGAGAAAACTTCAGTCACTTTTTACTGAGTCATTCAAGGTCACTATGATCTGTATTAGTCATCTGCTGAAGGTGAAGTATGTACAAAGATTTAGTCAAATCATTAGTTTCTAAGTAGTTTTTTGTTTTCTGTGATCATTCTTTTGTCTCATTGTCATGATGTTTAACAAGCTTTAAGATCTTTTAATCAAAGAGCCCTGTCAACTGCTTTTTTTTTTCTTAAATCAAGACATTGAAAGCGATAACTTCATGATTCTATTAAGTTCTTCTAACTTATTCTCCTTCCATACCATGAACAGTATCTCACTGCAACTGTAATACTCCTAGTGGAGATATTCAACTCAATAATTCTGCTCAAGAATATGTAATGCTCGGCACAACCAAGCTGAAAAGGTCAAAATTACAAAATACAAAGATGTCAAAATTAGGATGATAGCTAATTCAAAAGCAGTATCCTTGGACTGTTTCTCACTTTATAGTGTAAGGGTTTTTTTAGTTTGAGTTAAAGTGAACAGAACTCAGCTGAAGTTATATATTATGAGCTGAAGAGCTACAGAACAATTTACCATCAGGAAGATGGTAAAAGACAAATCTCCTTTGCTACTTTTCCAGTTCATTTGACTTTAATTCTATCATGCCAAATAATTGCTAATGCAAAAGCTAGAGCTTTCTGATGGTATTTACCACAAGAGCAACCACACCCTAAATTCAGGCTTGCATGAATGAAGATCTCAACATTAAACCGGGATTTAAGCATTGTTTCATAAATAAATACACAGCCAGCAGTTATAAGTATGTAAGACTGCATGACAGAAACATAATTTGAACTGTCATCTCAGAGTATAGACTCCTTTTAAAACACATGCAGGTAACAAAAAACTTTAAAAACAAAACCAAACAATTCCCAAACAAACCAAATCAAAACCCAACCACCACCACAAAAACCCCAACTACCCAATCTCCCTTCTTTTATTCAGCAGCTCTTTCTTTTTCAGAATATACAAAATGAAGAAAACCTTGTCTTGTTCAAAAGAAGACATGGAATATTTGCAGTATGAAGGAGGATCATGTGTGTGTGTGTGTGTTCACAAAATTGCACAGTCTAATGACGTGGTTGATTTTTCAGTTACATACTCAAGGAATGAAATTTGCATTATAAGTTTCGCTCATACTAATACATACAAGGCAAATTATATTGCAAACTGAATGAATTTTTAGAGATGGGCTAATCCAGTCAAAATCAGCCCCATTTTTCGTAATTCTGTATGAGGAGGTTAAAGAGTATAGCCAGACTTAGGACACCTCATATACGCTATAGTAATGGATAGATAGCAAATCGCTCTTTAAATGCACAAATAGGAGCTAAGCCCAGCAGCCTGTGGGGAAAATACAGTTTTGTGTAGACAGTACCAAGATGGCACTGCACCCCACTTGTACTCATAAAGGCTATAGAAGTGTCAGCAAAAATTTGGTGAGTGATACATCCATCAAGTATTACAAGTGNTGTGTAGACAGTACCAAGATGGCACTGCACCCTACTTGCACTCATAAAGGCTATAGAAGTGTCCATCAAGTATTACAAGTAGAAAGACAAAATGTATGAATTTGCCTGTTTCATATTTACCTGTTTCAAGTAAGAAACACATAATTATTTGCTCTGATCTCTGTTGTGATGTGCATGGCACATCAACCAGTTGACTGTTATTCATATCTGCAAGTAAGTGCTTGCAAATACTGCAAAATCTATAAAACTTTACCCCACCAGCATTTGCTGAAGCACCCTGCAATTTCACTTCAGGTTCCTCTGTACTTTTTTAAAAGAACTGTCAATTCAGCAAAGTGGATGCTAGCAATTTCTGGGATTAAATACTGTTTAAAAGTTTCACTTCCTGTAATTATAAAAGAAAAATGAAGGGGGAAAAATCTGATCTTAGTTACAGACCAAAAAGCAATCTATTCTCCTAAGTAAAACAATATCATATTTACAGTTAGGCAAACACAATTGAATTTGGCTCAGACAGTTGTCAATAATAGCTTTTCTCATTGCATGATAGATCAGCATGCAGTTATAGATTTTAATGACAGGGCCAGTTTGAATTTTGCTGTTGAAAGTGCACACATTTTAGGAAAATATATATACATAACAAAAGATCAGTGTTCTCACCTTAAGGTGATATCACTACATCAAAAAGCAAGGAATAAAGCTAAAACATAACTATTACTGTGCAAAAATGTCTTGTATGAAATATGCAATATATCAAACTGTAATGTTTCAAGGGCAATGTATTTAAATCAATTGAATTAGGCCTCCTTCCTTAAAAAAAAAAAAGTTTAAATTTAGCTTAACTGATAGAGAACCAGTTTAATTACATGGATTGCTCACTGGCAAGCCAGGGGTAGTGTAAATATTTCAGGTTGTGAATTTAAAAATTTATCTTCAAAGCTGTTATTTAAATAATCTCCCAAGTTATGTCAAAGGTTCAATACTCTTACATAAAATACTATTAGCATAAAATGTTTTACACTTGACATTTAATACAAAAAGTCAAGAACTGTAGCCTGGATTTAAAATTCAGCATCGTATTATTTTACTAGAACTACAGACAATCCATTTTTAGTAAAACAAAACTCAGCCCAAAATAAATTGTTAGAAAACTCAAGCAGCCATTACTTGTGCTTGTATTGATTTGGAAGTGGTATGCACCTAAGTAGAACATTATGCTTGCATCCTTGCTGATTTAGATGAGCAGGGAACGTTCCATGCTGTCATGCTCACTACTGCTCTTACAGGAGGACTGGGACCATGGTTCAGGCACAATATAAATCCTAATGTAAATCAAATGGAAGCCTTTGCACAAGGGGCTCACAAGCTTTCAGGAAACTATCTTCACATAAAATTTAAGGAAAGATGCAATTTGCAGCTGAAGAGTTGGACTATCACCAAATCCACCACCTAGATATTAGGTGAGCTAAATTTAGCAGTCAGAATCTAAACCAAAAAAAATTTACATGATTAGTACTGGAGTTCAGCATTTTCCAACACAGAAACAAAGCAAAATGTCAGCTACAGTCACATAAATTTTCCTTTAAAAAAATTAATATGCTAAGTATAGCAAGTTTTTTAACAGTAATTGCTCTTACACTGACTGGGAAGAAGACTTCTGTCAGTAGTAATCAATAAATGCTCATGACAATTGAGAATACTCAATGTGCAATATCCCATTCCATCTGGAGAGAGGTGACAACTAAAACATTCATTTCTATTTTCCCCCAAATATAGCCACTCTAGCATTATATGATCAGGGTCTTCCATGTTCTTGATTCCTTGTTGGGAGTTTTGTTTTTATTTGGTTTGGGTTTTTTACATAATTGTTTTTAAAAGGAGCATATGGTAATGATTTTGCCTTACTTCATCTGTCTGCTTCTGAAGTTGTAGAAATCTTTTATGCAGCAGCCCCTCAAAATTAATATTTTATCAGCATTCAATAAAGAGGTTTAATTGTGACTAATGTACTCTATCTGTAGATTATGTCACATCAAATTCCTCTCAGCTCCATTAGTTTGAATCTGGAGGAGCTATATATGTCAAGAGAATTAAAACAGTTTAGACTCACAGAATATCTGAAAAGATTAAAATAAAAACATGCAGCAGAACTGTAATGCTTTTCCACTAGAGAAAGCACTAAAACTGAACTGCTCATAACACGAGCCAGTTGCTTCACCAGATTTTGTTATTTGATGGTTAAGAGGAAGAATCTCTGTATCCTCAGTTTCTTAAGCCTTCAGGAAAGTTTTGGCCTAATGTAGAATCAAAACACTAAAAAGCACTAAAAAACATTTGGCTAAATGTTCCCCTTCTCTCTTATCCCTTACCAAAACTACTACTTAGACTATATAATTTTTTTGGTAGTGGTGTTTCGAGTTCTTTTTTGTGGCGTTGCAGCAAAACAGGAAAAGGAAGATTCTGATTTGACTAAGTGCAATTTGGTGGCTGGAAAACCTGCAGACATTGAAGAAAAACTACTGAATGGTACCTTGAACTTCTTGGGAGGAAGGATAGGTAATCTTTTGAAAAATCTTTCTTTTCTCTACTGCACTCTGCTATTACAGGACTTTACTAAGTAATAGGAATTAGATGAAGAATAATGTCAGGTACTGTATTCCATTCCCTGTCACCAACAATGATTTGTTGGCATTGAATGTTTGCTGTGGATCCACAACCTTATAGATACAGCTTTTGTACAACAATATTCATAAATAAAATAGTCCACTGAGTTGATTTCAACAGCTCAAAATGTATTGTTCACTCTTACTCTGTGACTGATAATTAATACATAAACAGCAGAGACCACATACAAATATGATTACATCTTGATGATGAACCTTGAAGTAAACTTGGATAGGAGATTATCTGGGCATTAAAGTAAACCTACTTGCCATTTCCTTGTAAAGGATGACATTAAAATAAAATGAATACCTTGCTCTTATTGCCATCCTATCAGTATACCAAGAGGTTTGTTTTGCACTTTCAAGGGATGCATGACATGTTTGGGAAATAAACACGTACAACAATTTCAAGAAAAGACAGCAACTAGTCTTTTTCTACTTAGCATGTTTGGTTTAGGAAGGTGAAAGATCAGGATGCCAACAGTGGGTCCATTTTCCAAACTCTTCCTTTTAATGAATCATGTCCTCTGCCTGGTGATTGTAAATGAATCACAGGAGATACTGTGACACCCCATGCAAAGGTCAGACAGCATTTGCATTGCCTTTGCCATTGTCAGGATACTTGTGTTCAGACCATCTCACGTTTTTATGCCATTTTCATGATGTCTCTTTCTGCCACTTAATTCCTTATCCTCAGCAGTAAGCGTGCATCATGCTTTTCAAGCCTCTCAGGCAACAAATTTAAAAAAATAGCAAAAACAAATGAATGGTGAATAACATAGGGGAGGAAAGAAGAACTCTGTTCACATTTATGCATACCAAAACACTCATTGAGGGATTACCTTTTGTTCAGAGCAGCAAAATCCCACCCTGGAGACTTTCGATGCTGCTGCTGCAGGACATTATTTTACTGTTAATATCCCCAAAGCTATTTCCTATCAAGTTACTGCTATAATTTCTTTTAATTGTTTATCCTTCTAAAGACAAAAAGGCACATCATAATCTCTTCAACACATGGTACAGTAGCAGGTAAATCCTCATGTACAAGAGGAGAGTATATTGTTTTACTATGTGTCTGCTGTACTCTTGATTTTGTAATTCCAACTTTGTATGGGATTATAATCACAGAGAAAGAAATGGTCAACTGTTATATATTTATGGCAAAACAGAATATATATATACTTTCTACCTAGATGAAAGGGAAACTTGTTTCAAAGATTTACAAAATACCACCACAAATGAGCAATTGCACAGGGGAGTGGGGAAATCGTCCTTTGTTATACAGTCATATTATCCATGAATATTCAGTGATGTTAACTGATGGCAACTTCAGGCCACACTTTAATTAATGAGTTGTTTTGGGGTTTTTTTTTTGTTTTTTTTTTTTCCCCTCACTTGTTGCATTTGCATTGGTGTTAAGTAATGTACCAGTTCTGTTCCCAACCAGGCTCAAGTTAACGCAACTCCAAATCCAGAAGTAAATGTAGAGTTCATCCAGCATGAGTTACATGTACCTAAGTATGGCCATGCTTTATCTTTCTGAGTAGAAGGAAATTATGCATCAAAAGGTTTGGAAGACTCAAATATCTACCAGATGGTAAAATTAACGTTTTGGACTGCTGCACTGATGGATTTGTTTGTGTCTTGCATAGCAGAAATGAGACAACCTTGCTGACATGCTTGCCAACAATGCCAGTTTAGCTAACAAACCACTTCCCCTTGCAACTAAAGGATTTTTATTTTAGTTTAGTTTTTTTTAGTTTTTTTTCCCATCTCATTAGCTGATATTTGAAGATAACAGATCATCTTCACTTCTCCTTAGGTTACCACTTTCTTTCTTCTTGGTACTGTCAGAAGATTATTTTCCTTTTGGTGAATTACATTACTTCTTAGAAACACGCCACTAGTATGTCTTTAAAGGGAAACTGGTGACTGGTAGAGCAGCACTCTCCCCTCCAGGATCAGTCACTGAAGCTGTGTGAAGAGCCTAGTCTCTCTACCCTGCAGACTGAATCATAAACACATTTAAGCATAGTTCTCTCAAGGCATTTACTGCTGTTGTACTGCATGTTCTGAGGTCCTTTAAATTCCTAAACTGAGGGATGCATGCTCAACTCACCTCCCCTTAGGGGAGCCCTAAAACCTGCTTTGCTTTGTTACTTTTCAATGCATTAATGTGTGTGCCAGTGGAAGAGAATTATTTTTCCAGTCTTACCAGCGTTTGGAGTAGTCTCTTCTCTAAACTCTCAATGACAGAAAAATCATTCATGTCAGCTACTTTACCAAAGAAGAATAACGAAAGATGACACATGGGGATGCGATTGGTAAATAGGAACTGAAGAAGGATTTTTCTTTTCTATCCCCAAAAGCATTTTAGAGAATTAGTAGAAGCATTACAATAAGGTGATGTTGGATACATAGTGACAGCAGTGTTTTGTCAGTTTGCTTTTCAAAGAAAGTAACTTTTTCCTAAAATCACAACACGCTCCTTCATTGCATTTTAACTGGAATGAATCCAGCGATCACTTCAAACCTGAATACCAGGTATGTTCTCTTAATTGCATAGTAATACTCTTTATTGTTATTGGTTTTCTGCTGCATTTTCTTGGCAGCTCTGTTTCGCAGTTTCTCTGTGTTCAGTCTCAGTAGAATCAGATACTGCCAGCCTTACCAACTTCAAAACTGCAAAGGGCACGCAAAACTATTCCAATTTTATGGCATGTTCAAATGACCACATCTGGTCTTTTGTTACTGGGAACCATTAAAGGAATGAGGCAGTTGAGTGTGATAAATTGTTTTTCAATGAGGATAAGGGAATTTACATTAAAGACTTTCCAGTAAGAAAGATTCTTTCTACTGTATGAATTCTTGCCAATTTTGAATAGGTTTCTCCACTTCCGCACTGATAACCTTTTGGCCCTTTAGTTAAGCTTGAAACATTTTCATTCCAATCACACACCCAAAGGCAGCAGCAGTTAGGCAGGTGACTACCTGAGAACAAGAAATACAGAATATATATTTATATTAAAAAAAAAAAAAAAGGGCAAGGAGATAGAGAAACATTTTAACTCCCCATTTAAAGCTGCAACACTATTTGGATATCCAGGTCACCCTGCTCCATGTGGTTTTGTAAAGTTTTTCCAGTTCTTTTTTACCCTGCTTGAAAACAGAAAAGTCAAGAGCAGTTCAGTAATGGTTACTTACTCAATTGTGTTCCTGTCCACTTTTCCTGTCATATTAATGCCATAGAACTGCTGCATTGCAGCTATAGCTGATTGCATGGTTTCTGCAGAGCGCAACACCGACATTCGGGGGTCAGTTGGTGGAAGGTAGCCATACTTTTGTAACCATACCTGCAATGACAAGTGCAGTGACTATTAAGTAGAAATTAGAGGTAAATAAAAATGCTCCCTAGTAATTACTTTTGACCATGTATAATGAAGCTTCTAATTCACCAAGCACAAATTCTGTTAGTTTGGGGTTTTTTGCAAAGAAGAAATTCTTAGAGGCTTTTGTTTCATCTCCTATATTAAAGATTTTGGTGGTTTAAAACTTAAAGTGTTTTCTACTCAGAAGCTCTCTCTCTTTATTATCTGAAACTAACTACAGCAACTATTTAATTAATGTATTTATTTATTTGAAGTCATAACATAAGCACTTAACCCTGGCTCCAGGCACTTCAAGAATTTTTTTAAGCAGACAAACTATAAAACCTATCCTATATGCCATGTAAAACTGACTGCACAAAAACATTCACCAACTACAATAATAAATCCACAATAATTTTCACACAATTGCACTGTATTATTACCTCTCAAATAATATGAGAGAGAGGGTGGGGACACATTGAGCTTTCCGAGAAGAATGTCAAAATCTCCTGAGTATAGGTCAAGCAAGGGACCAGGAGACAGCAAAGTAACAGCGCCTGTCTCCACTTACAGGAAACTCCCTGATAAGATGATGGGATTAATGCCAACTGTTTATGCTCTTAATTATGTAGAAGTCAAAAGGAGAAGGAATGACCCAAATCACTGAAAGCTTTTGAGGTTAAAGCTTATATCTTAAGAACGCCTGGAAAAACACTCTGAAACATACTGTCTCTTGAAGTAACATTTCATAAATAAGTAGTTGCAGTTATCTTAATGTTTCTAAGCAGTTTCAAAATCTAGCCTACAAAATACAATGTAATGCTTTTGAGACAATAAAGCACTGATGTATCTATAAAAATGCCTTAGTTTCTCATCTTAGGACTGGAACTACTCACTAGAAATGTACATGCATTGCTAATCTACCAAAAAACATTAAATCTTATTGCTGCAGCCTCACTTTCCCCACTAATAACATACTTGTAACCCCACAAATCTGATATTCTGTTCTGAAGGGGAAAAAAAATGGTTTATCCACTTCTTTCAATTTCCCAGATTCTGAATCATTACATTAATGAATGCTGCCCATCTACTCTTTCTATATACTGTGTTGTGGGCTCTGCCTGCCTCATACAACACTCCGGGGATTTTCATCTGTTTATACACACTGTTCATGCACAGCCTAACACCAAACTCTGTAATCTGAAAATTCCAGCCTTAAATTTAGATTGCAGAGCCCACCCCATTCAATTCTGCAGTATGTTAACCATATTGGCTGTATACTCTTTTACAGACCCAGTGGAGAACCCTCATGGTGGATGAACTCATTTACTAACCCTGAAGATGTATTAAAGGTGAAGATTGCCTCAGTGCAAACAAAAGATCAAACTGGCACTAAAGGTGGAGAAAATCTTCCAGGTTATGAGTTCAGATATTTCTAATTTAAACAGGTTTACTTTCTCATACTGCAGTTCAGACACAATCTCAACAATATTGTGGTGGAGCTCACAACAGGGAGATAGAATACAGACAGGATTAAGACCCAGTCTAGCCTCATTCCCCTTCATACTATCTTTGTATACAGTATCCATTCAGAATTAAGAAGGAAATTTTGTTTAACAGCTGGAAAGATGATCTTATTTTCAGTAGAAATTAATTGCTACAATCTGCACCTACATCCATGTTTCCATACTCCTTTCACTTCTTTGTGACTTTTTTCACCCTTCAAGGGTGAAACTTTAAACACTGTGCTAGACACAGATTGTGACACAAATAATGTAGTTTGCATGTTTTGCACAGGAAGTCTCTTTTTCCTTCCAATATTGAACAATAGCTCTGAAAGGCCAACTAGAGCAGCAAGTTTGGCAAGAGCAATGCAATGCACGGAAACAAACCCATGGAAGTAAGGGCAGATTTCAATGTAGTATGTCCCTCTGAACTGATATTTACAATGAGTATACTTAAGAACGTGTGGTTATTCTGTGAATTACCTTCCTGAGTCAGCAATATCAAATCAAAAGGTCAGTCAGGGAGGAAAAGTACTTCTGAGCAGCATGTCACTGTTGTGCAAAACGATGCCACCTCCTTAGCCAGAATTCAGTATGCAGACACAGAGCATGGCTTCTCATGAAAGTCTTTAGTGCTAATGGAACACAAAATTGTTTGGTAGGCTTGTGAGGCCACCTAGCACCACCCAAGACAAACCTCACTGTGGGATAATTGAAGGAAACAGAGGTATAGGGTTACAAGCAAACATATTTACCAGGAGCTAAACCTTCAGATATCTGAATTATAAAAGCTACAGAGACAGCAAAAATAGCTTGGGGAGTACTCCTCATGTGTGGCAGTTTCAGGCTGTGCCTGGAAAATTTTCCACAGATCTTGAACAGAAAGTAGTAGAATGTAAACAAATTACTACAGGATTTTAAAATAAAAATAATGATAAGGTCTAAATAAAGCCATTGCATAGGAAATAAACATAAAGCCTAGTTGTGTATACTAACTTTCTCTCTATTTGGCTTCCTCACTCTAGCAGATACTAACTCGTGCTTCTGCTGGCTTTGCTGACCCTGGCTGCATTGGTTTGTTGTGACTGAGTAGGAACAAATCTCTGCTCTTCTCTCTCCGCTATTGTGTGCAGGGGGGAAGGGAGCAGGGAGAGGGGAAGCTGTTGGTAGCCTCCTGGTTTCTCCATGGGGGTTCTTGTGTTGTTTATAAATTGTAAATATATGTAAATATTGTATATTTTTTACGTATTCATTGCATTTCATTTCAGATTGTAGTTTTGCTTGCAAATACAGCTTCATTTGCTTCCAACTGAGCTGGTCTGGCAAATTTTATGTAGGGGGGAATTTTCAACCCACCACATCATGAAAGAAGTAGATTGAGAGGACAAACTAGAATGTGGCAGAGTGCCACTGCAGACAGAAAACGAAAAAAGATCTGGCTCAGAAAACAGCAGGAGAGGACAATGTATCCTTTTCCTTTCTAAAGAGACTTATATACATGTTAAATATGTGATAACCACTGCCTGTCATTGAACAAAGGAAGCAGACCACCTGGATCTTTCCTCAACCTTCAAAACTGCAGCTGTAAGAGAAAGCCAAAGTACCAGAAAGTCAGGTGCTACTCTGAAACCAAGTTTCTTGTCTTGAAAATTCAGATAGATTGACCTCCAAGACTAATAACTGTAGAATACTTGGAGCTAGTAACACTTGGTAGCACTAAATACTAGCTTTCTGTCCTTGTGAGACAGGATCCTGAACTAAGAGACAGCAAATGTGGTTCCAGTTGCATTCCTCAGGTTTTTTTTATAAACAAATTTTGAAGGACCTTCGGTTAGTCTGCCAAACTTATGAAATATGACCCTCAGACCTCCTCAGGGGGGGAAGCTTGACTTCAAAATTACGTTCTAAATATAAAGGAAGGTAAAACAACAAAGAGGAATTAAAAAAAAAAGAATAAGACACAAAGTGAACAAAGAAAAACAATTTTCTCAGTCTTGTATTTTTAAGGCAGCCTATGGAAGAAATTATGATCACAAGAATTTGTCCTTCCCCATCTACTGAAATGAGATGTCTTTGCCTTAATGCACTTCAGCAATGACAGTGCAGTGTTGGTGAGTCATCCTGAGGAACTCATCTGCCCTGGTACAAAGGAAGAGTAAAGCAGACCCATCTGACATGACGTTTGAGATGCCAACTGAGACCCTTTGCACAGAATCCAAGAGCACTGGTATGTCCTATTCCTTTATCTAGTTTAGGAAAATAAAATACTGCTACTTGAAGTGAAACTTTGGGCAGGATTTTCTTGTCCTGCAGCCGAATGAAAGCCATGGTAACCTTTCATGATAACCACAGAAAAACAGAACTGGAAGACAATGGGTTCTAACCACTTCCCTGTCTATTACAGTACTTTCCTGCCCTGCTGCCATGAAGTTTCCCTTACATACTGAATCTCCCTTACTGTATAATTTAAGCCTGCAACTTCTCATTTTACCTGCTACAGGGGAGGGGAATTGATTATTCCTCTCCCCTCTGAAGCAGCCTTTTATGTATTTGAGCTCTCTTATATGAGTCACTCTTTTGTAAGTTAACTAAAGAAACCTCTTTTGTTTAATCTTATTTCACTGTCCACATTAACCTCCAGGAAACTAGATCAAGCATCTGCTTTGCACTAGATTCATACATTGATTCCCAGCATTATCCTATTAACAAACATTGGAGTTTGGCTGAAGCATTAGGAGTAATTCAGAACAACAAGGACACTCTGCTTGGGGGAGGGGGAAAAAAGTTAGAAATAAAAATTAGCCTAAAAATGTTTGCCCTCAGTAATTCAACTTTAAAGTTTATGTTCCATTTATCTATCATTTTTGAATCATAAAGCCCTGCTTTACACACAGGTTCCCACCAGAAAGAATTCCTTCATCATAAGTCTTTTTTCATAATGGTAAGGACAAAGATAAACAGAATCCACCAGTGATGGAAGCTGTAAAAAGTCCATACAACACTCCACGGAACCTGGTAAGTGCTCAGCACACGAGCTGTCACCTTCCAGATTTCAAATATTGATTAAATGCCTAAGGTTTGAGGGGGTTTCTGCCATGATGCAAAGGTCTTTTCATTTTAGTTTGTAACTGCACTAATGCTATACTACACAGATCATCTGGCTATGGAACAGATAGCAGGATGTCATATGGCTGGCTGTTTGTCTCTAAAGGATAAAGCAAGGACTTCAATCATTCAGATCTTCTCTAGTTCTGTAAGAAAGTGGGCTCTTAAAAATGGTATATTGACACCAAACTGCTGCTAAGAAGAAAGAAAATCCATGTATCATCATTAAAGATTAAGTAGGAATTTTAATATAATCAGTTTCAGAAAGCTAACTGATTTTTAAGACAGAAAGGAACTTAACAACCAATGATTAATGTTCTTGAATGACAGTATATAGTATCACCTACAGTACAATTATGTTCTGTGAATCCAAAAGCTTTGTAAATCAAATAGTCTAATAAAGCACAGATCAAAACAATTTCATAAACATCTTCAGTAGTGCAGCTGCACAGCATTATTATTCATGTATTCCTGTTCCTTTTTTTAGATTTTTATCATGCAAACAAAATTCCTATCTGCACTGAGTAAAGCTCTGAGATCTCAGAATTTCAAAATATTTTGACTTTTATTTTTTAATGCACTTCCAAAGTCATCAGAAATGAAATTAAATGTCTGAGCAACTCAGGAGATTTATTTTTTCAAAAAGCACACGTTTAAGAATCTAACTTGCATTGATCACCATCAGCACCTTCAAGTTCTGATGTCATTTTGAAGTTAAATTGAAGGATTTTACCATTGCATAGACAAAGAAACTAACTCCAGAATTTGTATACATATGATTGGGTCCTTTCTCTATTTAGGCCAATTAATCATGGCTAATAGCAGTTAATACTCACTTTTCAGTAACAACTTCATCATCAGATAGATGGAGGTCCTTAGAAGTATTTACACAGAGCATTACAGACAATCTTCTGTTGTTTTTCCTACATCCTATCTCTAATGCTACCAGTTTCTTAGTGGGGTTCTTTTTGTGTTGTTTTTTGTGGGTTTGGTTGTTTGGTTTTTCTTGAGTATTTCTCTCACTAGACACCACACATGAGATAACTACTCTGTAAATTCACATCAATGACATAAAAAAAAAAAAAAAAGAAAAAAAGGCAAAACCAAACCCAAAAACCTATGACAAGAAGAGAGTGGAAAAGATCTTACATACAAGGAGTCATCTTTTGACCAAGCAACTTTTGACCAAGCAACATGCACATGCCAAAAAAGAAAAAGGCAAAAATATCAACTTGCAAAATTTAGTTCTTCAGTGACCTAAATTAACAAGTGACCAAATTTTCTTGTGAAGTACTGTGACAATCCAACCCCCCCCAAAAACCCCAAACCAAACAACTTAGCTGTGGTAGTGACATACTCTCAGCCATGTTACTGATGCTAATATTTGTTATGGATAACAGAATTTGTAACAAGGTCTTAGTAACTCAGAAAAGTCTGTGGGGCATCTAGGTTGCAGTCTGCACTGTAGTAGATCCTTAGATGCAGTACTAGATGTAGTAGAGTTGAGCTCACAGTGGGCCAACAAAGAGAATGAATTAAATCTCACTGAGTTCAGTGTTGCTGCAGCTACATAGTTCAAAATTAGTTAAGTCACCTCCACCTTTCCTAATATATATAAAATTATATTGTTTTTCTGCATCAGGGCTACAAAACAGATGTGAAAAATCAACAGATTACTGAGTCTCAGATATTATAAAGCCAGATTTATCAACCCTTGATCATATATACACCTTTTCCTACATGATATCAAGAGAGAGGGAACATTTCCTCAAACAAGTATATGGTAAGGACTAATTTTAAAAGGGAATTCCTACTCCCAGTGAGAAGCGTATGCACTCCATTGCAAGAATCAACTGCATGGTTAGTGACTCAAATCAAGTTCAGAGTCCAAAGGACTGGAAAAAATAACAACAGCAAAATATATTCAAAACCTTTCAACAATTTCCTCTCATTTATAGTTTAAGTTTAGCAGCTTTACTGCCACACTTATACATGGGAAAAACAATATAGATTGAGAACAGTAGGAAAGGGAGGTGTAAAAGAGTAGCCAGGAGCATCAGGACAGAGCCATTTGCAAATCCCAGGCAGGTTGGGACCTACCAGCAAGTAGCAAATGTGGTATCTGAATGTAGCACTGTGCCCGAGAGCCTCTGAAATAACTTAGAACAGGGATCAGATACTACTCAACTCCACAGGCAGGAGTTACATGGCTCATTCACTACTCCCACTGAGTGTCTGTACCAAGAGTGGGTTAGTGTTACAACAACTATGACACAAATCCTTGTCCTGGAAAGAAACTCTTTGTACCTTGATCGTTCCCTGTAACAGTATGCACATTTATAATTGCAGAATGTAGACCTTATTCATTAGTAGCTTAAAGAAATGTTCTCCAGTCACTAACAGAAATCTCCAGAGAAGTCTGGCATGGACCCAGACCGATGGAAACACTGCCACAAATAAATCTTACCATTCTAGTAAGTGTAAATACTCAATCATAGAGCACATTAGGGAATGCTGTCCTTACATATTACAAGAATTTCTATAGCTTCTAGGAAAATTGGAAGTGCTCTGCAGGGATAAGGATGTTGTGCTGAATAATCTGGCTGGATAAATTGTGACTCTTTCAGACAAACAAATGGAACTTCTAGGGCCATGAAGATGATAAAGGATTAAAGCATTTCTCCTATGAGGGAAGACTGAGAAAGCTGAAACTGTTCAGCCTAGAGAAGAGCTCAGGGGAGTTCTTACTTATATGCACAAATATCTGAAGGAAGAGAAGTAGAAAAGACATTACCAGGTTCTCTTCAGTGGCACCCAGTGACAGGACCAGAGGTAACAGGCACAAACTGAAATGCAGGAGTTCCCTCTCAGCATAAGAAATCACTTTTTCACTGTGAGGGTAGTCAACCATTGGCATAGGGTACTCATATTGTGGAATATTAATTCCTGGAGATATTTAAAACCTATTGAGACATGATCCTGGGTAGCCCACTCTAGGTAGTCCTGAGCAGAGGGTCAAACCAGATGACACGCAAAATCCCTTTCCAATTTCAACCACTCTGTGTGATTCTGTGATTCTATGTTGAAGCTCCCAAAACTGTAATATCATGAAGACTTACAGAATTCTGCCAGTACTGGCTCAAACCATAGAAAAGACCTTCAGGGATTAGAAATCCAGGTAAACCACTACCAATATTTCCTTCTCCCCCAAGTCTGTCTTAGTAATTGCTCTAAAATTACTCCAAATTCTCATATGGTCAAACAAAACAATAGTTCCTTTTACTGTGTATACTACTCACAAGCTGAAGTGTCCCTGTACTTGGCACTGGTGAGGGAACACCTCGAATGGTGTGCTCAGGTTTGGGTTCCTCATTTTGAGAAGGACATTGATGTTCTGGAGCATGTTCAGAGAAGAGCAAAGAAGCTAGTGAAGGATCTAGAGAACAAGTCTTAGAAGAAGTGGCTGAGGGAACTGGGATTGTTGAGTCTGGAGAGGGGAAGACCAAGAAGCCATCTCATTGCTCTCTACAACTCCCTGAAAGAAGGTTGTAGTAAGGTGGGGTTTGGTCTCTTCTCCCCAGTATCTGGTGATGGAACAAGAGGAAAAGGCCTGAAATTGTGCCAGGGAAGGATTACATTAGATATTAAAAAAAATTTCTTTACTAAAAAAGTAGTCAGGCATTGGATCAGGCTGCTCAGGGAGGTGGTGGAGTTCATCCCTGGAAATGTTAAAAAAAAAAAATGTGTGGACACAGCTAGTCAGGATGTGGCTTAATGGCCATAGTGGAATTAGGTCAGCAGTTGGACTCTATTATCTTAGAGGTCTATGAATATATATTTTTCACTCACACAGAGAAAAGTACATAGAATCATAAAATTGTTAAGGTTGGAAGAGACCTCAAGGATCATCCAGTTTCAACCCCCTGCCATGGGCAGGGACACCTCACACTAGGATCAGGTTGCTCAGAGCTACATCTAGCCTGGCCTTAAAAACCTCCAGGGATGGATGCCCACCTCCCTGGGCAACCTGATCCGGTGCCTCACCACCCTCATGGTGAAGAACTTCCTAACATCCAATCTGAATCTACCCATTTCTATTTTTTTTTCCATTCCCCCTAGTCCTATCATTACCTGACACCCTAAAAAGTCCCTCACCAGCTTTTTTGTAGGTCCCTTTAAGATACAGCAAGGCCACAATAAGGTCTCCTCAGAGCCTTCTCTTCTCCAGACTGAATAGTCCCAACTCTCTCAGTCTCATAGGAGAGGTGCTCCAGCCCTCTAATCATCCTCACACCCCTTTCTCTGGACATGCTCCAGCACATCTAGATCCTTCCTGTAACAGGGGCTCCAGAACTGGACACAGTAGTCCATAGGTGCATACAGGAACACACCCTGAGGCTAGTGGACCTAAATTACCGGTTCTAACAATGTTCAATTGACTTTGGTTAGAAACAGAAGACTGCTAACTTTGNTAATCATCCTCACAGCCCTTTCTCTGGACATGCTCCAGCACATCTAGATCCTTCCTGTAACAGGGGCTCCAGAACTGGATACAGTAGTCCATAGGTGCATACAGGAACACCAGCCCTGAGGCTGGTGGACCTAAATTACCAGTTCTAACAATGTTCAATTGACTTTGGCTAGAAACAGAAGACCGCTAACTTTAGCTAAACAGGTGCTCCTTGCAAATTATGGACATAGTAACTGATTTTCTTAAACACTCTCTTCATGGAGAAGGAGAAGTCTGGTATTATAACTCACATACTTGCACTCAGCATCATCCCAAGATCTCCAAGACAGGAAGATTAGTAATTGTCTAGAAGGTCATGCAGGCCTACATATTTATATTCCTAGACAGCCAGATTGTTTCACAGACCATTTACCTTCAGCCTATAGGGCATTCACATTGCTCCTAATATTCCTAATATGAGAACAAAACAAAACAAAAAAAAAGGCAGAGAATCAAGAAAAATTAATATGGGAATAATACTAATTATTAGTATTTATGCAGTAGAAGTCAGTTTTCTATGAGAAGCAATAGAGTCCCATTGTGCTACATTGAACAAACTAAGAAGGAAAGTCAATTCCTTCATCAGGAATATGTAGTTCAACATGAAATGAAAAAAATAGTTTATGGAAAGGAGAGATCCCATGTATAAAGGGGTGTTAAGTAATTTAAACAAGACAAAGTAGAAAAAAAGGGGAAAAGTGGTTGGCCATTGGAATGGGCTGCCCAGGGAGGTGGTGGAGTCACCATCCCTGGAGGTGTTCAAGAGGGGATTGGACGTGGCACTTGGTGCCATGGTTTAGATAGGCATGAGATGTAGGGTGACAGGTTGGACTCGATCCTTGAGGTCTCTTCCAACCTTCTTGATTCTATGATTCTAAGAGCAATTCTTAGTAGTCATCCACAGTCATTAAAAATCTAATAAAATAAATTATTATTTATTTGGTTTGGCTGACCTGGAGTTAATTCTCCCCAGAACATCGTTCTAGCGCTGTGTTTTGCAGTGCTGCAGCTGGGTGTTGATAACACAGCAGCGTTTTGACTACTGCTGAGCCAAGCACCAAGGCTGTGCTTTTCCACTTTCCCCCACCCCAAGAGTACACTGAGGGGTGGGCAAGATCTTGGGAGGGGACATGGCTAGGCCAGCTGACCCAAACTGACTCTAGGGGAATTCCATGCCATATGATGTCAGCTCAGATATAAAAGATAAGTGAAAGAAGGAAGCATGGAGACATTTGTTGATGGCATCTATCCTCTGGAACAACTGCTATGTGTATTGGAGCCCTGCTTCCCAGGAGTAATCAAACATCATCTGCTGATGGCAAGCAGAGAATAGAATAACATCTTTCTTTGCTCTTGCTTCCACATGCAGCCTTTGCTTTGCAATCTAGTAAATTGCTTCCATCTTGACTCCTATGTTTTTATTACATTTTCCCTCTCCTCTGTCCATTTAGAATGAGAGCGATAGAGCAGCTTTAGTGGCTATCTGGCACCTAGCAAGGGCCAAACCACCACTAATAACAATAATAGAAGAGATAACCTATCCAGCAGAGTATTACAAGACTAGGAAAAGGTTATCATGTTCAAAGACAAAAATAAGTCCCAGGAAGTTCATTGCCCACAGAGGTCTCTCTCTACAATGACACATTTTGTTTAGGAATCTCAAACAAAGGAAGAACTTGGATGCAATTTTGCAACTTTTGCCTGATAGCTAAGTAGACTGGCTTCTGGTATACATTTTGTGATAACTGTGGTCTACTTCTTTGACAACCACCATATTATGTGGTATGGAGATTGGCCACATGATTTCATAATGTCTAGGTAAGACTCATCTTAGTGGTCAGATCTTTTACTTCGTTTGTCTCTTTCTCTCCCTGTGCATCATCTTCTCAGAGTTTACTGATGTGTTCCTACCTGAAATATCATATATCTCTGATGGGTTTAGATTTTTCTTTCTTTTTTTTTTTTTTTTTCTGGTTTCAATGGCTTGTTATGTGTAACTGTGGAGTTCATTCAGGTGCCTGGATCTCAGAACACCACTGGCCAGATCAAAAACAATGATGAGAGTGGAGTCAGAACAATCCTGGTTGAGCCACAGGCTCATTAGGCATTCCTGGGGAAATCAGCTGGCTTTCTTGGTGGCAAAAATAAGAATGAGAAATGGTGCTGGACTTCTCAGTGCAGCATGAACCCAAACAGGGAGCGGAACACATAAAATTCTATATAACTAAAAGCATCCTTTTGTGATGTATCAAGAAAGGCAAGAGCTAAAAGCAATCCTTTCAACACAGTCCAGAAGATTACCCTATCTTGTCACTGCCTTAGTATTAGCATCTATGATCCCTACAGGTCTGGAATACCTCACCTGCAAGCTCATCACTTTGGTCTAATCCTTCTACATGTTGCCAGCATTATTTTGCCTATGCCTTCAGTCGCAATACTTAGTGCAGTCGTTTCCTTTATTTCACTATTTCTAAAACCAAGCAGGGAGATGAACACCAATCAGCTTAGCCCTTGCTTGGACTTTTGTTCCTTCTGTTTTAGAACCCATAAGAGAAAGGTCTATCTCCCCTCACACACACATGCTGAGCAACCAAAGTAATGCATTTCTTCATGAATTGATAAGAACTTAATCATATCCCCACACAGGCTGTGCAGCCATCCAATGTGACCTGGACAGGCTGGAGAGCTGGGTGCAGGCAAGCCTCATGAAGGACAAGTGCAGGGTCCTCCATCTGGGGAGAAATAACAACAGGCACCAGTACAGGTTAGGGGCTGCCCTGCTGGAAAGCAGCTCCACAGAGAAAGAGCTTGGAGTGCTGGTGGACAGCAAGTTCTCCATGGAACAACAATGTGCTCTTGTAGCCAAGAGAGCCAGTGGGCCAGCAGGTCTAGAGAAGTTGTTCTACCTCTCTACTCTGCCCTGGCTGGGACGACACCTGCAATCCTGTGTCCAGTTTTGGGCTCCCCAGTTCAAGAGAGACAGAGACCTGCTGGAGAGAATCCAACAGAGAGCCACGAGGATGATTAGGGGACTTGAGCATCTCCCCTGTGAAGGGAGACTGAGAGCCCTGGGGCTGTTTAGTCTTGAGAAAAGAAGACTGAGAGGGAATCTGATCAATGTCCATAAATATCTGCAGGATGGGTGTAAAGTGGAAGGGGCCAGGCTCTTTCGGGTGGTTCACAGTGATAAGATAAGGAACAATGAGTTCAAACTAGAACATAGAAGATTTCACCTCAACCTGAGGAGAAACTTCTCTACAGTGATGGTGAGAGAGCACTGGAACAGGCTCCCCAGGGGGGTTGTGGAGTCTCCTTCTCTGGAGACTTTCAAAACCCACCTGGATGCATTCCTGTGCAGACCATCCTAAGTGATCCTGCTCTGGCAGAGGTGTTGGACCTGATGATCTCTTGGGGTCCCTTCCAATCTCTGTGATACTGTGAGACTAATTCCATCACTGTCATACAAGAAGCGAAGTTTCAGAGTGGCTGGCACTAGCTGGAAATGCCCACAGTCATTTTTAGGCTCTAAGAATACCATTGCAGTCAATCATGTTCTTGAAAAGAGAGGCATTCATAGCAATAAAATTTTAAAATAATATGGGATTTTTTTCCTCATAGATGCAAAGTGATTGGGAAAAGCAGCTACATCAGACAAATGGAGGTTCTATAGCACTATAAAATTAATGTAAAAAAAATTAAATCTTGCTTATGTGGTAATGTTTATGGCACAATTATAAATTACATGCTGTCCCACAATATATATTTTATATATATATCTCAAGAGTATATTAACCAAACACACATTAATCAGCACTGCATGTTTTATATGTTCAAATAGTTTGCTTCAAATAATAAAATTATTAAAACTTTGTTCTAAGATGTTTACATGGGAAATGCATAAATAGATAATGTACCAACAGATGGTGGTGTGCTACCTTAAAAAGGTTTGCAATAAAACCAAAAAGTCAAACTACAAAGCTCCTTTGGGAAAAACCATTATTCAAACCATACCTGAAATTCTGTATTTGAATCCATTGGACAAAACAACTTTACTGTTATACTTTATGCAGTCCTAAAGTTTCCATCAGAAGCAGATGAAGTTAAACACATATAGGAAATGTGACTTTGCCAAACTCTATTTTTTCCCCCTCTCTGTATCACTTATATTTAATTTTCTTTATTATAATAGGGTTTTTTCCTCATGGTATAGACATAAGAAACAATTTGAATCATAACACATCCAATAAATTTCTATGCAAATATTTCCTGTACAGGTATCAACATGGTTAATACTATGTATTAAACTAAAATCGCAATGAAGCAAAATATTAGAAACTCAACAACACATTGCATGTTTTTGTGGATTTATACTTTATAGAGGTTTTTCACTATTTATTTACAGATAAGATTGAACTTAAACTCATATTGTATTGAGCATCAGCAGAAGCCTGTGTCTGTAGAAACCCAACTGGTTATGCTGAAGTCAACAGCAGAAATCCCTTCAGGTATTCAACAACATGAGATAGTTCCTTTATTTTGTTGAATGTTATGTTTTTCTTTTTTCCTTATGCCTTTTTGGCCATTAATGATCACAGAAACAGAGTATTAAGGGTTGGAAGGGACTCTGAAAGATCATCTAGTCTAAATTCCCTACTAGAGCATGACCACCTAGAGAAGGTCACACAGGAATGCATCCAGGGGCATTTTGAATTTCTCCACAAAGTCTCTGGGCAGCCTCTTCCAATGTTCTGCCATCCCCACAGCAGAAAAGTTCTTTCATTATGTTTCCTTGTGACATCACTACTAATTGTAATATAAGCTTTTATGGCACACTATGTCTGTTTCCTATGTTCAAGTGAGTTCTTAAATACAAATTGAATACTAAACCCACTTATAATTTTGTGTGTGCCTTCTGCTTTTCAAGGTCACAGCTGTAAGATGGAAAATTTAAGAAGTTGTGTTTCCTTATTGGAGATCATTCCATATTTTAGAAGCCCTTGCTTTTACAATCAAGCTGGTATGAGATTTGTGATATTTTCAGTACTATAATAGCATTTTGAAAAATCTCAATCACGTTTTCCTGCAGAAATCTGTAAATAGAAGATGAGTATGAATTTTAGAAGTACATAAAATCTACAGATATCAGTTTGTCACTTCTCAGCGAGAGAGAGAGAAGAGAATGCACTGCACATAAGTAATACTGTGGTCCACACAGCAGAATGAAAAATAAATAAAAAATAAGAAGTAAATGCTACAACATAATCTGAAAGAAAAACCTTGTAACTTCTGCAAGGTCAGGGAGCTAACAGAAAAGAAAGGAATTAAAATCCCTGAAATGTATGATTTATTTAGAGTAATGCATCTTGTTGAGAGGAGGAAGGGCAACATTTTAATTCCCCTTTCCAATATGGTTCAGGCAGTGCCCTGCCACTGAAGATGTAACAACAAAACTGATTAAACATTTTTACCTTTTTTTTTTTTTAATTACTTTCAACAGTGGTAACCTACATTGCATAATTCTGGCTCAGGATGTATAACAGGTATATAAGAGTAACTTTTCTGTTCAAAGTTTAAATCTTAAGTAGCAAGAAAAAGTGAGTTTAGTATGGGTAAGACACAACCCTTCCTTTAAACCAGCACAACACCACTGGCTCCTTCTGTATATCCTGAGGTGAAGGGAAAAAAAACAAACAAAACAAGCAATCTTCCTTGTTTCAGATGCATCAGTTCTGAAGTTAAACATTCACTTTCCTTCATTAGATTAGTGGCAAGATATGATCAGCTCAGGCTGGCTGTATTAGCCTCCTACTTTCATGAAGTCCTCATACTTGATTTGCTGTCTATTTGCTTGCAGTACACTAAGTCCCCAGCTGTTTGAAATCCTTCTGCAAGTAGCAGGAAGATTGCATATATTTCAGTACATCTGCAACCCTCCTCCTTATGCCATCCTCTAAACTCTATTTTGGTTAAAGGGCAGGCTACGAAAATAGAAAGGGAGGGGGAAGGGAAAAGAGTGGATTGATGCAAGTGAGGGATGTGACAAGGTGATTCCTGCAGGCAAAAAGGGACATAGAGTAATTGCTTTAAAGCACACCACAGTATTACCTTTTATTATCTCCCCCTATGGGCTATGGTCATGTGTATTCCAATTTTAAAATGTAACAGAACAATTTTAGCTTTGCTTAATTAGGAGCTGATGCTGTGAACTCCTGAGTGCTCTCTACAGCAATAGGTAGAGATGGATGTTCTGAGCACTCAGTGCCAGGCAGAATTCAGTCAAGTGTCTCTATCAACCAACAGCAACATTAGGATGCAGCTGTACTTTCATACATATTAAAAGCTAAGTGGCTAAAAGAAAGTATTTGCTTTACATTAATCACTGGTAACATTTATAACATTCGGACATCAGAGGGATTGTTTTGTTTTATATATATATATTGTTTTATTAGCTCAAACATACAGAATCAAAATAACAAAGAGGCCAGAGAAAATATGTGCATGCTTTTCTGGGTTTTTTTTGTTTGTTTGGTTGGTTTTTGGTTTTTTTTTTTGTTTTTTTTTTTTAATTGAGTCTTCCATAAGGACAATATGCAAACCAAGTACCTTAGTACATTTTAGAAAATAAATTAGCAACTGATAAGCATAGTAAGTCTTGTATTCTCAAAGCAATAGCATTAGTATGCTAATCCTGATAATGTTTAAGGATCCCAACAAGCACTTGATTTGATATTCATTTGGTTTCAGTTTAATCTAAACCTCTTAGATTTGGTCTACCATGACTATAGGTAAAATTAGGCCTCCTTCAGCAATCAAATGCAAACTTCCAAAAATATGTATACATTTTTGTACAAATTCCAAGTGCAAATGAGAACAGCTTTTGCCTGTATCTAGGCCAAGGGTGTTTACTACTGTTTATCTGTATAAACATATACAGATGCTTAAGAAAAAAAATTATAAATCTTTTTTCAGCTTTAGCTTTAGAAATAAGGAGGGAAAAATGGTTTAGTAGAATGACTGAGTTAGCAATTGTTAATGAACAAAAATCAATGTTTGATTTCTCATTTCCTATCAGGAAGGAGGAAGAAATTTTAGGAAGCAACAGCAGTATAAGTTTTGCTATATATAGAAGGAAAATAAAACCAACCAAACCATGGTTAAGAATCAAATGAAGTCCTGGATTTTGAAGACATTAAGCTCTCCTTCAGAGAAAGAAACCTCAGGACAACTAAGGAACTAACACCCAAAACCCCTCCAGCCTGTAAGCCGTGTATAATGAACAAAAACCTACCAGATCACTGATATAGTATAAACTGGTTAGAATTCATTATTCTAATCCACCCTATCACAGAACAGACATGCAAAACATTTCCAACTGAGATCTTCCAAGAGCTGGTAGACATCACAGAAGCAGTACTTGCATTATTTTTGTATTGTTTTTCTGCATGACAGCTAGATTAGACCTTATTTTAGACAGTTGGCAACATTTCTTGACTTCCTGTAGGGAAGAGCTAACAGTTTGCTTTTGAACTGTTTGAGGGTGATATCTCTATGATAAACATCTGCACTATACACTTATAAAGCACCATCACTTTACTTTAAAATTGTGCAATTAGCCTTCATCAATATCTATGCCAAAGTTGAATATTTTTTTAAATACATGCTTGCCACATACTTTTATCTAGAAGCAACATATCACAAAAAGTAATCTTGCTTCATCTCAGGAATATTCCATTTGAGAAAAGTGGTAACAAGGAGATTTTCATGTTACTAAAAAGGAGAAATTCCAAGCCTTTGAGCCCTACATTGGGTACCAAAAAGGACTGTCATGGTTCAGGCCTGGCAGGCAACAGAGCCCCACACTGCCACTCACACAGCCATTCCCAGCCCCACACAGTAGGACGGGGCGGGGGGAAATCAGGAGAAGGTGAGAAAACCTCATGGGCTGAGATCAGGAGAGTTGAACAGAACAGCATAAAGAGAAAAAAAAAAGACAGGAATACAAAAGTACTGGTGAGATAGTATATAAAGCAAGTGATACAAAATGCTGTAGTAACCACAGTGATCCTGTCCAGCTGCAGCCACTTACTCAAAACCACTCAGGCTTGCCCTAGCCAGTCCTCCCCTTTTATAGAGGCACAACATCAGTGTGGTATCCAGTAATCCACTAACTGGTTCAGATGGCTGCCTTGGCTGTGCCCCTCCCAGCTCCTATCCCAGCCAAACCCAGGACACTTCATATCAGAATCACAGAATTCCCAAAGAGGCAGTGATGGAGACCAGGCTTGCAACTTGATGAAAACTTGAAAAAAGTTCTTCTATGTTACATCTATTAAAGGTCAGAACTTCAAAGTTACCAAGCTCCTAAAAGTCAGAAATAGATTAGAAGGTCCTAAAACATTATTTTAACAGAAACTACAACCAACTTTCCATTGTTGAGGCACCTCTAGCTACTGAAGCACACTGTGTCTTTTCCATGATGGTCAGCATTATAACTCCTAGGAACCTAAAGTTGCCAGGTGGGAAACTGGAGTTCTCCTCATTGTTTTCCAGCCACATTGACCAAAAGTGAAGTATGCCTAAAGAAATAGGAGTATTTGGCAAGTGGCATTTTTACATTCATCATATTTAATTGATCTCTGGCTACCTCCCTCTTCCTTTCCTGCCTTCTAGAGTAGAAATGCAGTCTTGCTTCAGGATTGGGGAAGATTTGCAAATAGACTGAAAGCAAAGTAAAGCTGAGGGATCTGCTAATGTCAAAAGCTCTTAACTGATTGTATGTCCTCACTCCTGGATCATTATCCCTATCACATAAACTGACAATCACAATAGGTGCTAAGTATGAGACTAAAAGTAGTACATTCCACAACGGATTGTCTCAATGGTGCTTGTCTCCAGCCTTGATGAAAACCTTCTATGGGACAATTACAGGATAATGTGAGCAAATTAATTTTGACCCCATCAATTAAAGGTTGCTTTTTTCAAAAAGCCACCATTTTCTTCATTTCAACTGATCCACATAAAATTTTTGAGAGAAACAGATCACATTTTAGCTTTTCTTATTCTTAAGGCCAATCCTATTTAGTTTCCTAAAAAGAAACAATTAATAAAAGGCTCTTTAAAAAGGGCATTTCCTTACTCAAATTTCATCTCACCCTTTTCTTGAATTCTATCTTTTCTCCAGATCATTCTCAGCACCTAACAAACTCTATGAAAGTGGTAACACAATAACTTAGTGATATTAAAATATTTAAGAATCTTAGAATTTTAAAATGCCCTAGTTTTTTTCCTTTTGTGGCACACTGAACAGCTGCTTTCAGTGAGCTGTATAAAACATTGCCCAAGTCTCTTCCCTCAGTGGCTACAATTAATTTATAAATCTGTGACATGTGTGAAAAATTCAAATTATCTCCTCTAGCATACATTACCTTATCAGCACTGAATTTCACCTGCCACCCTCAATAAATTGACAACCATTCACTCCAGTTCACACATTCTGACAACTGTACTATAACACCCAGCAAATAACCGCTCTCTATCTCTCAAAAATTCAAAATGTTATAAACTTGCTTTGCAAGGGCAAGCAGCAAAAGGAATAAGTTTCAAAGTTTTAAGATCTATTCATTTCACTGGCAAGTTGAAAATTAGGATGGATTGTCTTTTCCTTCAGGGATATGCTTTATTTCAAAGCAGAAGTCGTTTAGGGAAGTCCTATGATCTTTACTATGAAAGCAGAACGATCAACAGTAGTCTATAAAAGCAGATCTCACATTATTCCTCTCCTATAGTGAACAGTTTTCATAGAAATAAAAATTCTTCACAAAGAGGAATATGTGACGGGATATTTGTACAAATCACTGTGGTAGTGGCTGTAAGACTGGCATTTTTTCTTATCATGATCTAGGAATTATGAGACTTTCTTTTGTGCCTGTTCACTTGATCTCAGCACCACAAAAAAAAAAAAAGCATGTGGCTGTGACAGGAAAGAGGTAATGCCTACAGTAAGTCAAAGCTGTGTATTTAAGTGATATGCATCAGAAGAGTTTGGGAGGTCTGGCAGTTGATGCCTCCAGGGAACAGTGCAGAAACCTCTATGAAAGAAAGCAGCAGGGGCTGGCAAATAACAGCACATAGGTCTGCAGAGGGACTAATACAGACCTGTCTCGGGTTGGAAGGAACTGGGAAAGATACATGTGGTTTTAGTAAGCACTGAACTCCTTTGTAGGGGGGAAAAACAAAAAAAAAAAAAAAAGAAGAATCTTACAAAAATAGATTAAAAGTCTGCTACTGAGGTCTGGGCTGATGTGTTGGCTCAGTGGCTGTTTATATAAATGGCTTCTTTTGTACACATAAAGTCTAGATAGGTGGAACACAGATATACATCCCTTCAGACTTAACCAAAGCCAGCTTTCTGTCATATGATTAAAAAAAAGAAAACTGCTTGCAGGCTCAGAAGTTATTTATTTTGCTTCTTTCTGTAGACACATATGGCAGCTGAGTTCTGTACAAGTTCTGTACATGTGACTTCTTGTAAGGGAACACTTGAACTAAGCCTTGTAAAATCCCCACAACTAATTAGTGTGAGAAGAATATATAGAAAGACTCTGCTCCCAATCTTGTGAAGGTCTTGAAACATTTCAGATAATGCACAATTCAGCATTGTAGTAGAAATGCTTGGCCAGACTTCTTTTTAATTCTCCTGAGACTAATTCTTATATTCTCCTTTCCTTCTTCACTTAAAAATACTAAAAACTTGTTACATCAAGAAAGTATCTGAAATCTCTCAGAAATGCTGTTTTAATTATTGTATCATGTATTAAAAATTCTGCTTAAAACTCAAGTGGCTTCTCCATGTAGTACAGATCTGCTCCTTTCTTGAAAGGCATACAAATTAATTTTGAAACACCTGGATTTAAAATTTAATTTCCACTCATGACAAGAAAAAACTTTATTACAGAGGGGTCAATTCTGTACAGCATGGACATGTACACAAGAAAAAAAGTTTTATTACAGAGGGGTCAGTTCTGTACAGCATGGACATGTACACACAGATTTAGAAGAATATTTTTAAGGCAACATATTTCACAATTTGAAAGTATTTTGTCTTAAAACAGCTTAGGGAAATAACAGTAAACTTTCACAGATGAGAGCTAAGGCAGAGAACTGATCTATTAAGCCTCTCATAGAAGAAGGAGAGGAAGAAGATGAAATTCTCTTGAGCATAAACTGTTTGCTTCCAATTCATAGAATCACAGAACTGTCTCAGTTGAAAAATATCTCTAAGGTCATCAAGTCCAACCATCAACCTAACACTACCATGGCCATTAAACCATGGTCCAAAGTATCACATCCACACATCTTAGAACACTTCCAGGGACAGAGACTCCACCACCTCCCTGGGCAGCCTGTTCCAATGCCTGACCACTATTTTCACAAAGAAATTTTCCCTAATATCCAACCTAAACCTCCCCAGCATAATCTCAGGCCATTTCCTCTCATTTTATCACCTGATTCTACAGAGACCAAGCCCCAGCTCACTCCAACCTCCCTCCTTTCAGGGAATTTAGAGAGCAACACCACCAGAACATTCTTATGCTGATAGTATAAAGTTCTTGAAGTCAGAGGAACTGCTTTCACCTTGATGTTCAACCAAATGTTTTGATTCAGGACAGTAAGTCTTTTACAAAAGAGGAACCATATGAAAGAAAGAAAATAAACTATTTGAATTTATTTCCTTACTCAGGTATTTGAGACAACTCGATAAACGAGTATTCAGCTGTTAGCAAATTCATAATTGGCCTTCTCTTTAAAGATATTTTTAAATAAAAATCCCATATTTTTCTTAATAGTAGATCTTTAAAAATGTACGTCTGTGACTCTTGTATTACTCACTAGCTTTACAGATGTGTCCCCACAGTATACTTTGGATCATATGTTAATTTCTTAAAATAACTGTAAATTTCTCATACTCCTAAGGAAATAAATATTTTCTAATATTATTACTATAGAAATATGTACAACACCAAATAGCATACCATGGGTTATTTCTATGACTAATTAAAGCCAGTAAGTCTATATTAAAATAATTAAAATAAGCATAGAAAAGTGCTGTACTATTTCTGAACTTTTTTTTAACTCAAAACTCCATCAGCTTCAGTTCTCTCCCAGGAAAATTCTCCTCTTACCAGGTAAGACCACTGGAAGTTTTTTTTGAAGAACATCCAAATAAAACTGTTATTAAAATAGGAAAAAAATAAATTTAAGGTTAGATATAGAAATTCATATTATTTTCCCAGCAGTTTTGCATATATTGATTGAAAAAGCCCATTGAAACTTTGTCCTAAGGTACACAAAAATTCCCCTCCAGAATTTCAAGTTATCCAGAATTTCATCATATTTAATAAATATCATTAAGCATTTTTTGATTTCACTGACTTTGCAGAAACTGTAAATTACAGTTTCATGGAATATGTCATCAAACATTTTGTATTTCGGTTTATTCTGGCATTGATTTGTTATGGTATATACTCAGTAATACTACATAAAAGCACAACACAAATTAGCAGCTAGGCTAAAAGCTTTAGAATTCAGGCAGGGAGTCTCCACAAGCACAGTCTCACCAGGCATTTTTCATGTCCCATTATCAGTGACAAGGCTCACAGATCAATAGAACACCTAAATACTATTATTTTACTCTAACTCACTGCAGTAACAATGGCTTGGCTTTCACTTCAACATTATCTATCACTACAACATACATACACACACCCCCCCCATACACATACAGAAAAGGAAACCTTTCACCATACTTCAGTGAATCAAAGTGGTGCTTTTCATGTTGCTTGTAACACCCAAGCTCTTGTCAATAACTGTGCTTTAATTAATAAAATCCACTGCAAACACCTCGGTTTTCACGAAGTCTTAAGTTTGTTGTTTTTTCAGCACTTGGTTGTGGAAACATGAAATTAAATCCAGACCCAGATGTCCTCCCCAATGTGTTACAAATTCCTGCAGACTTGAACATGAGGAAAAGCTTAGCTTCAAGCACATGAAAGTCAGAAGTTTGTTATCTAAACGGGATATTATTAAAATTGGGATTAAAGTGGCCCCACCAGTTGTTTACTCATGTGAATTGCTTAAAAGCAGCACCAAGTTCGACTTGGTGTCAACTGCTTGCTGTCATTTTTATCACAAATTGATAAAGCCTACTTTAATAATTTCAGAATGTAAATAAATTATGACCAGTGTCATAAAGGCAGTTCAGTTCTCCTTTCACCTGATTTTGCTGGCAAAACTTTTACCAACTTTCTGATCTGCGAGAGTAATGATTGATGATTGAGAGTTACATTGGCAGATAATGCCCAAATAATGCTCACGTTTTTCATCAGCCTGTATTTTACTGACCTCAAATTCAAATACAATCTCAGTGACAAAGGATCTGACAGAGAACCTCTAAGCAATGCCAGCTGTGATGAGACTCTGACATGTTCAGCTTTAGAAAGGTCAGTGCAGAAGGACAACCTTGCTTGCCACATCCATCACAACAGATTTTAGCTGCTTGGATGAAGAAAACACTTTTCTTTAGTTGATCAATCACATGCTATCCAGGCAATGTCTCAAAATCCTATGGAAAAATATTAATATGTTTGCAGATATTGACTTTTCTTTGAAGCTGTCACCTTCAAATCTGCATAATACTCCAGTTTAGGAGGTTACTTCAAACCATTTGAATGAATCATCAACATTTGATTCTGGAAAGAATGAAGCTCTCAGAAAAAAACAATCCAAACCTAACCAAACAGTTCAGGAAAGAGCATTCTCTTTAAATCACAGCTTGTATAATACCTCAAAGTACTTGTAAAAAAAATAATAAAAATGTCTATTTTGACTTGAAAAATAGGTCTAAATTCTAGTTAACTAGTTACAATGTTTTTCAGTCCAACCACCCCCAGGCCATGAAACCACTTTGTTTTCTTCCTTCATGAGTTACTCCATCCTGTCTATGCAGGCAATGCCTTTCATCAACTTCTCAGTGCTTCCGAACTGCAGGAACACTTTGACCTTCTGTATGCCTCTTCAAAATGTGACAGCAAGGTAAAATTACTTACACTGTGCTTTGCTCAGAGTTCAACCTTTTCCATGGACATGTCAGAAAAAGAGCTAATGTAATCAGACAGTATTTGAGTCCTGAAGGAAGTTCAGTATTACTTTCTGGTGGTGCCAGCTTCGTACCCATATAGGTAACTATGAAAAAAATGCAAACTGAAACAGTACATGGAAGTACAGATGGATGCAATCAACCCTGCTCAGAACTAAGGCAAATAACAGAAAAATCAGTAAGAGTAACACAACAGAAAGCTCCAGAGGGCATGCTGCCATTGAAGCCAGTATTAAGCACTGCTTGATCTTGCTCCATGGCACACTAGCTCTAACTGATCAGTTAGGAATCTGCAGGAGAATAAATGTGGCCTCAACTCATTGATTATCACATATAATAATGATTTATATATGAGGATATTTCTTTGACAGGATGGAACATTCAACTAACACTGAATTCAAGAACATATTTCTTTCAGTAGCTCATGATAACTTCTTACTGCCAACACTATTTACCATAAACAGATTATAACTTCCAGAAACACTACTAAATCTTTTATGGTTGTTTCTCCTTTTCGTTTTATTAGTACTAAAAGAATAATTCATTAATAGTCATATTTAGTTCCAGAGGACTATCTAGTCAGGATGCTATCTACTGTAGCAGCCTATGGGTAGAAGCACAAGCATGAAATAAAACTGGAGTGTGAAGATACTCAGATTTATGATAGTCATTGCCATTTAAAATACACTTGTAGTAGACAGAGGAGTCAAACATGATGAAAATGATTTAAAGGTTATCACATCTCTTAGCTGCCACATCACAAGCATCACCTTCAAAAGTCACTTCAAATTTTGCTGCTGGTTTGTTTTTTTTTGTTTGGTTTTTTTTGTTTGTTTGTTTTTTTAAATTTTATTTTTACAGAATGCTTTGAAATGAGTGCTCTCAACAAAATGTGGAGTGTGGCATGAACCAAAGTGGACAGCGTGATGTTACTCTTCATGCATGGTGGCTTAGTATTTTCTGAGTCCTAATGGAATCACAGGGAAAAGCGAATCCCCTAAGGCTGACTTCAGGTTAAACTGTGTGTATTACTTCATCAGCTGTGCCATAGGCTTCTTCAACCAACATCAAGTATGTGAAAGCAAGGAAATTATTGGTAAAACACAAGGAAATGCCTCATAACATTCAGGCTAGCCCCCTTTGTGCCATTTTCTAGCATGTTTGTTTTTTTCATAGGGGTTTCCCTGTACAATGAGCAACCACTCCAGCAGAATCAGTGCTGGGTCACATGCACACTTAGGAAGTCCCCTATCCCACCTCTTCCATATGGTGGAGCTGGTACCTGGCACATCTGTGCCATCTCTGAGCCAAACTCTTCAGAGCTGAGTTTGCAAAGGGACATTTACCAGCCACCCAATAGCTGTCATTCATCTCCTCTATGAATAAAGGAGCAAAAGACCCTATCACTGGTTTACTATTATTTCACACACTGCTTCAAAATAGATACTTTATTAATTGTGGGAAAAAAAAAAGGAGTTAAAATGCCAGTTTGCTCGTCTCAATTTCGACTAAAACAACAGCTATCCAACTGTTCTGCAACATCCAAGGTCAACTCAGAACTGATGGCCCATTGCTGGAAGTGGTACAGCTCCCTACTAATTAGGAAGATGTCCAGCTGGGACATCTGCATGACAGTGTCCCCTCTCCCCCCCATCTATTGTGCAGTGATAATTACTCCACACCTCTGTTTAAGCTCAGTGTTTTCTAGACAGTCAGGGTCAACAGTGACTCATTTTTTGAGCACAAGAAGTACTCAACCTTCCAATTGTGATAGCTTGCACCAAGCGCTCCCCAGCTAAAAAAAAAAAAAAAAAAAAAAGAAAAAAAATACATCAAGCAGAAAGCCATGCAAAAGAAAGCAAAAAATCAAACAAAAAACACCAATAAACCCCCACCACTACTGTTTTAAAACTCCTTTGGATCACAGGCAACCAGAGCAAGTCAAAGCACACCAATTAGTGTTCACCTGTGCTCAGAGACTAGCTTTATAAGAAACCAGCCTGGCTGAAGTAATGTTTGCACCATGCACCACTTAAGTGGATTAAGTATTTGGATGGACAAAGCACTACTTCACCACAGCTGTGACACTAAATTAAAATATCTCTTACTTCAAAGGAAACAAATACATCATTCACTTACAAAAGATAAGAGCTTCCAGATGGCACAACTGTCAAGGCAGATCAGTTTCTGATCCAGTTCCAGCTAAGTTGACAGCACTGACTTTAATATAAATGCAGAAAAGAAGTCCAGAAATACAACAAAACAAATGGGATTTGAATTTGATTTATAAGGTTCTCTTTTAAGCTCATGATAAAAGTAATTCTAAAATACTGTAACATTCTGTTGTTGCTTTTGAAACATAATATGAAGCTGTGTGTTGTAGATGGAATCAGAAAGCCCACCTTTGAAAACAGCACAATAACATCAGACTAGTGTTTTGCAACTCAGCCTAGCAAACATACACTTCAGTATTTCAAGCAAAAGCAAAGCACAACTGCTATAGATGAAATGCTGAGGAAAACTGCCCACTCTAAGATAGGAGAAAATCAGAGATACTGTACAATCCCACCAAGAAAAACATTGCAGGTACTCGTGAAGGAATGCTATCCAAAAAATGAGTTAACTTCAGTCAAGAAAAAGATGCCATCCTAACAGATCAGAATGATACCTCATTTCATAACAAGTTTGGTTCAAAGACTTCTCTGCTGTTCCATATATATTACACCATTGCTTCACCCTTTCAAGAATCCTCCTCAGAACATTGGATCACAGTTCACCCAGCTACTGCCATGCAAGGTCAAAGATCTCTGAGATAAACTTGCTTGTGGCAGATGAGTTCTTTGGTCAAAAACATAATGCATGAAAGATTTAAGCCAAGGGAGCTATCACATCTCCTGTGGGAGGTTGTGAATTCCCCAAACTTCCTGCTGTACATCCTGGAATGCTGAATATATGGGAAAACTTCAGAAATGGGTTCACAGGAAGAAAAGGACAAAAAAGAAAGAAAGAAGGGGGATATATGATGGATAACAAAAAAAAAAAATAGAATAGTATGATCTTATATAAATTTAGATACTAAACAAAGGTATTCCTAAGCCAGAAAGTTCCAATGCATGGCTACAGGAAAAACTTTGCAGTATACCTATGATGCATGCAGACCATTTTGATGCTTATTTATTCACCTATAATCTGTACACTGCAGGACACACAAGCCACATAAGTTTTAAGGTCCTGTCAGTTCACTTTTTATAAACCTGATCACATTTGTAAATAATTCCAAATCATTTTGACAAATGTTTTTCTCAGTTTGAGAGGAATGGGAAACAAACTCCTGATCGAAATCAAAACTCCTAAGATTTCTTTGGACACAAAGAAAAGAAACCATCATCATTTCAAAAACACAACAGCTGGTGGATTGGCATCCAGAGGCTGAACTCCACAACTCTGTGGAGTTCCCAGAACATACATGCACTTGAATGTTTCCTCCCTCAGAACAAAACTGAGATTCCTACTGTCTATCCTGTAGCAGCATGAAAGTCAGAACTCTATTTGACAGTCTAACCTGTCTCAGATGAGAAAAGGGTATTTGTGCTATTGTTGCTGGTTACCATATAACCTGGTGCATTTACCCAAACCTGTCTGAAGATCATCCACAGGACATCACAAATCTCATCTCCACCACCTTCCAATCATACAAAAGGCTTTAGATTTCTGCTACAAAAGACCAAAAGCCTCACAAATTATATCACTACTATATAAACTTTTTTTTTCAGGAGGGTTATGATGATCTATTTGTTTGCATAAGGTTTGTATCTTGCAGAAGAGAAATGCTGTAGTCAAAGGGAAAACTTGAGGGTATACTGCAATCAGAGTTTCTTCTACTTGATTTCTCACTATTTCTATCTATTTCTCACTATTTCTAGCTTTATATGTTTGCTATCATAAGCACAGTGGCCTAAAATGAATATAGGCAACATTACAGAATGACACGCATAAGCCTCCTCAAATAAGAGCATGAAGGCAGCTATCAGCAGAACTAAATTCATATGATCAAGCTAGAGTATGCTCTAAAGCAGCTGTGTGGTGATTATACTGTAAAGAGAGAAACTGCAGCTGGAAAAATCTTCAGTACCTTCATATCTTTGCCCTGTGATTATAAAGAAGCAGGAAAATAGAGAGCTGATATCAACTGCTTCACCACAGCTTCCTTATGAATTCAATTGCAATACATGGAGTTTAGAAGAATCAGACATACCTTCATGAGCCAGCTATTTAAACAGTCTTCCTTCTTCAAAAGCATATATTTTATATTCTTCCATGTGATCATATAGTTTGCTTCTATTTATTTGCCCTCTTGTCTCTGAACACCTGACTGATACTCCTCCTAAGCCTTTTCCTGCTGTCATCTACTTGACTCCTCTGTCTCCTTAAACTTTCATTCAGAGTTCTGCCTCTGCTTCAGCTAACTTTCACACATTTCTGGATTATTCCTACTTACAATTCTATTTTACATTTCTACCACCTCCAAGCAAGTTCACCTTTATTTCTCTTTCACTCTGCATCTTGGGATTTCAAGGCATGAGGTTTGAGTGCAGTCCTTGCTCATTCACCCCAGTCTCGTTTTCTACCCTCTCTGTATCAACAACTTCCAGAAGTTACAGTCTTACAAAGGCCCACAAGAGGCTGTGCAGTGCATTACAGGAGATGTTGAGTTCATTCTGCTTGCCCTATGAGCTAGCCAAGAGGTACTTGCTTTACAGAGAGCTAAGTCCAAAGTACTCCTTGTTTACCCTTGCTGTTCCCACTGGTTGGTTGGGGTTTGTTTGTTTGTTTTTAATTAAAAGAAAAAAAAACACACACAACAAACTCCTCCCCGCAAAACTTCTGCTAAAGATGAAAAATCTCCTGAGCCAGCTCTGCTCAGGACTACATGGATATAGAGGACCAGTAGCCCAGGCTGTTTCTCAGGTACACCCTGCTTCTGAAATTGGCTTCCCTCCCTTCCCCCCAGTATTCCTATTTCCACACCTTGTACACATTTCCTATCACGCCACTGATTACTGTGTCATGTTCTGGAATCTCCAGTACAAGAGAGACAGATGTGCTGGAACAAGTCCAGGGAAGGGCCATGAAGATGATTAAGGGACAAGAGAATCTGCCATACAAGAAGAGGCTGGGAAAACAGGGACTGTTCAGGCTGGAAAGAAGAAGGTTCAGGGGGAATCTTATCAATGTATGTAAGTAACTGATGAATATGAGAAGACAAAAGAACAAAATTCACATAAACTGCCAAAGGAAATTCCCTTTATATAAAAAACCCACACCAAAAATAAACCCACACCTTTCTCCCTGTGAAGACAATCAAGTACTGGAACAGGTTGCCCACAGAGACCTTGGCACCTTCTTCCTTGCACATTAAAGATCCAGCTGGACATACCCCAAGCAATCTGGTTTAGCTGATCCTTCTTTGAGGAACGTGATTGGATTAGACCATCCCCAAAGATGCCTTCCAGCCTTCGACCACTCTGCAATACCTAATCAGCTCTCTGCTTTTGACCCATTTTCCTGCTTCTGACACTGTTCAGAACTCACTCTCCTTTCTCCTTCCCACATTCCCAGCACTTTGTGTCTCTGTTTCTTGGAAGGTTCATTAATAACACTCAGCTGCAAAGTCAGCTCAAATTGGAAAGCAGCACAATCATTATTTTAGACTTGTGCACAATGCCACATGCAAGAAGGCCACAGCAAAGTGAATTGTGCTGCCTGACCCCACAGTGTGATACACATACAGACCAGATAACTGTTTGCAGAAAGTTGACTTGATTTCTGTTCTCTCAGATCCTGCTCACCTTGTCACCTTTGTCTAAAATGTCTCTTTTTTTGTACCATGTAAGAGGTCATGCCAGCTATGACTAAACCCCAGCTCCACTTTCTTTGTCATAACAGGCATAATCAGATGTTTAATTAAAAGTATTGAAACAGAGTAAGGCCTTAAAATCCTGGTATTTTAAAGGGAACACAGTATTATATTTTTTTTCCCAGTTACTTCAGTCACTCTAAAAATCAGCATATCCAGAACACAGGCCCTCTTTCCCCACATCCCCACAGACCTTGGGTAATCACAAAGCATCCTTTCATTAACCCTCATGACTTTGGTGGCATTATTCCTTGCTGGTGCAGTGGAGGGAAGAAGTTTTTCCTCCATGTTGCAAGACTCACATCCAAGTATTGGAGAAAGAATCACCAAGCTTTCTACTCACTTACTGTCATAGGAACAGCCCATAATAAGCTTCAAACCTGGTTATATTTTTCTCTTGCTGTCACACATGGAAATTGACAAAGGAAAAGCTTTGAGGAGCCCTTTTTGTCCAACTGAGATGGACAAGATTCAACTGAAGATAAGAAAAAGCTGAAGCAGTAAATTATTTAATCAACTGTATGTCTGCTTTGCTAGAGGTTGCAATATAATAAAGCTTTCTCTAATAAGACTTTATCACAAATAAATAGAAACATAATTCTGCTTCATGAAAAAATATTAATTACCAATGCTATCTTTTTCCCTGCATTTTGTTAAAAATCTGTCAATGCCAAAAATTATGGAGTGCTTAAAATATGGAATTCTACTGAAAAACAGCGCAGCAAGGGCCTGAGGAGTTTTAAAGGCAAAAACAAAAGCCAACAGCAGTAGGGTAACTAGCATTAGTGCTGCTTGACTTCTAGAAGTAGACTGAAAAGCCAAAATTTAACTATGATGGATGCAGACACAAATTAAAATGATTGAAGAGCTATCTGGAACAGAAAGTAGGGAGGGCTGCTGGAGGAGGTGCTCCTATTTTAGCTTAGTGCTTGCAGGTACTGTGAATGCCATGAAAGCAGCCTTCCACACTTCCCCACCAAGAGAAACATTCAGTGGTAGTTATGGTAGGACAAGGAAGCAAGCTCACAGGGATTTTCCACTAGACAGGTACCTCTCTCCTGGAAGCTAGTTGCCAGTTTTTTTATCCCATACTCTTCTGAGAAAAAGTAAAAATAGAAAAATTTATTCTTGCTGAGGATTGAAGAGAAAGGTAAATACTAGACTGTATCTTCCCATGCAAATGGAGAAAATCTGCAAATAAGACTCATGAAAACACTTATAAAGCTCAAAAAGCATCTCTGCAGGACTTACTATAAAGATATCAGTCACACAGAAAACCCAACACCCCCTCCCCCCCAAAGAAAAGAACTCCAAAAAAAATCCAAAACAAACCAAACAAGCAAAATAAAAAAAAACCAACAACCAAACCCACACACCAACCTCACCCCCTCCCAAAAAAAAAAGCCCCAAACCACCACCAACAAAACCACACTCCAAACAAAACAGGTCAGAATGTGACCTCAAAAAGAAGTGAAATACAAAACTAATCAATGAAGATGAATAAATTATGTCACTCCCCTGGGTCTGGGGAGCTGAATGTAGTCATGGACCCCTTATAACAAGGTGCCATTGGGTGACAAATGAAGTCACAAATCCCACTGCCAGACAGCAAGGAGATTGCAGAAATGCAGAGAATCTCAGAAGTCCTCCCAGAAGACCCCTCTTGCTGCACTGTAGAATCCCCTGCATTACAGAGTCAGAGTCCCACTTACAGAAGAAGTCCTGGAAACCCTTAACAGATGAAGCAGCTAACAGAAGTCCCAAGCATATCTCTAGCAGCAACCCTACACTGAAGCCCTAGCCAGAAATAGCCAACTAAGAGAAGTCCCTAACCAATGTGGCTTTCCAGTATCTGAAGGGGGCTACAAGAAAGCTGGGGAGGGACTTTTTAGGCTATCAAGTAGTGATAGGACTGGGGGGAATGGAATAAAGCTGGAAGTGGGGAGATTCAGACTGCATGTGAGGAAGAAGTTCTTCCCCATGAGAGTGGTGAGAGCCTGGAATGGGTTGTCCAGGGAGGTGGTTGAGGCCAGCCTGATCTAGTGTGAGCTGCCCCTGCCAATGGCAGGGGGGTTGGAACTAGATGATCCTTGTGGTCCCTTCCAACCCTGACTGATTCTATGATGTCCCTAGAGTAGCCCTAACTGAAGGTCCTAACTGAAGTCCCTAACCAAAATGACTATTGCTCAGTGGCTGTTGTTTACACTCTTAACCAGTAAAATCCAACCACATACAAGCTAAAATCTTTTCCCAATAAAAGGTGCCAGGATGTCAAGGAGGTGGCTTCTGCAGCATGTTCAAAGGATGCCAATGTAAGGATGCTGTTCTTGGCACACATGGAATGCTATTGTTTTGCTCTATGCAGCATGCTAAGGAATTGGTCAGCTAAGGAGTCATGCACTCTGCACACAGCCAGCAGCTGCCCTCAGAACAGTGGCTGCAACAGAATTATGGAAACTATACTTCTCATTCCTTGAGCCAAAAACATTGTAATGCATGAAGAAACATAGTTGCTGCTGTTGTTAAATGGACAGAAGTTTGATGCTGCTTTCATTATCTGCAAAACAGCAAGTACTTAAATGCTTTCAAGGAACTTTCATAGCTCTAGTAAGCTTCCATTAAAAAAACATGACATGGTGGTCCATTTATTTTTCAGGATAAAGAAACTGTTACAACCAGATAATGTATTAAATAGAAATTGTACCATTTTGCCACAAATAATAAAAACAACCCCAACAAACCCAGGCCAAAAAGCTCACTTTAACTGCAAAAAACAGAAGAATCTTGCTGAAAAACCAGAGTAACCAAAAGTACCACCCATCAGCTATGCAGGAGCAAAACAAACAAGATTACAATATTGGTGCTCCTGAAGCAATGTTTTTCCTTATATCAGTCAAGTCTCTTTCTCCACCTTAATGAAATAAGCCAGATACAGCTATCTAGGGAAATCAGTATAGAATCATAAAATTGTTTTGGCCGGAAAAGCCCTCTAAGATCACCGAGTCCAACCATTCATCTACCAGCACCATGGCCATTAAACAACATCCCAAAGTGCCATACCCACAGATTTCTTGACCACCTCCAGGGATGACTCCACCACATCCCTGGTCACGCAATTCCAATGCGCGACCACTCTTTCAGTAAGGAAATTTTTCCTAATATCTAATCTAAACCCTCCCTGGCACTATTTCTGGTCTTTTCCTCTCATCTTATCACCTGATACTACAGAGAAGAGACCAACCCCACCTCACTACAACATCCTTTCAGGTAGTTGTAGAAAGCAATGAGGTCTCCCCTCAGCCTCCTCTTCTCCAGACTACACACCCAGAGCTCCCTTAGCTGTCCCTCACAAGCCCTGGTCTCCAGGTCCTTCATCAGCTTTGTTGGTTTGTTTTCTGCTACAAAAGTCATGCAAGCAAAATAAATTATCCAGCACAATTTGTGCTAATAGTGGTGAAACACCTGTTATAGCCTGCCTGAACTACTTATTCCACAAGGCACTACACTCTTACCTGAATAAACCTATGCCATACAGGAGATGTAATCTAGTAAGGGAGATAGAAAACAAATGTCAAATTGCCTACAGGACAAAAAATTTATGATTCTAGCTATCTTGAATATGATGCATTCAGAAACAGTGGCTGCCAGTTCCAACAAACAGCCCCAAAATAAACAAGATTGAAGCCTGGAGAGGTGATATTCTCAGGCCACAGCAGAGAGACTGCTGTGCTCCAGATGCACATCTGGAGCATCCACAGAAGTATCCATGCAAAACTGCAGAGAGATCTGTGGAGTAATAAATAGCAGCAGTCTGGCAAGTGACTCACTGAGTTGATTCAGAAGTTCTATTCTTTGCCTCTGTATGTGTAAACCTGTTTTGAATAACTGATTAAGGCATCATATTTGAGGCAACCTGTAAAGCTCTCCAGATGTAAAGACCAAATAAAAGTGCCACATTGAGCTAAACAGAAGTTAAAAAATAATACAGAGGAGGGCAAAATCAGAATTTTGACATAGCACTTTGCAAAGAATCAAAAAAGGAAGGCTAATCAAGTGCACAGGAGTCAAGAATTCATCTTTCTACCTCAAAAGCAGTGCGAATGCATCTCCACTATTCAGGACAGGGTGTTTTCTTCGAAATCCACAGTGAAAGAGAATCAGCCTTGCTTCCTGTTAGTCAGCATTCCTGCCTTTCATTCACACAAGTGAAGGCTTTTCCCAGTACCAAATCTAAAACACAAGATTTGATGGTTTGGTTTTTGCTGTTTCAGGGGGTTTTGTTTGGTTTTGTGGGTTTTGTTGTTGTTTTTCTACACTAACCTAATTATTATCCATTTATCCACATGGATACCTGTTGCCCATAGGAGTCTTATTTACTGAAAGTCTGAGTTCTACTATTTAGATGAAATCAATTATATTCACATTTCTCCACTCAAAATGGAACTTTGCTATCATCTGAAAATCTTTTCCAAAAGTTTAGAGGAAAATAGTACTATTTTATCAGGTCTAGAATAAAATTATTAATCTACATACACTGCATAATGGAATTCTGGTTAATAAAGACAGAATAGCACCTGATGTTTTGTTTGTTTTTTTCAAAACCATAACTTTTTTTAGCTGGCAAATTCTGTGGTCCACAATAGCATTCAGAGACTGTTCTTCAGGACAAACAGGTAGTTGTTTTATGGTCATTTTATATTGGTGCATTTCACTCTACCCCTATGTGTTTTATAGCTATTAATGAATTTTGGCACAGCGATACCAAACATCTCAAATTTTCTAGGATAATGATCTTTCTTTCCCATTGTTCAAAATGCTTCCAACCTCTATTTAAACCATAAGTTAAATGAAGTATACTTGTTAGTCCCTTACAAAATCATTTAAGAAAACATTGAACAAAATCAGGCCCAGCAATGCCAACCTTCTTTGACATCAGACATTGGGAATTCAGCTTTAAGTATCATTTCCAAGTAGTTTCACACATTGTCTTTCATCTAGATAATATTGTCCTAATTTATTTATGAGCTCCTTTATGGGACAGTGTCAGAAACCTTGCCTGAAGTCAAAACTAATCCTATCTGTTCCCACATCTGATTAACCCAGAAATCCTATCACAGAAAGCAATTAGAATAAGTTGATGGGTTTGTTTTCCACAAAACCATACTAGCTGGTTTTATTACTTTATCATCTCTGTACCTACACACTGAAAGCCTAATAATTTGTTCCAGTAACTTCCCAGATGTTGAAATTACACTGATTCATCTATAATACCACAATAGTCTATTTTCCTTTTTTTTTTTTGGAAGGTAGGTACTATATTTGCTAATGGTTTAGCAATTGAGCTGGCTTTCTAAGTACTTCAGGCCAAATTTAATTGGATCCTGCCAACATGGATGCATCACATTAATTACATTACATTAATACATTTTAAGTTGTTCCTTCCCAGTCCTGTTGCTACCTAGTTGGCAATGTTGATTTATTAAATACATGCCTACAGAACTGAAAAGGATATCTTTTTTCCTGTTTCTTGTTATTCTTTCTGGCTACCAGTACTATCTTTTATTGTTCTATCACACCATTCTAACACCTTCAGAACTTTTTCCCCCAAAGACTTCAGTGTCCCTTATTCTGAGTGTACTTCCAGACTTTCCTCCCCATTGTGACAATTTGTCACTCCACTTTTAACTCCTTCATTCAGTAATGGTTAGCTACTCTTCACTCATTCTTTAGATATTCTTCTCAAGAAACCATCTCTAGGTCCCTGCCTACATTTAACCTGTATCTGGGTCTAAATTCCAACAGTTGCTCTAACATGCAGTGACTGAGTAGAGAAGGGGAATCCGGAAAAGCAGAAGCCTCATAGGGTGAAATGAAAACAGATCTAATGAAATAGCCAAACTGGTACCAATATCAATACAAAGCATATAAAGTTACACTCAGCCCAGCAAAAGTGCAGCAGTTATGGTATCCAAGAAGTCTATCTGAGATTAAGAAGGAAGAGAAGCAGGGTCAGGAGGAGCCCAAAGCAGGAGGCTCTAGCAGAAAGCTCCCCTCTCCTCAAAATTCCCCCTTTCTCCCAAGTGTGATGCTCATGGTCTGGGACCCACCTGTAGCTACTTGGAGTTAGCTGTCCTGCCTGACTCAGAGCTGCTAATGGCCTGCAAACCATGACTGATCTAGGAGTCTAGCCCAGCAAAACCAGGACCCAAAGTTCATGAAAGTATGTTTTTCTGAAGCCAGTCATTCTGTTCTGCTACTGTAGCTGTTTCTTCCTAAACCCACCAGCATTACCATTTTAGAGTCACCTTCACCCAAACTGGCTTCCAATTCCAGATTCTCATCCAATTCTGAAATCTTAGTCATAGCCAAATCTAAGAATTTTAATTTGTAATAACATTTTTTATATTTTAACATATAAGTTGTTCTTATGTCAGACCTCCTCTATCCTCACACAGAATTTTGGAACTGATGCTCTCCAGTTCAACACACCCAACCTTTTGGGTGTTTCTAGTGACTGTGTCCTTCTGACCAAGCTGTCTACAAGGATGACAACACCCCTTCTCTTTACCCTTCATAATTACATTCAGGCTGGTGAAGGTGTGCTTTCAAGAAGCCCAACTCTCACTTTCTTCTTTGAACATCAGAGAGCTATAAATATGTTTAGAAAAGACAAGCCAAAGAAAATTAAGTAACACTTTTCTAACTTAGTACTTCAGCTTCATGGCTGTGATGCATACCAAGTAATAGTTCTAAGTAAGTGTTCAGCTTTAAGATCTCCCTTTTTATTCTCCAGGCATCTTTTATTTACTAGCAAACTAGTGAAGGAAGATTACTTTGTCATTGAGCAGGCTTCAGAGTAAGCAGAGATGTATATGTAAACTCACCCATCCTCACAGCAAGAAATATCCAAAGGGACACTACAGCACTTTGATTCCTACCACCATAAGCTGGTCTTTGAAAAGACAGCATTTTGTAATATATTGCTTCACACCTTTTTTCAAGACAAATATATCTATTGAAACACTGAACCTGAACAAATTTTCTCTCTATATAAAAAAAAGTGAAGTTCTCTTGAATTTTATAACTATGTATAGTGATGAAACCAAACATCAACACATGCAAATATTTACATTGTAATATACATGGGGAAATTAAGACATAATTTGTATTCTTGAAGAGGATATAAAGTCTTTACCTATTTTCATTATATAAGTATTACAAAATTCTATAAAAATTTAAAAGGATCCATGTGGAACCTAAAAACATTGCTCATATAAAGCTGATTTATTATCTCAGATTAATACTAACATAGACCAGGCATATGAATTCAGAAATGTAGCATTCCATGGAAAAAAGAAAATGCAATAAGTAGTAAGCTACAAAAAAATAGAATATCCTCATAATATTTCCCTCATATTTCACATACACTGCTGCAAAACAAACTGAAACACTGCCTTGGTAACTGTCAACTAGTACCATGACAGTATTTGCATTTTAATTGTTTCATTTACATTTCATTCAGCTATTGTTGCATTTAGGAAATATTTTCTCAGTATGCAATTTTATTTACACACTGTTCTGATAAGCTTTTTCAGCCTTCTGCAGTATAGTTTAACATTTCAGGGTTTTGGTGTTTTTTTTTTTTTTTATACTGTCACTAGCAAATGCTTGGCAATTGAACAATCCCTCTATAGCATAAACAGTTATGAAGAATGTCAATCATTGTGGTTTCCACCTGCTTAAAAAATATTTTAAATATCCCCAGAAGGTGGTAAGCTCAATTCCTTGTCCTGTTCTTGATACAATAATAGGCTGTTATTATTAAAAGTTCTCCCAGGGTTTTCTGCTTCTTTTGCTGGATCTAAATATGGTGAGAAGAAGGCTCTCTCTAATATCCTTTTAGAGGCTCCTCTAAAATGACCTCACCTCCAGCTCACCCGAGTTTATTCTTGCATTCTCTTCAACAAGATGTAGGAGATAGACTCTGGGTCTCCAAGATTATGTAAACCTAATCATTAAAACCACTGTAAATGTAAAGTGCTTCCCACCACCAGATTAAAAAAAGCATTATAAAATAATAATTAAAAACATAGAGGGAGAAAAAAAGGCTTTAATGCATTCCATGATTTCCATATGTGCCTTAATCAGTTCTATTTCACAGATAAACTGTCTTCCTCATACTGTGCTGAATAGAGTAACTCTTTTTCCATGTTTCAGCTCATTTCAATAATTTAATGGTGGAGCAGACAGTGGCAGTTCATAAGAAGTAGTGTGCTCTGGCATGGAGAATAAACAGAAATTAAAGAAGAGATAGAAGCTGCAAAGATCCAAGTACTGAGAGACAATTTAAACAGCACAATAAACTTGGGAATTGCACAAACGTGCTTGGCTAAGCCATGAGGCCAACTGCAAACTTTATAGCACTCTAAAAGTAAGGAGAACATTAAAATCAACAAAAGACTCAAGAGCCAGATTTCCTCAGGATACTAACACCATCACTATATTCCCTGATAGAGTTCCCTCCCCATCTTTCCTGTAGGCCCCCTTTAAGTACTAGAAGGCTGCAATAAGGTCTCCACAGAGCCTCCTCTTCTCCAGGCTGACCAACCATAACTTAGTCTGTCCCCAGACTTGTTTGCACCTTTCTGTTTCTGAGAGGGCAAAGACATTATGCTTAGTAATTCTATATAGCTTTGTTCACACTTGAGCTCATAAATGAGCAGAAAGATGCCCTCAGACTATCAAGCAGGAAACATCTGCCCCTATTTGAGAATTTGCATTTCAACAGAAAAACGTTACAGAAGAATGAAGAGGGTGGGTTTGGTATTTTTTCTTGTGGTATTATTTTTAATCTGTTATACTTGGTTTCAAAAAAGTTAGCTTAAAATAAGAAGTAACTGTGCATAAGGCAAAACACTAAAACTCACACGCAAATAAACAGGAGTCATCATTAAGCAATCTACCAATATTTCCAAGCAAGCATCTAGAAGTTAATTGTACTAATTTCACACACTACTGGCTGCACCTAAAAGAAAAAAAAAAAATAGTTGCTGTAAGGTGAATATGAACAACATACAGCTTCTGCTGCTGTGAAATTGTATCTAAATTCTTACTCAGTAAGTAGACAGTGACAACCTTTTGCCTTATTTGTAGATCAAATCGTATACATTTTTATTTGCCTGAGGCTTAGATCAAAGAGATGAGCTTTGGATCAACTGAAGTGACAATCAATTCTCATTCCCTGAATGGAAAACACTCATTGTGGGCTCCTCTAAAGAGCCAGTTTACTTATAGATCCAACCACAACCTATCAGAGCCATGTTTTGTAATAATCTATATGTAGACCCTAATCTATATATTCATATCAAAACCAACTCCTCCTCCCCCTACTCCTCTCCCCCCCAATATATGAAGATACCAGCTTGTCTTATTTGTTGTTACAACTCTTAAATTCACTTCCAGACAAAAATAATATGCTACCACCCAAAGCCTGCTACACTGCAGGGGCTCCACAACACTTTCATTGAAGTTAAGGGACAGTTTGCCTCTGAAGTCAAGACTCGTTGTGATATTGTAGCATTTTAAAGCACACTGTACCATTCCAATCCACATTTCACACACCATGCAGAGATGTGCTAAATGTCTTTGTTTTATCTGTGACAAATTCCACAGGGCATAAACAACCAATTCTGATTAAAAATTAGATTCAATTCTGGATATGAAATAGTCATTAAGCTAAAGATAAATTTCCTCTATTTTTTTTTTTTTAATACCCAGGGTGCAAATGAGGTCACATCAATGTTTACTTGACTGCTATGATAATTGTCAAGTCAATTCTCAGTCTTCCAGATCATTACTAGCTCCCTCTGGGTCAATTCCACAGCAGTTCAGAAGCCACATAGGGAGGCTTGACCAACAGAAGTGAATGAAGGGTAGACATTCATGCAAGTGTTCACACACCTCTAATGAAATATAATCATAGAATTGTTAGGGTTGGAAGGGACCTCAAGGATCAGCCAGTTCCAACCCCCTGCCATGGGCAGGGACACCTTCCAATTCTTCCAGAATGACTGAATTAGGAAGTCTGATTTCCCATTCAACCTGTAGATATACAGAGTGCTCTTATGAGAAAGGAGGAATTATTAAATCATTACACGATACAGGACTTCCAGACCCATTAAGCCTAACTTTTTGAAGACTGAGACCCGAGCACAGACTATTAGAAAAAAAAAAAACCACAAAGAATTGGTATAAGAAAAATACAACTCTTCATAGCAAGCTCTCACTTCTGTAATCTGGGCATACATTCATTATTTTGCAATTAGTATTCTGAAAAGCTTTAAGGCAATTATTGTAATGGAACCATAAGAGACTGCATAATAAATGACTCCAACTGCTTTATAATGAAAACAAACAACTACAAAAAAAAACATCCCACAAACACCCAACAAAACAAAACCACAAACCAAGAACTTAGACATTCTAGTTACAACCATTTTACATATGCACCATGCCTTCAAGTTTTCATTGACTGATGAGGGTCAAAGTCAAATTAATTCAGATCTTCTGATTCTAATGGTCTGCTGTGCCACCTTCTCATTAGATTTCTTCTCTTTCCCTTAAAACAATTAGGGAAATACAGAGCCTCCTTAACTAACTGCATTAAAGATGTCATTTAAGCAACTGAGGGGTTTACCTTTTTAATTCAAAAATGGGCTAGCAAGTGTCTGTCTTGTAGATCTCATGAATTAAGTCTATGAAAATATGAAGATATTGTAAATTCTGACTTTGTTTAACTACATCTGCAAGTAAATCTCCTTTGCTTGTGGTTAGCATAAGCATTGAGATGTACAACCTACAAAAATTTCCAGTCTTAGAATAAACCTAATAAACTTTATTCTTTCCTTATTTATGAATTTTCCTGTATGCTTTGCTCATTGCCTTAAGATCAGAAATCATGATTTCCTGTTATGGAAGGAAAAAAGATAACCAAAACAACTTACCCATATTATCTCACATCATATTGATCTGCACTTGGGAGAATGAATTATAAATAACTTTAGTTTCCAAATTCAGTGTTAAAAGCAGTTGCATGTGCACTACAGGCCCATAACTCCCACACCAATTTGTATTTCCACAATCACAGTTTCCAAGTGTTAAGAATGTTTTTTTTTCCTCTTCTCTTTTGTAGGGTAAAACACCTACACTAAAAGTGAGAATTGATTTATTAGCACTCCTTTTAAGTGGATCTAATGCAGCAAGATGCATCTGGAGCATCCTTCTACTTCTCTGAAAGAGCAAAGTAACTCTGCAGCCTATTCATCTTCTTCCAAATTTAAATAAACTGATTTGCATGAGCAGTGATGTTAGAGATACTGCTTCTATCTGGGACAGATGAGAGACCCAAGAAAACCCCAGCTACTGAACACAAAGCATCTCCACTCTGAAGGAGACAGAGCATTCCAAATTCCTCCAAATATTATTGATGCATGGCAGCATGAGAAGCACTGATTCACTCACGTAGCACAGTCAGTCTCCTCACACAAAACTGCGTAGGGACACTTGACAGTAGTAGGCATCTAACTGCAGGAACTGAAAAAAAGGATCTTTTTATGTGACAAGAAAAGGCAAAGTAGGACAAAAAAATAAAAGAGAAAATTACATGCATGCCTGAAGTCTACACCCCTGCTCTTCCCACTGGTACAGTTTCTTTCCATTACAAATTTATTACTGCAAATCAGTGAAGGACATAATATCACCAGAGTCAAAACTAGACAAATACTGCTTCTCATTTCCTTGTTTTAAGAGGTCTAAACTTCAATGCCAAACTTTACTTGAGTCATACTCAACTGAACCACATGCTATATGCAAGCTTTATGCAAAACATTGCTGCAGTAGCCAGCACTATATTCTGCTGAGAAAAAACAGATCCCTTTATCTCTGCATCCAGTCTTACGTTGTGAAAATTTTGAATGCTTCTTTAGTTTTCACTCAGGCATTGAAGAAATGTGATAAATCTACTGCCACATAAAACATCCCTAGACATAAGAATTTAACAATATTCACATACTGATATTAAGTGTAAGCAAAAAGTTCAGCTTTCCTCTATGTTCTGTGGATTTAACATTCTCTTTCACTTTAGATTTAGGGCCACTTCTTTTGGTTTGTTGTCTCCTCTTTCCTCAGCTATACAAATAGTAAAAAGAAAAACCTATAATCTATTCTCTCTTTAATGTACTGAAAATCCACAATATACCTTTTTTCTCTACTAGTGCTTGTTTAATAAGTACACATGTCAAATGGGTTCACCCTTGAAAAAAAAAAAAACAAATGTCAAAATCAAGCCCTGTATCACAGCTTGGTCCAGCTCTGCTGTTCTCAGTGAAAGCTAATTTCTGCTGACAGTTACATACTTCACATGCTATACAGTTCCCTCTGTTTAAACAGTGGGTGATAACCATGGTTATTTTGGCTCTTTCAAATGCAAATTCTAATCTGACACTATTCTAGGTGAGCAGGATTCTCAGATTCAGCTACCTCAACTCTAGAATTAGTCCTTCAAGCCTTTTAAATGTGACTGTTAATTGAATACATTTCTCCTAGAAAACACATGGCTATGACAGAGATGCTGGCTGACCATTAGTTTCTTAAAGAACAAGCTGGTAACAGAAAGAACTTGGGATGGGCAAAGAAATTTACAAAAGACAAAACTGCTGTTCTGAGAAAGATGATACATGAAAAAAAAAAATCAGGGCCGAGAGGAATTAAGTTCCTCAGGGCAAATTATAAAACCATAGAATTATTTCAGTTGGAAAAGACCTCCAAGACCATTGAGTCCAACCACTGACCTAACACCACTACGGATGTTAAACCATGTCCCAGAGTGCCATGTCCACATGGGCTTTTAACGCCTCCAGGGATGGCGATTCTGCCACCTCCCTGCTCAACCTATTCCAACACCTGACCACCTTTTGAATAAAGAAATGCTTTCTAATATCCAATCTCAACCTCCCCTGGCACAGTTTGAGGCCACATCCTCTTTTCCTGAATGTAATCTTACTTGTGAAAATTCTAACCAACTGTATGTTCATCCAGAAGCTTTGTCCATTCTCATTCCCCATTTCTGGGCAAAAGTAGCCTTCTTTGTCCAGAGAGCATACTCCTTTTCCAATGTTCCTCCTTCTGCTGTTTCAGTAGAAGTTTTCTTTGCTCTAATGCTCCTGCCATTTGCTACTGGATTTATGGCCAGAGAGCTGTTCAGAGTAAGTGGTTCTGCTTAGAGAACATTCACACTGTTCCCAAAGGGAATCAATGCCAACAGTGCTGCTTTTCTCTCACACATTTCCCCCACACTGGGCAACAGCTTTCTTGTAGAAAAATTAACTGCTATATCCTTAGCAGCAATCATATTCAACATAAAACTGAAATGCATTGTGACAGCTATGCATATAGACACACCTGAAAAAGGACTTCAGCAGTGGAGCCTTAGCTACCATCTGCTCATAGAATGTGGCATAAGAACTATGCTTCTTGAACCAAGGGAGCACAGTCAATTCTAAGGGGTGATTCAACCTCAAAGAGTCTTTCTGTGAAAGCAGCACCTCCTAGCTCAATATATACTGGTTTTCAATGTCTATCAATTCAAAAGCAGCAATATTATAAAAAGCTTCCACCCAGCCCCTCACACCCTTTCCAGCACTCAGAACAGGATCCAGGAAGCTGGTTTCTCTCTCACATCCTCCCCATTAATCTTAATCCAACTTGTACATAGCCAAAGGCAAACTACTGCCTTCATCAGTAACTATGAACATGAAAAATTACCTTCATTAAAAACCATTATTTGTTTTCTAATATTTATAAATACTATACACATTAAGATATGCCTGGAATCCATCCCAAATTCTGGGCAGATACCAACTCCAGGTACACATGTTCCCAGGAAATAGGGAAGGCTAACAGCAGCCTATAGGTTGCACAAACAATTGTACTCCAAAGCTGCCATAGGAGGCATCTGAGAGTACTTGACGATGCTCTTCTCATGAAGCAGTAAATTCTGGAGAGATTGGCCATTCTCAATCTCTAGAAATCCACCTTGGATAAAGGTTTGTCATATTTTAATTGAGGATGGTGTGGGTTAAGCAACATTAAAAAAAGAGGTGAATATTTCTGGGCATAAAATTCAATCGCAATTTGTCACCTGCTCTTCCTACATGTAAGAGCATCAGTAATAAGGGCTGGGATCACATCATCATACAACTGGTATTAGAGCATCTAGGGCAGTACTACCAGGATGGGTGCTGCCACAACCCAAGAGTGGCTGCCAGATGGGAGACAGGCAGAAAGCATTGAGAAACAGCAAAGTAAAGCAGCTGCATCACACTTAAACTGTACCTTGACTAAAGGGGAAGGCTACAATCACCTTCACCTGCTGAGTAAATCCAGGCTGTAAGAGGGTACAAATCACTGAACTATTTTTTAAATGTCTGCTTGCATTAGTAGCTTAATTACTTTTCCATATTTCTAAAAAGAAAACAGTATAAAACCTTACCTCACCATAAATCAGCATCTCATTTGAAATATTTATGAGGAAAGTATCATCTGCATTAACAAAGAATTTCGTTGGGGCAGTTAATCATGTTGACTGCACAAAAAGAACCACCACCTTTCATAATATTTTAGATAGAGGTGAAAATCTTGATTATCTACTCAAACATCTGCATTATGCAGCACTTGGCAGTGTAATTAAAGGTGAAGTGCTGAACTATGGTGTTCAAGGTCAACAACTAAAACCAAAAAAAAACCATCAGTCATTTAAGTAATAAGCCCTGGCTGACTTTCCTAAAACCATTCTTCAGCTGCAAGGTGTTTTTAAATAGATCAAAAAGATGGCTAGGTTATGAAATAGTTGTATTTCTCACTGTCAGAGCTTTTCAGAAGTTTTAATTAGAACACATGCTTCAGACACCTCAGCAGAGCATGCCTATTAAGACTCATATAGGTATAATCAGGAGTGGTACTCAATTATAAGCATGTTATAAAGTGATTTAGCCTTGGTATTCTTCCCAAGTTAAACACCTTCCCTCACACTCTAAATATTACCTTCATTAACTGTATCTTAATAATGCCCAGCATTGTGTACTGTAGATATAGTTAATCATGTTTCATTAGGCTGCAATTCAACCATATATTTAACTACTAAGAATGTAATTGATGTTATCTAAGTCAATGGGTCTATTTAAAAGGCATAAAGCTGAAAATTTCCTGTGAAATTTTTGAAGATTAGTACAGAAGGAGTTGTTCACCCAGGCTAGTGTAGGGCACTGGGAAGATTCAGTCAAGTACTCATTCTTAACCATAAGGATTATTCTCCTTAATGTATTATGTAGCAACAGTTGTCCATTGTTACACAAAAAGGACATTTCAAAGTATAAAGTTCAGACATCATAAGCATTTCAAACTCCACATTCTCAGAAACCTGTATGCTAAGAAATAAAGTACAAAATTTCAGATCTCAATGATTTTGAGGGGGAAAAATTTTCTTTAGCAGTACTCTTCTTTTTAAGTAAGAAAATTATCAATATATGTTTTAATTTTCCATTGCACTGACTGCAACAACCCATTAGAAACTGTAACATAGAGCCAGATAATATAAATATACTTGCACATTTGCACTGATTTATACTTCCACTGGTTGAAAAATACTGGGTTTTATTCTTGCTCCCAGAACAGAAGTGAAATTTACATGCCTGCATTTGTTTAACAAATGCAACTTCACTTTGCACAGTGTCTTTGTTTGCATACTATTATCATTTGACTGATACTTGCACAGCTCTAGGAATAGAGATTTCCTTTTAACCATATCAGCATGAGAATCAAAGAACCAAAAACTGTTGGTTTGGTTGGTGTTCTGTTCTGTGGGTACTCCACAGCAATAGTAGGTTTAAAAATCCTTGCACCATGATATGACGAAAGAAGTGTAATCCAGCCTAGATAAAAGGGGATCTGAAGACTGTAACCCAGCAGAAGATAACATTCAACAACTGAACTTGATTTCATGTCTGACATGTTATTACATAATAAATACATTACACCAGGCTAATACCTGGCTGACTGCTGGCTACGCTGCAATCAAAGCGGTCTGATCACATTACCTCTGAGGACCTGAATAAAAAGCTGGGCTTTGTTTCTTGTACTGTTAGTATGCTTAAGTACATTGCTCTGCTCATACCCTGAAGAGTCTGACTTCTACTAAGACAGAGAAGAAGAAATATAAGGAATAACCAGACATACTGCATGCATATGTCATAAGTGGATGATACACAGAGCCAATTACATTTCTTTACAAATACATAGATCTAGTTCCTCGCAGATACAGATCTTCAAAGGCATTTGAAAAAGGAAGACTGAGTGACTTTCAGGACAGTCCCAGAGTTCTGATGACATTGCACTAAGAAAAAAAGACTTTACAGTGGTGTTACTTCTTAACAAAAAAATTCTTGTGCATGTGCCACTATGGGGCAATATTTGTTCTTTGAGAAGATTTTGGCTGAAAAGCCTAGCATATTAAAAACTAAAATAGAACCTTCCATGCAATTTGTTTCAGTAGGAAACTGGAGCCAGTGCAGGGTATTTCACTTTGTAGCTAGGAAGCAGTTACTGCACTCGTGGAACTGCAGTCCGTCTTTGAATTACAAGTATTTGACTCAGCAGTCACTTAAATACAGAAGCATACAGTTTGTCAAATAGTCAATCTTAGAGTATTAGCTTTAGCTAGCTGTTACTGTGAGACTGAACTTCTTCAGTAGCTCATCAACCAGAGTTTAGTCCAGTCAAGTTAAATTAAGGTCAGAGGTTCAGATGATTAGTTCTTGGATAAGAGAACGTGCAGGTTGTATATTGCCATTGTAGGGCAAGAAAATGTGAAGAACAGCAGGTTTCTCTTCAGTTTATATGGATGATCTTAACTCAGCAGCTCTCTCTCGACCCCTTCTCCAGAGATTAAACTAATCTCTTAGTAGAAGTCTGTCTATTCTAAATTTTAAAAGCATATTGGTATTCTAATTTACAGCTTTTGTCAGACCTACTTGTGGAGGTCTTACTTTCCTTCACCATTTCTCTGCTATGCTTTGATACATGCTTCACCTGCTGGGGCTGCTGTCAAACAGGGCATGTTCAGCAGATGCTTCATCTTATATTCTCATTTGAGATGCTACCCAAACTTCATCAACCAGGACATGGTTTTGAAAATGCAGAACAGAGTAAGGTAGCCAGAGGGACAGTGTACAGGGAGAGACAGGAATGATGAGAAATAGACAGCAATGGAAGGATAATAAATTTGAGAAGTAACGTTAAGGAAGGAAAAAAGAGAAGGCAGAAGGTTTGGGGACACACAGAAACATTCTGGGAGTAGAATTTTTAGTAAAATTCTGTGGAAAAGGGAGTATAAGAAATAGAGAACAATAAAAATGGAGAAAACACAGAACACCAAAACAAACAAAAAACCCCAGAACAAAACCAAAAAACACCCCACAAAACCAAGAAGCCATAGTAAGCTTCAGTATTTTAGAACATGTTCAGTTTAGTCCACAATCTCTAGGTACAATAGGGAAAAAACCACACTATGCCTATTTTCTAAAAAAATTAAAATATTTCTGGATGGGACAGCAAAATCACTTTCTTTAAACTTTTAAACCTGCCTTCAGCTGCTTACAGAAAAGTATATTAATTGACTTAAACTGATGCAGTTTGTTTCACCAAAGGAAGGTTGGGCTGTGAAAATTCTCTCCCCAAAATATCTTCACTTCTTAGATATAAAAAATGTCTTCCATTCACAATAAATACCATCAAGACACTTCTCAAACCCATCAGGCACATGGAACTATGTGTTATTAACAGGAAATTCAAACAACAGATAAACTAGTTGAAAACTGTCATGGAATTTGCGAATTGCTTCTCCTCCTTTGAGATTTCAACATGTTTCATTCAAAAACATTTATTCCCTTTTCAAACAGTCATGGGAAGTAGATCTCAAGTTACTTAACACTTTGTAAAGTATTAGGATCAGACAACCAAATGGCAGACAATTCCTTGCAGCATCCTCCTCATAAGGGAGGAAGGAGGTAAAAGACAAAAGCAGAGAAACCAAAGTAGCCTATTTGTGGCTCCCTCCTTACAAAAAGCCTGACAGGTTATCATATTGTGAACAACCTCAAATAAACACAGACATAATTCTGGAAGACTCAAACAGAGAATTGCTATCCAATAGGATTAAATAAAATTCTGCAGCTGCAGTCACTTACATCAAGCTAGTAGAGGCATTTTGAGATGCAAATACAGGAATGAAATGTGCAGTAACACTTTGAACATAAAAGCTCAATACACAGTGTGGAATGAAAACATAGCATTGTGCTTTCACAAAAGGTATTTTCTCCTAATAAAATTCATAGAGGTCTTAAACTTCAGTAGACATACAAGAAAAGGAAAGTAATTGAGTATCTCAGTGATAGAGCTTACTGAAATCATGCAGTCAAGCCATCCAGAAGGGTGAATTTCAAATAAATGATTACTCAGGTTTTACAAATTAGCATTTACATTCACTTACAGGAAAATGCAAAATATATAGTGGGCATCAGCCACAGGTTTAGCTTACCACAGACCATATGGGAAGATGTCCCCATAGACTGTGTGTCTTTTACTAGCATGGCATCTGCAGTACACAGCAACACTTTATCTGATGTAATAACACCTTCCTCTCAGCCTTTTTAAGTTAGAAGACAAATGATGAGTAATTTCACTACAAGCAGTGGCATGGAACAACTGACGAGGTGAAATGAATATAGGGAGTTATTTCACATGACAAGGACCTTGAATATAGGGAGTTATTTCACATGACAAGGACCTTGTAATCCAGTAATATATTAAGAGTTGCAGGCTAAATTTATCCTTTTGCTGTTGTTGTTTTAGGAGACAATATCACTTCATAAAAGAAACTAACTTGCAAATTAGAGTGGAGGCTTCTGGAGGTTCCTTATAATGCTCATGCTGGTGGATCAATAAATTCAGTGAAAAGCAGAATCCAATTATTGCAAACCTCAGTTAAAAAATGGCTCTTATGGTTTGAAATTATTCTGTTAGCTAGGACACAGTAATATAACCTGCATCACCCACGACACCCAAGCTGTGTTCACAGCCACACATCTTCCAACAAATATTACAAGAGCCCAGACAGATTTTAACAGCTTACACTATGAGGTGTGTTCACAACAGCATGCTGTCAACAAATGCTAACAGGGTACAAATGGACTTTAGCAGCTTGTGCTACGTGAGCTGCACTCTCCGGAGCAGAAGACTTTCCAGTGGGATGGTGCCTACTGGGAACACCTATCTCCCATTCAGTCAGTTGAATAATTAACAGAAACTCTACTGATACACACTGGAAAGAAAGGTGAGAAAACATCAAGAGAAAGATTTTCCAGCAAAGACCTTGTCTCAATCATGTATGATAGAATGATGGCATCATAAAAATGTATTGCACTAACCCAAATAACAGATTTTTTTCCCATAGATATTTTGCCTCTATTGTTCTGTAGTATTCAAATATGTATCTCAATAAAGAGAATGAAATATGAATGCCATAAAATTAAGGAAGAATGACATACATTTATCTCTACCTTTCTTCAGAAAAGGGATCAGGAAACTACCTGTCATCAGTCTGGATCTACCCAAAGGAACAGAGACAGAAAATACAGTCATCCACTATTTCATGAGAATCTTTGTCACAGGACAAAAATAAGTGGAGAATGAAAACACTCACGATACTTCTGCTCAGCAAGTTGATGTTTTCCAATACACACTTTTCCCTGTCCAGCTCTTACCTTGTCCTGTCCCACGCTAAAAGCGCTGAACAGCAACTGCATTCACTGAACTCATAAAACCAACAATAAAATAAAAACATTTTCAGAACGCTCTAAGATGTCCTTTTTACTGCCTGCATCCAAAAATGATAGCTCTGCTGACAGTTACTGGCAAAGCTAGCCCAAGACAGAACCACATTTTAGAGGCTTCTGCAGTGATGTTATTTAATCAAACGAGGATTAATCAATAATTAGTCTCATCTCATATCAATTTTACTACACCGTCTTCTTTTGGCAGTATTCACCGATGTGTGAAGACCACTGGACCAAGCCGTGTTCCATCAAATACTTGAAATTCAGAATTTTAAGAGATGGATTAGCCAGAAAACCAGAAAGTCAGCTTTCATACTGTTTTTCCTTCAATATTTTTATCCCTACAGGCTTTGACTCTTTGCTCATAAAATGCATCTTCAGGTACAGTAATCTAATCTGGCTTAAGCAGCAGAAACACTTTCAGTTTCCTCAATACCTATAACATGTGTCTTCGTTGGGACTCAGATATAAGTAGCCTTAGAATACCATATAACCTCCTCCTCCACCCCCCAGGACTGCCTTTGATTAACATTCTGTAAATCAGATTTATTTTCTTTGAAATTGAGATCTCCCTAACAGACTATTTCATAGCTTCTGTTTTAGAGAAAAGCGAGCACAAAGGCATTGGTTATGAAAGATCTTCTAACTATATGGCTGAATTTGCTCAAATCTACCTATTACATTTGATTGCAGAAGAGATCACAGAGTTTCAGGATTCCCTGTTTGTCCAGCTCCAATAACCTCAACCAGGTTATGAGTCCTGAGTACCCTGCACACAAAAATGGTATCATCTCCGTACATTTGTAGTAAGTGGTCAGCCCTGCTGACCCACCTGGATTTCCACCCAAATGCTAGAATGCTTGTTGGAATAACTTAAAAGGGATTACATAAAAGGAGGATGTTTCTGTGTTTGAAAGCACTGTATGTCACACACATACTGCAGACTGTCTAATGCTGCTAAAACACTTGATGGGTCACTAGTTAGTTCTGACTTGAAAACTGCCACTCATGTCCTAATCCTCTTCATGCAGTACAGTAATTCCATAACTAATCATCAGTAATGAAGAAGTAACACATCTTCCGTAGCATAACTGCTGACTCAGTTGATATCTAAAAGGAACAAATAAAATCTTTTAATTACATGTCCTACTTTAATTTCCTAAGAGCCATGATAAATGAAACAAACACAATTATCATAATACAGGAGGGACATTGTAGTCCTATTCCTGCCACTGATACAGATATAGATATCTCATCCTCATTTCCAGTGTGATCATAAACCTTTGCGCATTTTGGTCTAAACTCAGAAGAACTGAGTTTTTTGGCATTGCCTTTAATTTTCAATAGAATTTTCTCAATTTTTTTTCCTACCTGGGCTTTTAAAATAAATCTTATTCCCTGTAATTCCTGTTTGTATGCATGACTGGTTTCTTCCAGTTTTGCTCTCAAATGAGGATAAAAAGATTCAGAGGTGAGGGCTGGGAGGCAGAATACTAAGCTTTGCAGAGATGCACTAATCTTTTTACTGTAACACTGTCACTGATGTATGTGAATGTGCTGCTCCAGGAAGAACCACAACATGGGTCTCTAGCTGAAGGTAGAGCAGAAACTCTCGGCTAAAGAACGGAGAGCACGCAAAGAACGGAGAGCACGCAAAGAACGGAGAGCACGCAAAGAACGGAGAGCACGCAAAGAACGGAGAGCACGCAAAGAACGGAGAGCACGCAAAGAACGGAGAGCACGCAAAGAACGGAGAGCACGCAAAGAACGGAGAGCACGCAAAGAACGGAGAGCACGCAAAGAACGGAGAGCACGCAAAGAACGGAGAGCACGCAAAGAACGGAGAGCACGCAAAGAACGGAGAGCACGCAAAGAACGGAGAGCACGCAAAGAACGGAGAGCACGCAAAGAACGGAGAGCACGCAAAGAACGGAGAGCACGCAAAGAACGGAGAGCACGCAAAGAACGGAGAGCACGCAAAGAACGGAGAGCACGCAAAGAACGGAGAGCACGCAAAGAACGGAGAGCACGCAAAGAACGGAGAGCACGCAAAGAACGGAGAGCACGCAAAGAACGGAGAGCACGCAAAGAACGGAGAGCACGCAAAGAACGGAGAGCACGCAAAGAACGGAGAGCACGCAAAGAACGGAGAGCACGCAAAGAACGGAGAGCACGCAAAGAACGGAGAGCACGCAAAGAACGGAGAGCACGCAAAGAACGGAGAGCACGCAAAGAACGGAGAGCACGCAAAGAACGGAGAGCACGCAAAGAACGGAGAGCACGCAAAGAACGGAGAGCACAAGGTAGAGCAGAAATGACTGAGAAAACCTGTGGAAGAAAAAAATTTATTACTTAGATTTCCCTCCCCCCACCCAGAATGGATTTGAATAATCTTTCATGACAGGTAGGATTTGTTTGCAAAGTCCCCTGAAGGAAGAGACAGAAGTCTTCATTCCTATGAAGGCCAACAAAGGCAAGTGCAGTCCTGCACCTAGGGTGGAATAACCCCATGCACCAGTACAGGTTAGGGGCTGATCTGCTGGAAAGCAGCTCTGCAGAGAAGGACCTGGGAGTCCCAATAAACAAGTTGGCTGTGAGCCAGCAACATGGCCAAGGCAGTCAAGGGCAATCTGAGATGCGCCAAGAGGAGTGTGACCAGCAGGTCAAGGGAGGTTCTCCTCCACCTCTGCTCTGCCCCAGTGAGGCCACAACTGGAGTATTGTGTAGATTAGGGTCCCCAGTTCAAGGGAGACAAGGAGTTACTGAATAGAGTCCAATGGAGGGCTATGAAGCTGATGAGGGGGACTGGAAATTTCCTCTTACAAGGAGAGGCTGAGACACTTGGGGCTGTTCTGTCTGGGTGTCATGAGGATGGGGCAAGTCGCTCTTCAGTGGTGCCCAGTGACAGGACAAGGGGCAATGGGCACAAAATGGTACACAGGAGGTTGCATCTGAATNGTGATGTTATTTAATCAAACGAGGATTAATCAATAATTAGTCTCATCTCATATCAATTTTACTACACCGTCTTCTTTTGGCAGTATTCACCGATGTGTGAAGACCACTGGACCAAGCCGTGTTCCATCAAATACTTGAAATTCAGAATTTTAAGAGATGGATTAGCCAGAAAACCAGAAAGTCAGCTTTCATACTGTTTTTCCTTCAATATTTTTATCCCTACAGGCTTTGACTCTTTGCTCATAAAATGCATCTTCAGGTACAGTAATCTAATCTGGCTTAAGCAGCAGAAACACTTTCAGTTTCCTCAATACCTATAACATGTGTCTTCGTTGGGACTCAGATATAAGTAGCCTTAGAATACCATATAACCTCCTCCTCCACCCCCCAGGACTGCCTTTGATTAACATTCTGTAAATCAGATTTATTTTCTTTGAAATTGAGATCTCCCTAACAGACTATTTCATAGCTTCTGTTTTAGAGAAAAGCGAGCACAAAGGCATTGGTTATGAAAGATCTTCTAACTATATGGCTGAATTTGCTCAAATCTACCTATTACATTTGATTGCAGAAGAGATCACAGAGTTTCAGGATTCCCTGTTTGTCCAGCTCCAATAACCTCAACCAGGTTATGAGTCCTGAGTACCCTGCACACAAAAATGGTATCATCTCCGTACATTTGTAGTAAGTGGTCAGCCCTGCTGACCCACCTGGATTTCCACCCAAATGCTAGAATGCTTGTTGGAATAACTTAAAAGGGATTACATAAAAGGAGGATGTTTCTGTGTTTGAAAGCACTGTATGTCACACACATACTGCAGACTGTCTAATGCTGCTAAAACACTTGATGGGTCACTAGTTAGTTCTGACTTGAAAACTGCCACTCATGTCCTAATCCTCTTCATGCAGTACAGTAATTCCATAACTAATCATCAGTAATGAAGAAGTAACACATCTTCCGTAGCATAACTGCTGACTCAGTTGATATCTAAAAGGAACAAATAAAATCTTTTAATTACATGTCCTACTTTAATTTCCTAAGAGCCATGATAAATGAAACAAACACAATTATCATAATACAGGAGGGACATTGTAGTCCTATTCCTGCCACTGATACAGATATAGATATCTCATCCTCATTTCCAGTGTGATCATAAACCTTTGCGCATTTTGGTCTAAACTCAGAAGAACTGAGTTTTTTGGCATTGCCTTTAATTTTCAATAGAATTTTCTCAATTTTTTTTCCTACCTGGGCTTTTAAAATAAATCTTATTCCCTGTAATTCCTGTTTGTATGCATGACTGGTTTCTTCCAGTTTTGCTCTCAAATGAGGATAAAAAGATTCAGAGGTGAGGGCTGGGAGGCAGAATACTAAGCTTTGCAGAGATGCACTAATCTTTTTACTGTAACACTGTCACTGATGTATGTGAATGTGCTGCTCCAGGAAGAACCACAACATGGGTCTCTAGCTGAAGGTAGAGCAGAAACTCTCGGCTAAAGAACGGAGAGCACGCAAAGAACGGAGAGCACGCAAAGAACGGAGAGCACGCAAAGAACGGAGAGCACGCAAAGAACGGAGAGCACGCAAAGAACGGAGAGCACGCAAAGAACGGAGAGCACAAGGTAGAGCAGAAATGACTGAGAAAACCTGTGGAAGAAAAAAATTTATTACTTAGATTTCCCTCCCCCCACCCAGAATGGATTTGAATAATCTTTCATGACAGGTAGGATTTGTTTGCAAAGTCCCCTGAAGGAAGAGACAGAAGTCTTCATTCCTATGAAGGCCAACAAAGGCAAGTGCAGTCCTGCACCTAGGGTGGAATAACCCCATGCACCAGTACAGGTTAGGGGCTGATCTGCTGGAAAGCAGCTCTGCAGAGAAGGACCTGGGAGTCCCAATAAACAAGTTGGCTGTGAGCCAGCAACATGGCCAAGGCAGTCAAGGGCAATCTGAGATGCGCCAAGAGGAGTGTGACCAGCAGGTCAAGGGAGGTTCTCCTCCACCTCTGCTCTGCCCCAGTGAGGCCACAACTGGAGTATTGTGTAGATTAGGGTCCCCAGTTCAAGGGAGACAAGGAGTTACTGAATAGAGTCCAATGGAGGGCTATGAAGCTGATGAGGGGGACTGGAAATTTCCTCTTACAAGGAGAGGCTGAGACACTTGGGGCTGTTCTGTCTGGGTGTCATGAGGATGGGGCAAGTCGCTCTTCAGTGGTGCCCAGTGACAGGACAAGGGGCAATGGGCACAAAATGGTACACAGGAGGTTGCATCTGAATGTGAGGAAAAACTTTTTCACTTTTGACAGTGACAGAGCCTTGTAACAGGCTGCCCAGAGAGGTTGTGGAGTCTACCTCTCTACAGACTTTCAAAACCCACTTAGATGTGATCCTGACCAATGTGCTTTGGGTGACCTTGCTTTAGCAAGCAGCTTAAACTACGTGATCTCCAGAGGTCCTTCTAATTTCTACCATTCTGTGTAATCCTGAACCATTAAAAAAAAAATCTACTGCAGTGATACACAATCCCTCTTGATTAGAAATGATGGAAAATAAGATGAAAATGCTCTAGAATGTATTCATGACCACAAGGTTGTGTAGTATCTGGACTTCTGTTGTAACATACCACCTTCTTCAGACATGGGTACACTTATGTATTGTTCTTCAGACTGTAAGGACTGCCATGTATTTTCCACTTGAAGGGAATTTGGCAAGTAAGCAGTCTAAAACTGAGGAAGTGACAAGAGTTGTCAACACTTGACAAGATAAAAACCACATTAATTACTGTAAGCTTGCATTTCTCATTTAACCCATGCAGTATCTCTGCAATTAGTTTAGCAATATTACTGAGCAAAAGAAGAATAGGCTTCTGTAAAACTTCCCATATAATAAAAGGAATGGAAAGCTGTCAATTTTCACATTACCTAAGCACTTCAGAAGAAATGCTGATCTCACTGACTTACTCTCTGCTTTTGAAATAACTCTTCTCTTTGGATTCTGTTTCTGACTGATAGCTTTCAGTTTATGACAGATTGCTCACCAGACACTTAGTCAAAGATTTCAGCAGGATAAGAAACAGACCTGGGAAGTCTGTGTTGATCAAGTTATGATGAAGCTTCAACATCTGTTTCCATGTTCTCTTTATTTTTCCATACACAGCAAATAATACCCAGTCAATGCCCAGTACAGTGCTCTGCCAAACCTTTTCGATTTACAACCTTTCAGTTTCTGACCAGTTTTGCACTGTCTTTGCTTCTGCAATGCTTCTGTCACAGGTAATATCTGGCTTTCACTTCTGATTGTTAAGTTTAGTATTTCCTTACTTTGAACTGTGAACACTGAACAAAATTTTAGTAAATGTTCAGCTGCATGTTCAGTTGCAATCTACCATGCAACTGATGATAACTCCTCTAAAAACCAAAAATTTAAAAAAAAAAGAGAAACACCACATATACAATTATTTCCAGAAACTGAAAAGTGTTAGATAGCAATAAAGCTATCCAAGCTTGCAACTTCAGCATGCAGATTTACACTACTGTTAAATCTCTTTTGATAATATTAAACAGGGCCATGATTCAAAGTTTATAAACACATGCTGTACTTATTTCTATGGAAACAGAAAGTCTGCTTTCATTTGGAGTTGCACACCAAGCAAGCCTTAAAGAAAATTCCATAAAACCTAGTTCAGAAGGAAAAGTGCTCAATTCTCAGTCACTTATGACATCACACCAAAAGTGCTTTCATATCTCCAACCTACACACCTCACCAGCTAAACTGCACAATGAAGGAAAAGAAATAACATTAAATAGCCTGTCCACAAGGGGATGAAGAAAGACACTGGATTCTTAAGACTGACCCCTGAAAACTATCATCCCTGTACACAACCACCAACCCCAGGTGGTGCAACCTACACACAAACACAGATCAGCACAATCAAGAACACAATGACTGAAGGACATGTTCTCAGGTACCAAAATCACTGCTTTTAAGAATCTCTCTTCTGAGAAAAAAAATTGTTCATCATATTAACAAAAGCCATACAACATTCTGATTATGCATTATTCAGGAAAAAAGTGCATTTTGAAGAAACATTTAGAAGTGTCTCCCCCAGTAAAACATTTTTTCCCTCTTCTTTCAAATGCAGTTGGATTGTTTTCAGAGGAAATCACAAAACTGCATGCATGAAGGAATTAAAACAATTTTTAAAGCATGCACAGGGAGAAATTAAAAAATTTCTCACACAGGCCTAAGAATTTTGCTGAAATTATCTGCCTCAGATTCTTCAATGCAGTTGCCAGTTCGCACATAAATACATAATGCAATTCCATACACAGATTATAGCACAATAAAAAAATTGGTTTGTGAGTTCTTTTAGCATAGTAATCATATGCTTACAGCTGCAATTTCTTGTTTAGACATTACTATGACTTGTCCAAATTTGATAGTATGCTGTTACATCTTTAACTTGTTTACAGATCTAGATAAACCAGTAGAGAGCTTGTGTCAATTCTACAAGCCATAACCAGAGTTGAGTTCACTTCTTTGCCTGCCTTGCTTATTGCTAGGAAATAAATTTGCCATGTGATCAAAGATGAGCAATTCTTGCTTTTCATCCTTGATGACAGTTATGAACGCTTGTTGGGATAGAATCTGTTGAAATGGGAATATTGCTTCTTCCTTGAGGAAGCATCAAGCTTCCTCAGAGAAAAAAAGGTCAAGCAAAGAGCCACTCCGTAATGACAAGGGGCAATGGGTAGAAGTTGCTACTGGGGAGATTCAGACTGGATGACAGGAACAAGATTGTCACCTCTCAAACTATTAGACATTGGAACAAACTCACAAGGAAGGTGGTGGATTCCCCTACATTAGGCCATTTCAAGGCTAATTCGCCAGGGTGCTGGGCCATCTCATTGAAACTGTATTCTTACCCTGAAAGCTTGCACTAGATGACCCTTGAGGTCCCTTCCAACCTGGTATTCTATGAATCTATGAAGTTGCTCCTTTCTAATTTTAACAAACTGTACAGTGGAGGCTAATTTCAAGGCATGTTCATGCTCATTGTAATGCTAAAAGTGTCTCCATACCAGCAGCAGTTTTTAGAGCAACACAAGCAAGAAGCTGGGCAGCTGCAGAGGGTCAGGACCCAGAGGGGAACTGTCCAGCAGTGCTGGGAATATGCTCAATTTTGCTTCCCTTCTTACAACTTTATAGCTGTGCCAATCACCAGCCCCATGCCAGGCAACATCTTTGCTCTGAGAGCTCATCCCCATCTGCAGTCACTACAGACGCTTAGATGTGTCACAAGAAACATCCCATGTTTCCTTTTTTCATTTTTATTCTTACAAATGTTCAAATGATGGGAGATTAGCTGGAGAGGATTAAGGTAATCAGTCACTAAAGGAGATTCAGTCCACCTCACTAACAAATAAGAGTGAAGGAGTTTTTTTTTTTTTTTGTGTGTCATAATCTACAACAGAAACTTCTCCTTCCATATTCCAAATGTGAAAAGCAGCCCTACCTAATATGAAAAGTATTTCTTAAGTAGTGTTCGGTTTAATTGCATAAAGAAAGTGCATTTCACACTCTTAAATTATGGATTACAGTATTCTACTTCAGCAGAGCTATGAGATCATACAGTGCATTAAATGTTAATTAGGATATTTTCTTTCAGTTCTTCAAACTTAGGGGCAGAGAAATGAATTCTGTGGAACAGCTTGGAGAAAACTCTCTCTGCTTTTATCTAGTAGCACTGCACCTGTATTTTTTTCTGAGTGAAAACTGTAACTGCAACTGATGTGCCAAAAAGCTCTGTTTCAGAAAAACACCCAAAATAATACTAAATTGGATAACAGTTTTTTTTTAAATGCATTTCCCATGGCACAATTCACATTATCTTAAAGGAACTCTTTACTAAATACAACTGCAAACTGAAGATGTGCAAACCTCAGAATGTTTCTTCAAAATGGCATTAATCCTTGATCCAGACAATTCAATTTTTAAGTAACAGAAGAAGACAACCCAGTTCTCTCAGCCTTCCTTCATATGACAGGTCTTCCAACCCTCTGATCATTTTTGTGCCCTTCTCTGGACTCTTTCCAGCCTGTCTGTATCCTCCTTGTATAGTGGGGACCAGAGCTGTCCATAGTACTCAAGGTGTGGCCTGGCCAGTGCTAAATAGAGTGGCAGAATGACATCTGTACCCTTGCTTGTGATACCCTTATCAGTGCAACTCAGCATCCTTCTACCTTTCGTTCCCACCAGAGCAGGCTGCTCACTCATGTTGAGCCTTTTGTCCACCAAGACCCCCAAGTCCCACTCCACAGTGCTGCCCTCAAGCCAGATGGCTCCCAATTCCAAGCTGCATTCCTGGGTTATGTGTTCCCTAGTGGAAGACCCTAGACTTGACCTCATTAAACGTTATACAGTTAAAAAAAAATACATTGTTTTCAGATGTGCATTGCCTACGTGTTATTACTTCAAAATTAAAAAGAACTTATTCTCATCTTTTAGGACCTTCTTTAGAATTACAGACTACCCAACTAATGTTAGTGACCTCAAAACAGAGCAGCACAGAGAGAGAACAGGAGGAAAAAAAAAAGAAATACTAATACTGATGAAAAAATACACAAATCCAGGGACACAAAATTCTGTACTGACCACAATGGGCCAGTCCTCTGATTCTGCCCCACCACAGCCAGCCACTGACTTGAAACACCCACCCTCCCCTCAGCCAGCCCTTCCCTTATATAGCAGATATGACATCAGTGTGGTATCAAGTAATACTCCATTGGCTGGCTTAGCTGCACATCTTGACTAGGTTCCCCTCCCAGTTCCTTGTGCAGAAAAAAAAAATTCAACCTTATTGTCACCAAATCCAGGACAGATGCTTTAAATTTTGAAACCATGTTTTTTTGGTAAGATTTGAAAACTGAAGCTAAGTATAAGCTGTTTGGGAGTAAATATAATCCATGCAATAATACCTAGATGTTCTACCTGTCACAAATAATGTAATTTAAAGAAAGGGTCATGTAAAAATTCAGGATTAAAGCTATAAGTAACCACCTAAGAGCCCTACATAGAGCACTGCTTCCAGATTCAGATTCTGTTTCCTGCAAGAATTATGAATATTCCTATAAATGATGAAAAATAAAGCTGATTAAGTGTTAATTAACGAAAGCAAATAGCACTTATTATGGACTTTATATGTATTCAGAAATATGCTTCCTTTCTGCTGAAGCCATCAATGCTTCATCCTTGTGATGTTCTATTACTATGGTACATTTGCCTGATAAAAATAACATTTTTGTCTTCTTTTTGATCCTTAGCTATCTGCCTCTGAATTATATTGTATATCTTTACAGTGACTTTGTAAGTCTTCACATTCATGTATTCTCTAGACTATAAATGAGCTCTGTATTTACTAATTCATCTTTATTTGCAGCTGGCAGACGTAAAGATGTTAGCTACACTCTAGAGACTTTGATATGTGGCTCCCTGAAATGTAGAGCAGTTTTCCCTTTAGAAAACTGTTCCATGCTTTATTTTCAAGAAATGCAAGTCCTAAGGCAAAACAAGATTATTAGACTGACACTTTCAAAGTAAGGATCTAATAACCAACATGCAACTTTTTACTTTATTTAGCTAGCTAAGGTTTTGATTTAGTTAATGCTTCTTTTATTTAAAGAAAAGCCCAGCATAAGGGGGCAGAAAAATCTCAGCCACCTCACTCCAAGTCCTGCCTTGGACAGATCTGTGGGGATGATCTAGTTGAAGCTGAAACTGCAAAGACGAATGGAGTGAATCATAGAATCATAGAATCAAGAAGGTTGGAAGAGACCTCAAAGATCATCCAGTCCAACCTGTCACCCTACACCTCATGCCTATCTAAACCATGGCACCAAGTGCCACGTCCAATCCCCTCTTGAACACCTCCAGGGACGGTGACTCCACCACCTCCCTGGGCAGCCCATTCCAATGACCAACCACTCTCTCTGTGAAGAACTTTCTCCTCACCTCCAGCCTAAACCTCCCCTGGAGCAGCTTGAGACTGTGTCCTCTTGTTCTGGTGCTGGTTGCCTGGGAGAAGAGACCAAACCCCTCCTGGCTACAACCTCCCTTCAGGTTAGGCACACCGCTCCTTTGGGAGCTACTAATGGTAGCACTGTTAGTGTTTTGCCAGATTAATTCAAGACTTACATGGGCACACTATACAGCATGCCAAGTAGAGAATACTCCTTCTGCAGGTTCAGATTTCATGCAGAAGGTCAGTGCCATGTTGCTGATTCAAAACTGAAAGGAGGTAGTGGGTCAAGCAACAAAGTGCATCTGAACTTCAGTGCCCTGGCACAGATATGCTCCTCACTGACTCCCAACAGCTCATTTCTAGTCCTTATTTAGTGCTGTTGTACAAGCAGGAGGCATAATATTGTATGGCTCAAAAATACGCAGACATTCCCAGTGTCAGGGAAAAAATATTTTAAATATTTCACTTTTGCAACACAAAAAGAGATTGAGTCAGTGGTAGGCAGTATGATACAATCTTCTCTTAGAAAATTAAGAGTTCTTCTGAAAGAGAGCTTTTATGTCTTACACATGCATGCAGTGGTACTCTGCTCTGAAATACAGGCAAAAGAATAATCCTGTAGAGACTGCACTTTTAACTTTCAGGTTCACAGGTAAAATTTGCCTACCAAGGCTGAGGTGCCAAAGCAAACACTGTATGCTTGATACATTACCTCCTCCCCCTATATGCCAAATATTCTTCATACTTGCAGCAAATCATACTGCTAGAAATAATAATATCTGACTATTCCATTTCAACTCCCTTCTGGCAGATATGCCTCAAAACCTAAAAATGCCTGTATGCATTTTGGATTGGATAGGTGTAATCTGAGCATAATAACAATCCATTAACAGAATAAAGGTTGGTTAAATATGTTGGAAACAATTGACAACTACCCTTTTGCAAACTGATACAATCACTTCAATACACAGAAATACATAGCAATTTGAGCATAATTCAGTGCATGACATTGTCAAACTCATGTTGTAATTTCTCTCTGAAAGTAGATTGTTAAAAAAGGAAAAATAAAACTCTTCAGACATAAATCATAAAAATCACAGACGACTTTAGGTTGGAAGAGACCTTTAAATGTCATCTAGTCCAACACTCTTGCAACGAGCAGGGACATGTCTTCAACTAAATCAGGTTGCCCAGAGCTTTGTCCAACATGATCTTGAATGTTTAGAGAGACAGGGCTTCTCTGGACTACCTGTGCCAGTCTTTCATCATCCTTACCATAAAGGCATTCTTTCCTTGTAGCTAGTCTAAATCTACACTCTTCTAGTTTAAAATCATTACTCATTGTTCTGTCACAACAGACCCTGATAAAAGGATCATCCCTATCTTTTTTTTATAGGGCTCTTAAGTACTGAAAAGTAATAAGGTCCCCCTGCAGCCTTCCCTTCTCCAGGCTGAACAACCCCAAAACCTTTGTAAAAAAGGTGCTCCAGCCCCAATTCAGCCTGTCCTTGTAGAAAAGGTGCTCCAGCCCTCAAATAATTTTTGTCACCCTCCTCTGGACCCATTCAAACAGGTTTAGATCCCTCTTGTGCTTACATCTCCAGAGCTGGACACAGTACACCAGGTGAGGTCTCAGGTGGAGTAGAGGGGCAGAGTCACCTCCTTCAACCTGCTGGCCATGCTTCTTTTGATGCAGCCCAAGAGATGCTTAGCCTTCTGGACCATGAATGTACATTGTTAGCTCATGCCCAGACTTTCATCCATCAGCACCCCCAAGTCCTCCTTTGCAGGGCTGCTCTTGACCACAGCCTGTACTGATAGAGAAGATTGTCCCAAGGCAGGTGCAGGACCATGCACTTGGCCTTGCTGAACCTCATGATGTTCACACAGGCCTACTTCTGAAGCTTGCCCGGGTCCAAGACCAAAGAACAAAGGAAAGCAGTCTATCAACTTACAGAATTACTATCCTCTTTTTTTCTGTTCATAACCACTGACAAAAATGGGAGTATCTAACATGGACAGACATAAATAGCAGAGCCTTAAGCAAGAGTAAGCTGATCCCTCTGCTAGCCGGTGAGAGCCCTCAAACAAATCAGTATAAGCCGACTGATGTGACCTTACTGCTCTCCTCACTTACTCACTAAGAGCCTGTTGCTGTATTTTTTTTCCTTCAGAAGAGCTAAATAATTCATCAGGGCATGGCGTTTTGTAAGCAGGCCAAGCTCCAGGCACCAGGCCAACACCAAGGTCGTCATGGAGACCTACATGCAACTTCATCCATGCTCCCTCCCTTGCTGCGAGAGCCTGGCATCAGCTGAGCAGACGTGCTCATTGCAACAGTGAACAATAGGTATAATAAAAGCAAAAAAAAAAAAGGCAAAATAAGGATATAAAAGCATCTGCTGTAACTGCATTGAACGATTTAAATGACAAATGAGTCATTAAGCTGTTCCTACTTGCACTGATAGAACTATTACTTTACATGAGAGGTACTAACCCCCTGTTATTAGCAAGAGCTACCGCTGCTCTTCAGATAAACAGATTATCCTATACACTGCAGATAGCAAATTATTAAAGCTACATACTCTTTAGAACTCATTTCTGTTGCTAAAACACAGGTGTAAGAGAAAAATGAAATCCTAACAAAGACACAAGATTTATTGCTTAGATTATTTTACGCTCTTATCTTACATGTAGTTGCTGTACAGTACTGGCTTTCAGAGATCTCTGATTTTTTTTAAAGACTGGCTGATTTATCACCTAATAAAAAATAATAGAAATGCAAAAAAAACATCAAAAAGGAAAAATGCTTTTGAACTGTGCTTATTCAAGGTTTTATTTTTCAATTAGTATTTTTGATTAATATGAAGCCAGCATTTCTGTACACTTAATCAATGAAAAAATGAAAATCTATTCTGAAATATTTACAGTAGATCAGCTTAAATTTATAACCAATATTCTTTTTTCCTTGCTGTGTATTGCTGTTCTTATTCTCCAGGCACCTGTTATTAAACATCATATTTTATTACCTCAAAATACCTATAAAACAAGAGCCTGGTTATGTATTTATTAGCTATTATAAAGTAAAAATCTTAAACTACATTCCGCAACCTCCTAGAAAAATGCTCGATTTCCCCCACCCCCTTCACTTCTTCCAGCAACTGTATAAAACCACTCCCTCTAGCACATTCCCACATCCTCAAGCTTATGCTTTTATTGGAAAAAGTGATTCTGCAGAATGCTGACAAAACACTAATACAGCACAGCACCATATATAACCTTTGCAAGCCACACTGTGCTCTCTATAGGTGATAATGAGGAAATTTACAGTACAAGATCACAGGAATGTAAATCAGAGGACCATATGAATTCTGTCTGATAACCCTGAAACCAGAAGAGGAGCATCTCTGACTGCTTGCTCCAGAAGGTCCCTACAGAGTCCCCCCATGCCTCCAGTACACACTCTTGCTGGGGCTACAGAACCTGAATGCAGTATGGACCAAACCCTTCCAGCTTTTTCTCTGTGATTCACAATGTCACCCATTCCTTAGGCTCAATCATGTTAATCAATTCCCCTCCCCCTGGCATCTAGGGCAGTTTTCACTATTTCACTGCATAGAGAACAAAAGTTCCCTGTCTAGAAAGAGACTACTAAATCACACACAAAAAAAATCTCTGCTGATGCTCTGAAGCACTCTAGACAAAATCAGAATGAGTAGAGTCTTTTTGCTCAATGATGAAGTGTTAAAAAAAGAAAGAAAAAAAGAGAACAAGAAAAAAAAAAAGAAAGTTCACAAGTTAAAGCCCTGCAGCTCAGTTAGGGATAGCATGATCTGGTGCTGGAAGCACAAACTCCACTACAGGAGAAGGGCAAACCTCCAGGTGGAGTTTTCATTCTTGATGATCTAACTGCAGCCTTCCAGGCCAGCTGGCCATTACATTTATTTTCCATTAGATTTGACAGGTTTGGTCTGCCTCCAAGACTGCACACAGAACAGCCTCAGTATCGTGGATCTGAAGACCTTGTTACAAAGGTGTGGGGGAAAAAAAATAAAAATCAGATACAGCAATACAAACACCAGCAAGTGTTGGACAGCTGAGGAAATGTGCTGAATGGTTTTTATGCTCATACTTATTTAAATAAACAAGGAGAGAGTCACTTCTGATCCAGCCTTCCTATAAATGCCAGAGCCAGGTCTTTTATCCTCTCCTGAACATCAATATCTTACAAAAAGTTGTTATCAATCTGCCTTAAACTGATCTCTTTTTTCCCTGAATATTGCACTCACACTCCAGTAAATCCTTACAGCTATTGATGCTAAATCCCTTTGATTTTTTACAAACTACTACTTGTAATATGTAATGTGTAGCTTCATTTGCTTTATTTCTAAAAATGTGCAAATAAAAGCATAAAAGAGTCTGAATTTTTCCTTTAGAACACAGCACATAGGGAAAAGTATAAAAAGAATGATTACCACAAAAACCTGCTAGAACTAGCTGCAGATTAATTCAGTGGCTGCTAAGGGTATACGTTGTAGAAACAAAGGAAATAAAGAAAAATCACATTTCCTGACATACAATTTCTTCTTTTGTTATCACAATTGTGTGGGAGATATAGGACACTGGAAAGAGGCCCTTTTGGACTTGTTTTCAGCTACTAGACTGATTTTTCAATCTGCTATGTACAGGACTTCTATGGTGGACATAAATGTTGTTTACAGAGCTTTAGAGCCTTTTAACACAGAAGAAGGTAGAGAAATAGTTGCTTGCATGAGCTACACTAAATTTCACATTGTCCCAAAACAATTTCCTCTTTCTTCTGTATGCTACTATGGGGAGGGAAAAACAGGACAGAATGCACAAACCCTTGTCCTCTGCCATGATAGGCCACACCTTGAAATAGGGAAGATACTTTCTTTCTTTTATGGTTGTTTGGATCCCTTCCCATCTCCTGGTTCCTCATGCACTCTGCTGTTATTTGATCCACATCATCTTACCCGGTGTAACCCTTGTAGAAAGTGTGGCTTACATACTGCTGTAAAAAGGATTTTTAGGCTGTTAGAAGAACATGTCAGACAGTAATCTGACAATGCATTTCCAAGGACAGTAACCATGATGTCCGATTCTGGCTCTTGCAGCAATGTTTGGGCTGAGTAACTGACATACTTTCCTCATCTGTAACTACATGATCAGCTACCAAAAGCATCCTAGAAAAAAGCCATTTGACAAAATAGGAATGCATACTTTTGTCAGAGGTCTACTGAAGTTTCACAAGGCTAGAAGGGTACAAATGTACTAGTATCAACAAGCATGAAGTATTGCAGTGTGCCTTTAAACTGCAGAGATCAACTTATCAAACATTCCACTTACACCTAAACTGGCAGGCTAATGTTACCCCTATCTACAAAATGGGTTCCCAGGAAGACCCAGGTAATTATAGACCAAATAGCCTAATTCCAATCCCAGGAGCAAATCCTCCTGGGGACTACTACAAGTAAACTGAAGGTGATGGGGAAAACCCAGCATGGATTTAAGAGGGGCAAGCTGTGCTTGACAAACCTGATTGCCTTCTATGACAAGGTGACATGCTCAGTTGATACAGGGCAAGCAGCAGACATTGCCTACCTGGGTCTCCCAAAGCTTTTGACAGTCTCTTACAGCTTGCTCCTTGAAAAACTGACACATTATGACCTAGACAAGTGGTCTGTGCAGTGGGTGGGGAACTGGCTAACATGCTGTACCTAGAAGGTGGTAATAAACAGATCTCAGACTGGCAATCTGTCACCATATTTTGGATGGGTCAAGAAAACAGTATTGATAACAGAAGGAAGTTTTAGTTATTGCTGAGCACAGCTTACACAGAGTCAAGGTCTTCTCCCCTCCTCACACCACTCCAGCAAGTAGGCTGGGGCTACAGAAAAATTTGGGATGGGACATAGGTGGGACACCTGCCCATCTATGGGAACTAGTGAATGAATTTCTTGGTTTGCTTTGCTACTGCGTGCAACTTTCACTTTACCTACTAAGCAGTCTTTATCTCAAGACTTTTCTTACTTTTACCCTTCCAATTCCCTCCCCATCCCACTGTGGGGAAGCGAGTGAGAGGTTGTGTGGGGCTCAACTTGCCTAGTTGGGTTAATCCGTGACTACGAGTTAACAAAATGCTAGGCTGACTAGCAAGATTAAATACAGGAAAATGGATTTCCCAGTTAAAGGATCTCCCCTAGGTCTCTAAAGAAAAAAAATAAAGCGACATAGGCCTGAATGTACTCATACAGATACTAATTTTCTATCTTTGGCTGTGAGGATTGGGGTCAGTGGTCATACCAATATATGACAGTTTCCTGGAGCCCAGTTGAGTATGCTTACCTAGCAGGCATAGCAGGTAGGATCAATGATAGTTCGAAGCTATCTGTGTTTCACTCTGTACTGCAGGACAGATATGCCTTGCATATCACAAACAGTATCACAGATAT
>VXBD01004316.1:75196-102722 GCA_013399975.1 Indicator maculatus | reverse complement strand
CAACCCATTCTGTGATTCCATGAATCTGTGATTCCCAGGCAGTGATAGCAGAGTGGGATCTAGGGCTGCTGCATGGCAGCAGGAGCAGGGCTTGCACAGCCCTGACAGCACAGACACTTTTTGTTTCAATTGCAATCAAGGCAGGGAAGTTTCTCAAGTCTCTGGCCATGAGGCCTTCTGATGTCCATGTCTGCTAAACCTCCCTGAGCACTGTCCCATGGGCCAGACCTTGCATGACCTTGCTACAGTAAAAATGCCCTTCCTTTTTTGCCTTTCATGTAGTCATTATTCATTGAGGAAAACAACACAGACCCAGGTGAGTCACTGAGGCAGCTCCTGTTATCCTGACTCTGGAGTTCAGGCTGATTCACACCTGACCAAGCTCTTTCCTAAAGGTATTTTTGTTTATCCCTTGCAGTTTCCATTTAGTAGCTCTCCCAGGAGCTTGCTGCTGTGAATCTGTCTTCTGATTTCCAGCTGGAATCTGCAACTAGCAAATTACACAACACTGGATGTGAGCAACAAGTTCTGCACCAGGAGGGTGCTGCAACACTGCAACAGGTTGCCCAGGGAGGTGGTTGAGGCCCCATGCCTGGAGATATTCAAGGTGAGGCTGGACAGGGCTCTGAGCAACCTGATCTAGTGGAGGATGTCCCTGCTGACTGCAGGGGGGGTGGACTGGATGAGCTTTGGAGCTCCCTTCCAACCCAAACCATTCTGTGATTCCACAGTTCCATGGCTCTAATGGTTTGGTGCCAGCATTGTTGTCTACACAGCTCTTTGCTTTCTCTGCTGTGGAGCTTTACCTCCTTTCTGATTCTGGGTTTGCTCTGCTAAAGACAACTTTTAAAACCTCTTATTTGGGAAGAGATTAAAGCAGGTAAGGGACAGGCTGGGAGAGCTGGGGCTGTTCAGCCTGGAGAAGAGAAGGCTCCAGGGAGAACTTAGAGCAACCTTCCAGTACCTGAAGGAGCTAAAGGCAGGCTGGGGAGGGATTGTTCAGAAGGGTCTGTGGGGATAGGATGAGAGGCAATGGTTTGAAACTGGAGCAGGGCTGGACATCAGGAGGGAGTTCTGCACAATGAGGGTGGGGAGACACTGGAACAGGTTGCCCAGGGAGGTGGTGGAAGCCTCAACCCTGCAGACATTCAAGGTCAGACTGGATGTGGTGCTGAACAGCCTGCTGTAGTTGGAGATGTCCCTGCTGCCCTGTGATGACCTTGGAGGGTCCCTTCCAACCTGATGCATTCTGTGATTCCATAGGAACTTAACTTTCCATATCACTGCAGGATTCTTCCTTTGCTGCTGCTGCTCCAAACTGAAATCCTCTCTTCAGTGATGTGACTTTGCAGCCTGGAGCCCCCCTTCTCATCTCAAACAGCCACAACAGTAGGTGATCCATGTACCTTATGTCAGCTCTACTCTGTCTGCAGCTACAACAAGTGCCTCTGGAGACCATGTGAGCAACTACTGGCCAAGCATCTCAGCTAACGGCATCCAGCAGTCCAAGGTGTGCAGATGACACCAGTGCCAGGCACATCCTTTTGCACCTTGAAGCAGCCTTTTGGTTAGGTGAGAGACTGCTGCAGCCCTGGGTGAAGTCTGTACAGACCCCAGGGTGACTGAAAGCACTCTTTTGGGATGTCAGTGCCACTGGTGGTCATTCCAGGCCTACAGCACCATCCTTGTGCCATCTAATCAGAGCTGGGCAGAGCTGTAGGTAGCTCTATGTGAAACCACTCAGAACTAAGCTCTGAAGAACAAATCACAGAGATCTTTGTGCTGTCTCCTTGGCCATCAGGACATCGCTGCAGCTGTCACTCAGCCAAGCCCATGTGGCCAGAGGAACAGCAAAGGGACAGCTCAGCTGCAGTCAGTCATCCACAGTTCTGCACCAGGAGGCTGCTGGAGCACTGCACCAGGCTGCCAGGCAGGTGGCTGAGACTCCATCTCTGGAGATATTCAAGGGGAGGCTGGACAGGGCTCTGGGCAACCTGATCTAGTGGAGGATGCCCCTGCTGACTGCAGGGGGTTGGACTGGCTGAGCTTTGGAGGTCCCTTCCAACCCAGAGCATTCTAGGATTCCATGATTCCAGAGGTGGAAGTGAACAACAGCTGACAAATGGCAGGGAGCAGTTTAAAGCAGGAGGAAATCATTGTTTTCTTCACTTAACCCCAACCCTCAGCAAACAGTCCATGATGTCAGCCAGCAACATCCCTGAGCATACACAACACACCAGGGCCATGTCCAGGTGTCCTCATCCCATGCTGCAGCTGTCTCCCAGCTGTGCAGCCTGGCTGGAGCAGTGGGCTGTGGGCTCAGGGATTCATGCAGCAGAGGCTGGAGCCAGAGCACATCAGGTTTGTCAGGGCCAGTCCCCTCTGCAGTTATCTTGCATTAATCACAGGATAAGAACATAGCCTAGGGCAGAGAGAATTTCTTCTGGTGGAGAAATAAACTCCCTCTTACAGTAAGGTTCAGAAAGGGCCTGAGATATCCCAGAAGTGAGTTAGACAAATTCCCTTTTGGCTTTGTCATTCATCAGGAGTATTCCAGCATTTGGGGCTGAAACAGCAGAGCAGCAACACAGGGAGGGGATTCTGCTCTGCTCTGCTCAGACCCCACCTGCAGCACTGCCTCCAGTTCTGGGGCCTCCTGCACAGCAAGGACCTGGAGCTGCTGGAGAGGGTCCAGAGAAGGCCATGAAGAAGATCAGAGGGCTGGAGAACCTCTCAGGGGACAGGCTGGAAGAGTTGGGGCTGTTCAGCCTGGAAAAGGCTCCAGGGAGACCTTAGAGCAGCCTTCCAGTACCTGAAGGGGCTGCAGGAGAGCTGGGGAGGGACTTTAGAAAAGGGCTGGAAATGCCAGGACAAGGGACAGCCATTTTAAACTGGAGCAGGGGAGATTGGCTGCCTTCCAGTGGCTGCAGAGAGACTTTTCCTGAGGGTGTCTGGAGACAGGCCAAAGAGGAATGGTTTGAAGCTGAGGCAGAGCAGGGTTAGAATGGAGCTGAGGGAGAATTCCTCAGCAGGAGGGTGGTGAGACTCTGGCACAGGCTGCCCAGGGAGGCTGTGGCTGCCTCCTCCCTGGGGGTGTTGAAGGCCAGGCTGGACGAGGCCCTGAGCAGCTGAGTCTGGCTGAGAGGTGTCCCTGGGCATGGAGGGGGATGGAGTAGATGAGCTCTGAGGTCCCTTCCAACCTGAGCCATGCTGTGATTCTATGAGTCTGTTATCCATGAAGATACTGAAGAGCACAGATACTGCTGGGACCCATCCAGTTTATGGCATCTCCTACAAGGAGCTTCATGTAGCTCTCACCCACAAGTCATTCAGATCAGCAGCCAGCAGTTGTCTCACCCACAGAATGACTTTTGGGTGATGTCAGTAGCTCAGAGCACAGTCACAGTGGTGTCAAAGCCTCTTGTTACTGAAATGATGACTTCTGGGCTTCCCATAGCTCATCCTGCTCCCTTGGCAGAAGTAAGGTGAGCTTGAGGACTAAATCCTTCACTTTTACACCAAGCCTTCTGCAGGTCCTGAGTGCAGAAGGAGCAGGACTTGTGACCTGAGAAAGCCTTGGGTGGCTGTGGTCACAGCCCCAGAGACTGAGTGGGGAGCTCACACACTGCTTTGACTTCAGAGTAATCCTTTAGGGAGGTTGGTTGGCACAAAACCAGTTGGGCCAAGTGCTGAAGCTGGAGGAAGGGCTGGGGACTCTTTCCTGGAGAAGCTGAAGAGCAGAGCTGCTGGGGAGCAATGTGGCTGGGGCTGGGGGGAGGAAAAGACACACACAGCAGACAGAGAAATGAGAAGCAAGAGCCATGGGACAGGGAGGATGCTGGGCAGCAGCTAGAGCCAGTGACACACTGCCCAAAGAGCAGAAGCTGAAGACAAGAGTTCAGATACTGTGGGGCAGCTCCAAAGAGGAGTCACTGCCCAGTCCTGCCCTCCACAGCGTCCCAGGAAACATTCCCAGGAAATGTTCCCAGGCCCTTTTGAAACAAGCCTCACCTACAGCTCCTTCTCTGCCTTCCCACCAGGCAGCTTGCTGTTTGCAGAGAGACAGAGAATTGTCTGCCTTGGAAAAGGCCTCCAAGAGCATCCAGTCCAGCCAGCAACCCAACCCCACCATGGCCATCAAACCGTGGCCCCAAGTGCCATGGTCACACATTGCCGGAACACCTCCAGGGATGGGGACTCCACCACCTCCCTGGGCAGCCTGTGCCAATCCCTGACCCCTCTTGCACCAAAGACATTTTTCCTCCTCTCAAATCTAACCCTCCCCTGGCACAATTTCAGGACATTTCCTCTCTTTCTATCACCTGAGACTTTGGGAGCAGAGCCCAACCCCCACCTCACTGCAGCCTCCCTGCATGGAGTTGTAGAGAGCAATGAGGTCTCCCTCAGGCTCCTCCTCTCCACACCAAACACCCCCAGCTCCCTCAGCTGCTCCTCCCCAGCCCTGTTCCCCAGACCCTTCCCCAGCTTTGGTGCCCTTCTTGGGCCCTGCTCCAGCCTCTCGATGTCCTTTTTGGAGTGAGAGGCACAAGACTGAACCCAGGACTCAAGCTGTGGCCTCCCCAGTGCCCAGCACAGGAGCACCATCCCTGCCCTGCTCCTGCTGCCCACACCACTGCTGACCCAGGCCAGGCTGCTGGTGCCCTTCTTGCTCACCTGGGCACTGCTGCCTCATCTCCAGCTGCTGTCACCCAGCACCCCCAGGTCCTTTTCTGCTGGGTACTTTCCAGCCACTCTGCCCCCAGCCTGGAGCATCCCTGGGGCTGTTGTGATCCAAGTGCAGCACCCAGCCCTTGTCCTTGTTGAACCTCATCCCACTGACCTCACCCCATGGGTCCAGCCTGGCCAGACCCCTCTGCAGCAACAGCACCCAGCAACACTCCTGCCCAACTTAGTGTCATCCACAAACTGACTGAGGGTGCCCTGAATTCCTTCCCCCAGGTCATTGATAAGGACATTGTGCCTGTATGACCCATGGCTGCAGGGGGGTATTTGCTGCCAAGCCAGCAGAAGCATGTTTGGTGTGGCAAGCAGAGCCTGAAAGCTGCTGTCAGTGACCACAAATGAAAATCTACTGAACCAAACTGAAGACAAGGTTTTATCCAGCACAGCTCCTATGTCTATGCAGCAAAACTCTTCCCAGAGTTCTGCACTGCTCATAAAACTCAGTCTCATAGCACATGAAATGTGCTCCAGCTCCTGACTAAGGAAATGAGGCAAGAGTTCTCATGCTGTGGAAAGAATGAGAGGCAGCTACAGCTTGAGTTCACCTTTCCCATGGGTCTGCAGCTGAGCTTTTCAAAATTCCAAGAAAGAGAAGCTTGAATATTCTGCCAGAGCTTTTTCTCTGCCTTTCTTCCCCCTTGGAACTGGAGGCTGATGTGAAATGCTTAAAGGTGCTAGGGGGACACCCAGCATCTGTAATCTGAACAGAAGAGGTGGAGGAAGATAAGGTGGTGAGGTGAGAAGATGTGGACAAGGCCCCTTAGGCAAGAGGGGAAGGAGAGCTGCAATCCTATTGGAATCTGCTGCTGCAGGACAATCTGCTCCCAGGTGCAGCAAACTCATTTCCTGTTCACAGAAGCTGCTGCAGGTCACACCTGTGCTGAGCAGTGGTGAGCTGCTCACACACAGTCTGGCCCACCTGAAGGGCAGGGACTGAGCTGCTGGAGAGCAGTGAAAGGGAAGAGGATCTGGGGGTCCTAGTGGGTGGGAGGTTGACCACGAGCCAGCAATGTGCTCTGGTGGCCAAGAAGGCCAAGGGCAGCCTGGGCTGGATTAGAAGGGCTGTGGTCAGTAGGTCAGAGAGGGTCTCCTGCCCCTCTGCTCTGCCCTGCTGAGGCCACAGCTGGAATATTGTGTCCAGTTCTGGGCCCTCAGTTCAAGAAGGACCTCAGGGAACTGCTTGAGAGAGTCCAGCACAGAGCCATGAAAATGCTGAAGGGAGTGGAAAAACTTCCTTATGAAGAGAGCCTGAGGGAGCTGAGGGCTCTGGAGCCTGGAGAGGAGCAGCCTGAGGGTGACCTCATTGCTGGTGCTAAAGATGTGCAGGGTGAGTGCCCAGAGGCTGGAGCCAGGCTCTGCTGGGTGATGCCCAATGCCAGCACAAGGGGCAGTGGTGGAAGCTGAGCCAGAGGAAGTTCCATGGAAAGATGAAGAAAAATCTTTTCTCTGTGAGGGTGATGGAACACTGGACCAGGCTGCCCAGGGGGGGTTGTGGAGTCTCCCTCTCTGGAGCTATTCAAACCCTGTCTGGATGTGTTCTGTGTGACCTGCCCTGGGTGACCCTGCTCTGGCAGGGGGTTGGACTGGATGAGCCTTTGAGGTCCCTTCCAGCTCCTGACGTTCTGTGACTCTGTGGAACTCTTTCATCCTGCCTACAGAGCCACAGCCTGGTGTTCTGCCACCAAGAACAGTTCTCTTCAAGAAATAAACTGGAGCAGGGACATTTAGGTTAGACATGAGGAGAAGTTCTGCAGCATGAAGGTGGTAAGAGACTGGAACAGGCTGCCTAGAGAGGTGGCTGAAGCCTCATGCCTGGGGATATTTAAGGTCAGACTTGAAGTGTCCTTGGGCATCCTCATCCAGTTGGAGATGCCTGCAGTGGGGTTGGACAAGCTGACCTTGGAGGGGCCCTTCCCAATGCACCCTGTGATTCTGTGAACTAAACCCATCAGCTCCCAAAAGCATTCCTGATGGAGCCTGGTTGGCCTGGCAGCCTCGGGGCCATCTCCATGTCTGAGGAGTCTCAGGTGGTCTGCCCTGCCTCCAGCAGTGTTCAACCTTTGTTAATCACCTGGGGAATGAAGCAGTGTACCCTCAGCAAGAGTGCTGAGGACCCCAGACTGGGAAGGCTCTCATGCCAGGGGGCCATGCTGCCATCGAGAGGAACCCCAAGAGGCTGACAGGAACCTTCTGATGGTCAGCAGGGGAAGAGCAAAGTCCTGCACCTGGGTACAACCAACCACATGCACCAGCACGTGCTGGGGGGCTCCTAGCTGGAAAGCAGCCTGGTAGAAAGGGACCTGGGGGCCCTGGTGGCAGCAGAGTGCCCTTGTGGCTAAGAGGGCCAGTGGTACCCTGGGGTCATTAGGAGGACTGCTGCCAGCAGGCCAAGGGAGGTTCTCCTTCCCCTCCACTCAGCACTGGTAAGGCCACATCTGCAGTGCTGGGCCCAGTGCTGGGCTCCCCAGTTCAGGATGGACATACTGGAGAGAGTCCAGAGCAGGGCTGCTGCAGTGCTTAAGGGACTGGAGCACCTCTGCTACAAGGGAAGGCTGAGGGCTGGGACTGCTCAGCCTCAGGGGATCTCACCAATATCTGTACAAACCTGAAGGGAGGGTGCAAGGGGGATGGAGCCAGGCTCTGCCCAGTGCTGCCCAATGACAGGACAAGGGGCAGTGAGCACAAACTGAGACACAGCAGATCCAACTCAAGCGTAAGGTAAAACTTCTCTGGTGTGTGCAGCTCCACTGGGTTTGCCATCAGCCAGACAGCACAGCCACAGTGTCACAGCCACAGTGTCACAGTCCATTAGAGGCTGGAAGGGACCTCCAGAGATCATCCAGTCCAACCCCCTGACAGAGCAGGAGCACTTAGGGCAGTCTGCACAGGAATGCATCCAGGTGGGGTTGGAAAGTCTCCAGAGAAGGAGACTCCACAACCCCTCTGGGCAGCCTGCTCCAGGGCTCCAGCACCCTCACTATAGAAATGAGAATCCCTTCTGCTGGACAAAGAAAGAGCTTTTCCTCCCAGCTGTGTCCCATGGAAGCTCAGGGTGACTCAGCATTCCTGCCCAGCCACTGCTGAGTCACCACTTTGGCCCTCCAGCCGCCGTGGCAGCCTTGCCATGGAAGGTGATTCCCCCTGGGCCCGTGGGGATCTGCAGCAGGCAGCTCCAGGGCAGGAGGGCAGCAGGACCAGGACTGGCTCAGAGCTGCTGCTGTGCTGGCTGCACTCACTGCTGCTGGAACAGCCAGCAGCCAGCTGGGGGCTGTGAATGTACAGCCTGGAGACCCTGGGTGTGCTGTGTGCCCTTTGGCACTGTGTTGTGGCACATGCTCAAGCTGGGGCATTCCTACCCTTTTCCTTTCTGCCAGGCCTAAGCCCTGCTGCTGTGGCTCTGTGCACTTCAGCAGCAGGCCAGACTCCCCTTGGACATGGCATTGCCTCTCATGTTGGCACAGACCCTGGCAGCTTTCACACCATTAGCCAGGCTAACCCTCAAGTCCTTGCCAGCTTTGCCCTCCACCCTACCCTACAAGTGACCCTGGTAGGCACTCAGAGATCCTCCTGAGCTCCTGTGGATATCCTGCCTGAAGCCTGACTGCTAAAGGGCACAACTAAGGGAAAAACAAAAAGCTGGGGAGGTTGTTTTTAAGGAAATAAAAGAACTTTGGATAACCCAAAGGACTTGAGCTCTACCCAGAGAACTCAACTGTTGGGAGAGTTCTTTTGGTTATCCAAAGTTCTTTTCTTCTCATTCCAGCTCATTGCTTCTGCAGGCACAGAGCTCTGCAGACATCCATGCAAATGCCTGCAAAGCCCTCAGCTGCCTTGCAGGCACAGCTGGAGTTGGTTGGCAAGCCTGGGAGCTGTTGAGCTGGCTGAAGTCCCAATGTGGTCACAAGGCACTTCCAGGCATGGCTCTCCTGTGAGGGTGGTATCTGAATCACCTCCTGCTGTCACTGGAGCTATCAACAGCATCTGCTGTGGAGCTACAACCAGCTAGGGAAACACCTTTCTTGCTGCCAAGTACCAGATGAGTTGAGGCCCTTCTTTGCCAGAGAGACTGTGCCACCCATATGCCCAGGTGAGACCACCCTGCCTCTGCTTGGCTGCAAACCCTAAGCCTGTGCCAGCCCAGGCCTGCCTTCAGGGAGCTGTTCCATGCCACAGGCAGCAATCTGACCCTTGGAAAGGAGCAAGTAAGAGAGCAAGCCAAACCCTGCAGTTTGCCTTTTCTCTGCCAGCCTGAGTGCTCTTCTCCCCAGCCACATTTCTCCCCCATGGGGCAAGACCTGCAGACCTGGCCTTCCTTGCAGCCAGTTCTGGCAAGCTCTCCTTCCAGATTCCAACCACCAGAGGCAAGCAGGCTTGTGGCTGAGCTTGCTGGGCAGTGGGCAGCCTGGCTGATGTGCCACGTCAATTGCCAGGCCTCCTGAATACACCTCCATAAGTAATGTAGGTCCTTGTCCAAGACTCCTCTCACTGCAAGTCTGGTTGATCTCAAGCCTGAGCTACCCTGAGCCCCAACCCTGGCTGATACACATCATGTTCCACCACCACTTTTCATCCTTCTGAGGACACTCCTGCTCTTTGGTTCCTTCTCCAGGGGCTGGGAAGGTTTCAAATTTACTGCCACTTCCAGAGGATGAGAAGGAAATTAATTTCAGTAGTCTTCATTTCCCCCTGTCCAGAGGAAACTGATGAGGCAGGGAAGTGCTGTTTGATGCAGAGGACAATTCTGAACCTCTGCTTCTGCCAAGACATCAAGTGCAGAGGGAGGGCAGGTTTGCCTGCTTCCTCATGGACAGCTCTGCACCCAGGGGCAGAACCCCTTGCATGTAGTTTGTAAGAGGAGTTAGAAACACAGCACGGTAGAGGTTGGAAGTGACCTCCAAGTGACCTCTGGAGATGATCCAGTCCAACCCCTCTGCCAGAGCAGGGTCACCCAGGGCAGGTCACACAGAACACATCCAGGTGGGGCTTGAAAGCCTCCAGAGAAGGAGACTCCACAACCTCTCTGGGCAGCCTGCTCCAGGCGCCAGCACCCTCACAGTAAAGAGGTTTTTCTAGAACCTCCTGGGTTCCAGTTTGTGTCCTATCCCAGGACACCACTGAACAGAGCCTGGCCCCTTCTTGCCCCCCACCCCTCCGATATTTGTAACCATTGATCAGATCCCTCTCAGCCTTCTCTTCTCCAGGCTAACCAACCCCAGGGCTCTCAGCCTTTCCTCATCACATGGAGGTTCCAGTCCCTTCAGCATCCTGGTAGCTTCTCTTGGACTCTCTCCAGTAGTTCCCTGTCCCTCTTGAACTGGAAGCCCAGAACTAGACACAATACTCCAGGTCTCACCAGGGCAGAGTAGAGGGGGAGGAGAACCTCCCTAGACCTGCTGGCCACACTCTTCTGAATGTACCCCAGGAGACCTTTGGCCTTCTTGGCCACCAGGGCACATTGCTGTCCCATGCAGAACTTGCTGTCTGCCAGGACTCCAACATCCTTCTGCTTGGAGCTGCTTTCCAGTAGATCAACCACTAATCCATACTGGTGCATGGTGCTGCTCCTCCCCAGGTGCAGCTTACACTTACCCTTGTTGAACCTCAGGAGACACAGGAAATTCAACTAAAACATAAGAAAAACTTCTCTGGTGTGTGCAGACCCCCTGGGTTTGCCATCAGCCAGACAGCACAGCCAGGCTAACCCTCACACCACAGCTCTTGCCAGCTTTGTCCTCCACCCTACCCTACAAGTGGTCCTTGTGGGCACTCAGAGATCCTCCTGAGCTCCTGTGGATATCCTGCCTGAAGCTGACTGCTAAAGGGCACAACTAAGGGGAAGGCAAAAAAATGCTGGGGGGTTGTTTCTAAGGGGGAAAAAAAAGACCTTTGCACCCACTCCAGCCTCCCAAGGTCCTTCTTGTATTGAGGTGCCCAAAACTGAACACAGCACTTGAGTTGTGGCCTCATCAGTGCCAAGCCCAGGGGCACAACCATGTCTAGAGTGCTTTAAGACTTCTGAAGAGCACAGAGTGTCCCAGGTCTCTAACAGTGACTCTGACTGCCCTGCACAATGAGCTAGTCCCCAGGGCAGAGCACAGAAGGCATCCCCACCACAGGCAGCCTTTTGCTGAATATGCTTTGGGGCTCCATGGTAGTTTCCATGTGGCTCAGTACATGAGAAAGAGACACTGAGAGCAGTTCAGGACAGTGTTAGGTACCCAGAACCCCCTGAATCTAAATCCAAAGGCAAACCCACACAAACTCCTCTCAAACTGTTTCACTTTCCAGTTTCGTCAAAGAAATATTTCCTCTACAATTACACTTTTGGGGTCTCTCTAACACATTCCTTTTGCAGGCTTTATGGAAACCACTGCTGATAAAATATTCTCTGTTTTGAAAGCCTGGAGCCCTCACCACAAGAAAGACTTGGACCTGCTGGAGAGGGTCCAGAGGAAGCCACCAAGATGATCAGAGGGCTGAGAACTTCCCTTGTGGGGACAGGCTGAGAGAGTTGGGGCTGTTCAGCCTGGAAAAGAGAAGGCTCCAGGCAGACCTTAGAGCAACCTTCCAGTCCCTGAAGGGGACCTACAGACAGGCTGGGGAGGGACTGTTCAGAAGGGTCTATGGGGATAGGATGAGAGGCAATGGTTTGAAACTGGAGCAGGGCAGAGTTAGGTTGGGCATCAGGAGGAAGCTCTGCAGATGTGAGGCTGGGGAGACACTGGAGCAGGCTGCCCAGAGGTATGGTGAAGGCCTCATCCCTGGAGACATTCAAGATCAGCCTTGCTGTGTCCCTGGGCAGCCTGCTCTGGTAGGAGATGTCCGTGCTGCCTGCAGGGGGTTGGACAAGATGCCCTCTGAGAGCCCCTTCCAGCTGAACGCAATCTGTGACTCTGTGACTTCCTGGAGGTGATTTTCCTTACTGGCACAGAAGAGTTCACCACAGAGCACAAAGGTGGGAGAGCAAATCAGCTCTGGTCCTCCCGGGGCAGGGCAGCGGCCATGCTGCTGATGCAGTTTAGCAAGGGACAGAGTTCAAGCACTGCAAGTGGCTTTCTTCCAGGCACTGACACCTTCTTAACAGACACTCAGACAGTTTCAGTCTCCAGTATTGGCAAAAATGTCTTGAGCCTTAAGATGTCTGGGAGAGGCTCCTCTCTGTCCTGGTAGAAGTCCAGCCCTGTCAGCAGCTCCACGTCCCGGACGCGTGCAGAATGAGCCCAAACTCTTTCCTCAACCCACTCAGAGGGTGGTTTGTTTTCCTGCCAAGACACACCAGAGTCCTGCTCACACACACAGAAGGTACTCTGCCCTCTGGGGATGGTGTTAGACAGCCCCAGGGTCCTCACTGCAGCTGCTCAGAAGGGTCTGTGGTGGCAGGACGAGAGGTGATGGTTTGAAACTGGAGCAGGGGAGGTTTGGGCTGGACATCAGGAAGAGATTCTTTACAGCCAGGGTGGGGAGACACTGGGGTGGGTTGTCCAGGGAGGCTGTAGCTGCCCCGTCCCTGCAGGTGTCTAAGACCAGGCTTTGGGCAACCTGGGCTAGTGGGAAGTGCCCCTGCCCATGGCAGGGGACTGGAACTGGATGATCTTTAATGTGCCTTCCAATTCAGGCCATTCTGTGCTCCTGTGATGATTCTATGAACTGGGCTGACAGAATAAAGGCCTCCAGTTGGTCAAACTCCTTTCAGGTATTCCAAGACATCTTGCACTTAGGGATTAGACTGGGTCTTAGATGGATCTTAGATTAGACTGGGTTTTAGATGGATATTAGATTAGACTGGGTTTTAGATTAGACTGGGTCTTAGATGGATATTAGACTGGGTCGTAGATTAGACTGGGTTTTAGATGGATCTTAGATTAGACTGGGTTTTAGATTAGACTGGGTCTTAGATGGATATTAGATTAGACTGGGTCTTAGATTAGACTGGGATTTAGATGAATCTTAGATTAGACTTGGTCTTAGATTAGACTGGGTCTTAGATTAGACTGAGTTTTAGATGGATCTTAGATGAGACTGGGTTTTAGATGGATCTTAGATTAGATTGGGTTTTAGATTAGACTGGGTCTTAGATGGATATTAGATTAGACTGAGTCTTAGATTAGACTGGATCTTAGATGGATCTTAGATTAGACTGGGTCTTAGATTAGACTAGGTCTTAGAGTAGACTGGGTCTTAGATGGATCTTAGATTAGACTGGATCTTAGATGGATTTTAGATTAGACTGGGTCTTAGAGTAGACTGGATCTTAGGGAGAAGTTCCTTGGTATGAGGGTATGGAACAGGTTGTCCAGGGAGGCTGTGGCTGCCTCCTCCCTGGAGGTGTTCCAGGCCAGGCTGGATGAGGCCTTGAGCAAGATGGGCTGGTGGGAGGTGTCCCTGCCCATGGCAGGGGTTGGAGTAGATGATCTCTGAGATCTCTTCCAACCTGAGCCATTCTGTGCCCCAGTGACCTCCATCCAGATGCCTGCTGTCTAATTGCTGGTAAGGCTGGAACAAGAGCCTGGAGGGATTCGTTCTCCTGGCTACACTGAAGGGAGCAACACTCAAAGTCCCCTGAGAACGTCTGCAGTAATTTTACCCTGCAGCCCTGCAGGAAGCTATCTCATCACTGCTGGTTGTGCTGCTGCTCTCAGTCCTTCTCAGGAGACGTTTCCATGTCCTTTGGTCAAATCCTTTCTTCTTCTTGCTTGCACCTCATCACTTCCCAGCTACCTGGGCTGGACCTTCTTGCTCTCCTAGTCACCACTTGAGCTCTCAACTCGCTCTCAACTCACTCTCAGCTCAAGGAGAATTAATTAAACACTTAGACTTCTGACCCAGGCTTGCAGTGGGGATCACTTCCCACAGCTCCTTGCCCCCCAGCAGCACAGAATTGTACTCACAGCACAGCTTTCAGAGTTGTCAGGTCGGTGGGGAATGATGAAAGACAGAACATCCAAGGAGCCTGAACAGTTCAGGGGAGTGTGGGTCTTGTTCTTGCAGCTGGTCAGCACCACAAAGTAATGGGTGGGGACAGGGATCTCTGTGTTGTTCACATGCCTGCAAAACAAGCACTTGTGAAGGGATCTGCATGGACAGCAGCTCCTGAAAACCCTCCTGCCTGTGCCATCAGGTGTTCATGCCAGTGATGGAGTGCCTCTGGCACCACTCCCCTCCATCACTGGCATGAACACCTGATGGCACAGGCAGCCCCTCAGTCTGCTTCACCCACAGCCAGACACACAGGGGTTAGAGCTTCTGCTGCAAGGAGTCCCAGGGAAACCAAAAGGATTTCACCCCTGGAGGTGTTGAAAAGACCTGGGGGTGATTAGTCTGGAGAGGAGAAGGCTGAGAGGGATCTGATCAATGTCTGTAAATAGCTGAGGGATGGGGGTCGGGAAGGAAGGGACAGGGACAGGCTCTGACAGGACAAGGGGCAATGGATGGAAACTGCAGCACAGGAGGTTCCACCTCAACAGGAGGAGGAACTTCTTCACTGGGAAGGTCCCAGAGCCCTGGAGCAGGCTGCCCAGAGAGGTTGTGGAGTCTCCTTCTCTGGAGCCCTTCCAGCCCTGTCTGGATGTGTTCCTGTGTGAACTGTGCTGGATTCTGTGGTCCTGCTCTGGCAGGGGGGTTGGACTGGAAGATCTCCAGAGGTCCCTTCCAACCCCTCACATCCTGTGTGATGTGGATGAGGAGCCTAGGGCCATGGTCTAAGGGTTGTGTACAGGGAGATGTTAGGTCATGGCTGGACTCCAAGATCTTCAGGTCTTTTCCAGCCAGGGCACTCTGTGATTCTGTGATTGCTTACATAGTAACACTCTGCTTTGCCAAAGTCAAGGAACCCTACCTCTGGAAGATGATTTTGATGAAAGTGGAGTCAAGTGATGAGAAAATTAGCTTCTGGCTCCTGGCCAGCAAGAAACCCCAGGAACACTGAGAGCTGAGCTGTGGCTGTGTGCTCTAGAGACCAGCTCAGCACAGATGACTGAAAAGAGCTTTGCCTCCCTGTTCTGACTGCTCCATCAACATGGTCACTGGTGTGCACAGGCTCAGGAGGAGCTGCCTGCTTCCCAGCTGTGCTGCACATCTGCAGCACTCAACACCACCCCAACACCATCAGCACTGTGCCTGACTGACCATGCTGCAGCCAACATGCTTGTTCCAAAGCCTAGTGGACATCCTGTGGTCAGCTGGGCATGGCAGCATCCTGCTTGGGAGGAAGTTCCAACCTCTCCTCCCTCCCACCCTCCTGCTTGGTGGCAGAGCTGAGTTTCCCAAACCATTTCTGAGTGATGTGGGATTCAGTCTGGCCTTGAATAAAACATCTCCAGGGGCAGATTCAGCTGTGCAGATTTCCCTGCACTTCTCTGCTACAGAAATGTTTTTCTTACTTTCCTTTTCCCTATATTTGGGGGGGGAAAATCTAATTTGTTTGTTCTGATTCTGCCTCTTTCTGCCTTCATTTTCTCACACAAACCTGACTTTATCTTTTCCACTCTCTTTTATAGAACTTCTTTTTAATGCAAGTCTTCTCTTGTTCCTGTTTCTCCATACAGCAGAATTTTCAGATATTTTCAGTTGTGCCACCAGAGCTCACTAAAAGGTACCTGGAACATGCCAGAACTTGAAGTGAGCTGTGCAAGGCAGAGCTATGGGAAACTCTCCCTCAGGAGCTTTCCATTAGACATTCCCAGTTACCTGATTCAGTGAAGGCAAACACAGAAGTCTGGATAAAAAACATCCATGGGAGACAAGAGGGAGAAACAATCAACAGCTGAGTGAGTGCAACATGGAGGGGAGAAAACAGTGCCTGAGCCTCTCCTGTGGACTTAGGCTCTGTGGATGCTGCCAGCATGCCAGCTACAGAGCCCTAAGCATCTTGGCCTAAGCTTGGGAAGCAAAGTGCTGCTCTTCCCTTGTGCCTGTGTGGAGGGGCAGCAGTGACTGTGTGTGACACAGGGCAGCTGAACACCAGCCAGCCTGTGCCCAGGTGGCCAAGAAGGCCACCAAGCATCTTGGCCTGGATTAGCAATAGTGTGGCCAGCAGCTCTAGGGATGGGGTTGTGCCTCTCTACTCTTCACTGGTGAGGCTGCCCCTCACATATTGGGTTCAGTTTTGGGCCCCTCCAAAGACGTTGAGGTGCTGAGGTGTGTCCAGAGTAGGGCAACAAAGCTGGAGAACAGCTGAGGCGCTATAGTTGTTTAATCTGGAAAAGAGGAGGCTGAGGGGAGACCTCACTGCCCTCTACAGCTCCCTGAAATGAAGTTAGAGCCAGCTGGGGGTTGGGCTCTTCTCACACTCAGCAAGTGACAGGACAAGAGGAAACAGCCTCAAGCTGTGCCAGGGGAGGTTCAGGTTGGAGATTAGGAACAATCTCTTCCCAGCAAGGGTTCTCAGGCACTGTCCCAGGCTGCCCAGGGAGGTGCTGCAGTCCCCATCCCTGGAGGGGTTTCACAGCTGCATGGGTGTGGTGCTGAGGGACGTGGGGCAGTGGCAGTGGCTCAGCAGCAGGGGTGGGGCTGTGAGCTCTGGGGGAGTGATTGAACTTGCTCTCCTCCAAGGTCTCTCCCAACCTCCACAGTTCTATGGCTCTGTGATTCTAAGTGCAAAGCTTCTTTCTCTTCACTGCAACTTCAGCCCCCACAGTTGTGTGTCTGCTTGCAAGAGCATTTGCTGTTTGAGCAGCAGTGACTGCAGCACTGGAACAGGAGCACTCCACATTCTCCTTGCTTCTTGTTCCTTGGGGATAGAACTCTGTGTGCAAATGCAGCAGGAAATGACCTGGACTTTGACTTCTGGCTTTTCCACATACTTACTGCTTAATGTCCTCAGGAGTATCAAAATGGCCATCATAGTTGTGATCAAACACTGGTCCACTGACAACATTTACTCCATTCCTTTCTCTAGCATACTGCTGAAGAAGCACATCATGGAAATAATCCCAGATGTCTGTCGTCAGAAGAAAACAGAACCATATTTAGCAGAAAGTGGAAGCTATTCCATCACTAAAGCAAAATCAGAGATTTCCTTTTTCGCAGGTGAATAATGGAAAGCTCCAAACTGAACTGCCTGGAGAAGCAGCTCTTTGATAGACAAAATGTGTGTCCTCAGAAGGACATTCTCTCACTCAGCACTGAGAGAAGTGTGGTAGATGCTGTTCCAGCTGTGCCCATTGCACTGCTGCAGAGAACACACTCAGCAGAAGCTGAAGACACAATTCTACAGCTCAGAGATCCTTCATTCCTTGCACATCTGCTAGCACCTGCCACTGTGCCAGCACCTAGGGACTGAGCTACTGGAGATCTGAGCTCTGAGGTAGTGGAGATCTGCGGTAGTGGAGATTGGAGATCTGAGCTAATGGAGATCTGAGATCTGAACTAATGGAGATCTGAGCTACTGGAGATCTGAGCTCTGAGGTAGTGGAGATCTGAGGTAGTGGAGATCTGAGGTAGTGGAGATCAGAGATCTGAGGCAGTGGAGATCGGAGGTCTGAGGTAGTGGAGATCTGAGCTAATGAGGATAATGAGATCTGAGATAATGACCATCCAGCACCTGAGAGTGACTCTGCAGGACTGATGGCAAATGCCACCAGAGATTGTGGCTTCTTTCCCAGGTGTGAGTGGAGAAAAGGAGTCTGTAGCATCTTGGTGTTCAGAAACCCTGGTGTGGCCATGGCACTTGAGCACATGGCTTGTTGACCATGCTGCTGCTGGGCTGATGGTTGGACCTGCTGACCTCAGAGGGCTTTCCCAAGCCAAGCAATTCTGTGATTCCATGAAAACACACTGCAGGATACAAGCTAGGGAGACTGTTGGGATCTTTACAGCTGTCAAAGCAAGAAACCCAGGTGGGTTTGGGAGGCTGAGGGCAGCCCCTGCTGATTCACTTCTTGCTTGTGGTCTAAAGGAAATTCTTGTAAGGCTTCACCTCCTGTAGATTTTTTCTTGGAAAATAGGGGTGGGGGAAGGATTTGTAATATCTTTATTTAGAGGTCTCTTAGGTTTTCTGGATCCCTGTTTCTTTTGTGGCATAATCAGATGAATAAATGAGATCTGAAGGCATTAGAAAGGTAGCTACAGCACTGCTCTTCCTGCAGCTTCTTCCTTATGCAATTCCTCTTCCTATCCTGTGTCTAAGCAATTGAGTCCAAGCCTAAGAGTCAAACAGGGCAAGATGCAGCTGTGGAAAATGTCTTATCAGTGCTTGTGAATCAATGTGAGTCAGGCTGGATAGAAGAGGTTAATGCACAGAATCATCTGCCCCCAAGTACTGCAGGACTAAGAGTGCCCAGCTTGGCTTTCCTGAGGAAGAGCAGGCACTGTCTCAGGGCATTGTTTACGAGCTTTGTCCTGGCTGCTCTCCAGACCTTGCAAAGGAAAGCAAAAGTGCCATTTCCAGTCACCCTGAGCACTTCCCTGAGGGTTTCATAGCCAACATCTCCTGTTAGGACAGGAGATGGAGACCAAATTCAACACTGAACAGGTAAACCTAAGCAGAGGTCTGGCAGGACCACACTTACAGAGTGGTTTAAAACCTAAACTTTCCCCTTTGAAAAGGTTTAAAATGCCTTTGTCCAAGATCCGGATGTGCTGCAGGCCATGCACTAATGGGCTAAGTCCTGGGCCTATTTTTATCCAATCTGGAGCCATAATTACATGAAATTAACCCAAATGCATCACAGCTTTGCAACCTACCTCTGAATGCTCTGTACATGGGAACAATGTTGGTGGTGAGTAAGGCATCAAACTGTTCAGCAGCAGGTGAGGTGAAGTCTGTGTGAAAGAGCAGAGCATGAGTGAATCAAGTAGCAAACAAAGACAGACTTGATCCCTGGGGCACTGTCACTTGCAGGAATGTGTCATTCAGTGAGACCTGAGCACAAGTGCATCCTCCAGCTGCACACACATCTCCACATTCAGTGTAGAATCACATTTAATTCTGAAGTAATTATCACATTTGATGATAGGAAACTGCTGGGAGAGGGGATCCTGCCCCTCTACTCTGCTCTGCTGAGACCTCACCTGCACTGCTGTGTCCAGCTCTGGGGCCCTCAACACAGCAAGGACATGGACCTGACAGAACAGGTCCAGAGGATGCCTCAAAAATGATCAGAGGGCTGGAGCAGCTATGCTATGGGGACAGGCTGGGAGAGTTGGGGCTGTTCAGCCTGGAGAAGAGAAGGCTCCAGGGAGACCTCAGAGCTGCATTTCAGTATCTGAAGGGGACCTAAAGGAAGCCTGGCGAGGGACTGTTCAGAAGGGCCTGTGGGAATAGGATGAGAGGCAATGGTTTGAGATTTAGGTTGGGCATAAGGAGGAAGTTCTGCACAGTGAGGGTGGTGAAATACTGGGACAGGTTGCCCAGAGGTGTGGTGGAGACTCCATCCCTGGAGACATTCAAGATCAGACTGTATGTGTCCCTGGGCAGCCTGCTCCAGTTGGAGATGTCTCTGCAGAGTGCAGGAGGGTTGGACAAGATGCCCTTGGAGGGTTCCTTCCAATCCAAGGGAATCTGTGAATCTGTGAAATGAATGTCCACACTGAGGAAGAGGGCACAGCCCTTCAGACCAACCCTTTGTATCTTTCCAACCACTTGTCAGCACATTCTAGTTGTTCCATCTGTTAAAGAAAAAGCTGAAAGCGAAAACCTCCAGACACCAAGTAGCAGCTGCCCTGCTTTTGGTCAGTCTGCAAACACTGGAAACCTTTTCCTGCCCAACTGCTGATCCTAAGCAGTTTGTTTGGGTGTTTGGATATATGTTTAAACACAAAGCCACATCCAGCTGCTGAGGACTTTCTAAGCTCTGGCTATAAAAAGAGCCCTGCTCACTGGGAGGGTAGAGGAAGCTGGGGGTGAAGGTCAGCTCTTCTTGGTAGTCAGAACACTTTTGGCTCCGAGCAGCAGGGATCCTGACATCAGCCCGCAGACAGTCTGCAGCAGTGGGAGGAACAGCAGATGTGTTTTCCTGTGAGAAGGGGAAAGAAAGTCAACAGGGTTACACCCAGGGCTGTGGCTGAGCCTCTGCTTTGTATGGCTTTGACTTTCTAGAATGGACTTCTTTGAACCTTCTCCTATTTTGACAGTGAATCAGGTGCAGGCAGGCAGCAGCCTCCACTGCTCTCTCAGGAGTGTTTGTCCTTCTCCTGCTGGTTTTAGGCAGTTCAGGGAAATCCTTATGCAGGCTGTGAAACTGCTGTAGCAAAACAGGGTTGGGCAAAAACAGATGTCAAGGCTGGCTCATTCCTCACTGGGGGTATTTCTGGCAACACAGACTTGCTGTCACATCCTCCTGGGAAGCTGATGCTACAGGCAGATGACACTGGCATGGCACCTCACCTCACCAGCTCAGGATGCTGGCTCCAGAATAAGAGTCTGAGCTGCTGCACCTGGGAACAGTAAAAGCAGTACACTGCTGGCTGTTTCTCAACCTCACTGCACACCAGCTAAGATGTGGCCAAAAGTGATCCTGAGAAGTACCATTTTTTCTGTCACCTCTATTTATGGATCCAAGCTAGAGGAGGGGAGAGGTAGATTAGATGTCACGAAGAAGTTCTTCCCCATGAGGGTGGTGAGAGACTGGCACAGGTTGCCAGGGAGGTGGTGGAAGCCTCATCCCTGGAGGTTTTTGCAGTGAGGTTGGATGTGGCTGTGAGCAACCTGCTGTAGTGTGAGGTGTCCCTGCCCATGGCAGGGGGGTTGGAACTGGATGAGCCTTGAGGTCCCTTCCAACCCTGACAATTCTGTGATTCTGTGGCTTTTTTTTTTCTTTTTCTTTTTACAGCCTTTGTTATAACCTCTGCTGTAACTTCACTCCACCATTCACTACAAGATCAGGATGTGCTTTTCTGTCATGAACTGCAGTTGCTTTTTCGTACTCATTCACATGGAACTGATTTCATGTTGGTTTACAGTGGAGCTTATTTCATAGAATCCTAAAATGGTTTGGGGTGGAAGGGACTTTAAAGCTCATCCAGTCCCAACCCCTGCCATGGGCAGGGACACCTCCCACCAGCCCAGCTTGCTCAGTGCCTCATCCAGCCTGGCCTTGAACACCTCCAGGGAGGAGGCAGCCACAGCCTCCCTGGGCAACCTGTGCCAGTGTCTCCCCACCCTCACTGCCAAGAATTTCTTTTTTGCTTTATGCCTTTATTAAATGCACTTAAATATCTAAATTGACTTTCAGTCCACTGCTTATTTTCACTAGGTAGAACCAAGCAGAAACAAAGAACTGGAATGTTCTTCCTGTGCCTCTTTGCACTCCTTGCTTTAATTCCTTTCCTTTCCTTTAGAGAACCCCTGAGATGCCCCTGTGATGTCAGGTTGTGTATTAATAGAAACTATACAGATGGAATGAAGCACCAAAAACAAAAGGCTGCCTTTGGCACCAGAGCAGCTAAGGTGTCCTTCTCCCAAGCAGCTGTGAATCCCCATGCCCAGCTGACATCTCACTTGAGCCATAGGGCAGAGCTAATGGATCAGAGTGACACAAGAAACCTGAATTTTAAGCTTAGTAACTGAGCTGATACCCAGCCCTGGCTTCAACTGCTTTATGGTCTCTGAGGGCAAACCAGAATAAAAAGGAACAAAGGTCTGAGGGAACTTGCCAAGGACTGTCCTGAAGAGAACTTCCTTCTTCCCCCTGAATACAGAGGTCACATCCAGCAGCCTGACACAATCTGCTTTTGACCTGTGTGATTAATCTGAGTTATGAGCAGCATTCACCTTTTCTTCAGCTTGATGAGGACACCACTCAACCCTTCTCATTCTTTCAAGTGTCTTGAAGCTAACTGTGTGAGCTAAGAGCTCTAAGCCAGGTGCCCAGGCAGACAGAGCTGGCTGGCAGCTGCCTGCCCATCACAGAGAAGCTCTTCCATACATTTAGGATGTGAAGGCTGCTCATGGCACTGCCCTGACAGCTTATCCCTGTCACAGAACAGGCTTACTGGAACCATCTCACCAGCAGCAGCTTTGTGCCCTGTTGCCCCACTAAGAGGTAGCCAGTCCCACTTTTGAAACAATATCCTCAGACATTTGAAATATAAAAGCTCTCAAAGACAATTTTTCAGACATAAGAGCTTCAGCCACAGGTCACCCCTCAGTGCTTCAGCAGGACTCCTGGTGGATGAAGCAGATTCTCAGGCTGTTGCATTTCATATTTTAAAGGAGCAGAGATTTTTGATAACCTACAGGCTTGTTCAGGGTGTATGCAGTCCACAGGGGCATCAAGATGTCATAGCTGTATCCACTCACATACTGATGATGGGAAAGGAGGCAGTAGGTCTTCCCCTGCTGAAGCAGTCTAGGTCTCCCATATGGCAAATGATACGAGTGTGCCTCAGTGACTGGAATGGAAACAATGATTATTGGAGCATTCTTCTATAAAGTTTTGGGTGGCACAAAGAGGGAAAAAAAGCCAATTTAAAATACTAACAAAGACAAATAAACCCAACAGTGAACATACAGGAAATGTAGAAACCCAGGTGGAGTTTCTTCTGGTGCAGCAGAAGCTGGAGTTGGGTATGTCTGTGCTGGCCTTCCATACAAGACATTCAAGGGAGTGCAGCAGAGTTAGGAGAATGTGAAGGGAGGAGAATGGGCAGCAGGGCAGGAGAGGGGATCCTGCCCCTGGACTCTGCTCTGCTCAGACCTCACCTCCAATCCTGCCTCCAGTTCTGGTGTCCCCAGCAGAAGGACACAGAGCTGCTGGAGTGAGTCCAGAGGAGGCCACAAAGATGATCCAAGGGCTGGAGCAGCTCTGCTGTGAGGCCAGGCTGAGGGAGCTGGGGGTGTGCAGCCTGGAGAAGAGAAGACTGCAAGGGCACCTTAGAGCTGCCTGCCAGTTCCTGAAGGGATCCTACAGGAAGGCTGCAGAGAGACTTCATGAAGGTGCCTAGAGACAGGCCAAGGGGGAATGGTTTGAAGCTGAGGGAGAGCAGGGTGAGACTGGAGCTGAGGAAGAAGTTCTTCAGTCTGAGGGTGGTGAGACTCTGGCACAGGCTGCCCAGGGAGGCTGTGGATGCCTCCTCCCTGGGTGTTCAAGGCCAAGCTGGGTGAGACTTTGAGCAGCTGAGTCTAGCTGAGAGGTGTCCCTGCCCATGGCAGGGGGGTTGGAGCAGCTGATCTCTGAGGTCCCTTCCAACCTGAGCCATACTCTGACTCTCTGTTTTATGTCCATAGGTCAGTGGAATAAATCAGACTTGTAAATTCCTGTTTCTTTGTGATTCCAGACAGGCATGGAGACTTCGAACTTACCTTTCAAATGGAGTGAAATGTACATCTTGTTTGACTAGGAAGCACTACAGCACTTCCTAAAGTGTCCACAAAGCACACAGAAACATCTATGGAAGTTTTTGACCAGAGAGAGGCAGAGTTATGGTTCTAAGGTGGGGAACTTGAGTCGTGGCATAGAGTCTGGAAGTTCTTAGGCTTTCTCCAAAGGCCACCAAAACCTGTAAGGGTTTCTCCAAGATTTCAGTGGGATTCACATTTGAGCCAGCAGTGCCCAGGTGACCAGGAAAGCCAATGGCATCCTGGCTTGGATCAGAACCAGGGTGGGCAGCAGGGACAGGAGGTGACCCTTCCCCTGTGCTCAGCACTGGGGAGGCCACACCTCGAGTGCTGTGTTCAGCTCTGGGCTCTCACTGCAGGAAGGACATTGAGGGGCTGGAGCCTGTCCAGAGCAGGGCAGTGAGGCTGGAGAAGGGCCTGGAGCCCCTGGGCTGGAGGAGGGGCTGAGGGAGCTGGGGGTGTGCAGGCTGGAGAAGAGGAGGCTGAGGGAGACCTCATTGCTCTCTGCAGCTCCCTGCAGGGAGGTTGGAGTGAGGAGGGAGCAGCCTCTGCTCCTTGGTGGCAAGGGACAGGAGCAGAGGAAATGGTTCCAAGCTGCCCCAGGGGAGGCTCAGGCTGGATCTCAGGAAATATTTCTGCACTGGAAGGGTTCTCAGACGTTGGAATGTTCTGCCCAGGGCAGTGCTGGAGTCACCATTCCTGGGGGTGTTCAAGCAGCATGGACCTGGTGCTTAGGGAGATGGTTTGGTGCTGAGCCTGCAATGCTGGTGGAGGCTTGGACTGGGTGAGCTTGGAAGGCTTTGCCAATTGGATGGATTCTGGGATTCTGGGATTCCTGAGCATAAATGTTGCTATAAGAGCACCAAGTAGTATTTTTTAAAGCAATACAAAAGAACCAATAAAAGCAAGAATGTTGTGTCTCTGCCCTGGGTTTTCTACTTCCCTTTTAGCTGTAATTAACATTGCCCAAACTCCCACTGAAGCCCACAACCTAAACCTCTGAAAGTTGGGTGGAAAGTGTTGCTGTCCCTTTCAGTTCCTGCTACTCACTTTCTTCTGTGGTGAGATTTAGCCTCTTGTTTACTTCTGCAACATCTGGTATCTGTGAAATACAAGAGAATCACTCCACAGCTTACAAAAACTAAAGAAGGCACACTTGAAAAGGTCTTTAGAAGCCTCTACTCACACTGTCACATCTGCATCCCAGGTTATCTGTGGGTACCAGGTGGGAAACTGGACATGAAGAAGGAGCTGACTGTTCTCTGGCATGGGAAGGGCTGTAAAAGGGCTGCTTTAAGAGGTGGTTCAAGCTGCCATGGGTTCCATTGTTTTCTGCTGGCATCACCTGCAGCAAATCTGTTGAAACAGTTGAAATTTGTTACCACCAACTTCTTAAAAGCCCTGACCTTGCCAAACCTGCACACTGCCTTTGCATTCCTTCTGCTCAGACAAGAAACAGCCTCTGATGTCTAAGCTGCTGTGGGAACTGGCACCACTGCCTTGCTCTTTTCTAGGTCTGAAGGTTCACTGCCATCTCTCACCACACCAGGAGATGGTAAGGATGTGCTTGAGTGCTGTGGAGACAGTTTGGGGCCTGCCCCTCACATTGGTGATTTAATCCAGAGCACAAAGTGCCTGCAAATGCACCACCTGGGACCCTTACAAGCCTACTGCACTTTTGTGTGATGCCTCTTTCCTGAGGCAGCTGCTTCCTGACTGCTCACTGCCAGCACTGCAGTGCTTCATCTGAAGTTAAGGAACAAGAGTCCTATAAATCCTTGCCCCTCAAAAATTCCACAGGCCTCATTTCAAGAGCAAGCCCACATGACAGCAGCACTTCTTTCTAACCTTTCTAACCTAAGTCTTTCTTTAGTGGAATCCTTCAGAAGCAACCTTCAAAGCAGACCCCTCTGTGACAGTTAACCTGTCAGCACTGTGCAGAAGGCAAAGGAACACAGCTTCAATTAACACAGCTACAGTGCTGTGTATGCAAAACAGCTGCATTTAGTGACTCCAGTTTTAGTTACTCTCCTTGTAGCTCTTCCAACACCTCTATTTGACAAGCACTCCTGGTTTATCTTAGAACCATAGACTTGTTTGGGTTGGAAAAGCCCTCTAAGATCAGCCAGTCCAACCATCAACCCAACACCACCACAGCCACTCAACCATAGCCCCAGGTGCCAGCCAAAGCACTGGTTTGGTTCTACTCACCACACATAAGGTTGTAAACCTCTATGTTTTCAAAAGCCTCCACTTCTGTTTTCTCTTTAAAGCTTGGGCCATATGCTAAGAATATAGCCTGCAGTGCAATAAAACAAAAGTTCTTATCTGAAGGAATCCAAAATCAAAGACAATTGAGTTGTGCTTCATGGAAGCAGGGACACTGGAACACAACAGAGTCTCTTCACAGTCAGAGATTTAAATACAACACTGTCCTGGGAAAGTGTTCCAGCCCCCTGCCATGGGCAGGGACACCTCCCACCAGCACAGCTTGCTCAGAGCCTCATCCAACCTGGCCCTGAACACCTCCAGGCAGGGGACATCCACAGCCTCCCTGGGCAACCTGTTCCAGTGTCTCACCACCATCACTCTCAAGAATCTCTTCCTCATCTCCAGGCTCAATCTCCCTCTCCCAGCTCAAAGCCATTGTCCCTTGTCCTGTCACTCCCAGCCCTTGTCAAGAGTCGCTCCCCAGCTCTCCTGGAGCCCCTTAAGAGCCTGTAGCTCTGCCCAAGGCATGGAGCAGGGGATGTGGAGAGACATTCACAGCTCAGCAGAGATGTGTATCAGTGCCACCAATGGCACAGTGTGGTGCTGAGCAGCCCTTGCAGGGCTCTGCAGGCATTGCAGAACATTGCTACTGCTTACAGCCTCCCACTGGTTTCTACTTCTTTATGAGCCTCCTGAGCTGAGCTACTTGCCAACAAAGCACAGGAAACCTGACTAAGCAGGACAATGATCTGGTCTAGAAAAACATTCTCAAGTTCCCATAACAGAAAAGGAATTTTCAGTGTATTCTATACAGGAGAAAAAAAAAAAAAAAAAAAAAAAAAAAGAGTCATTCATTGTGCCCCCAGTCTAAGGTTCTCTGTGGTAACCAGAATGTACCTTCCTTTTCCACACAGCACCATTCTGTCAGTGTCTTGACACACAGCTGGCATCTAGCTGTGAAGCTCTAGGAGAAGCTGATTCTTAGGCACAGAGTATGGGATTAGGAGAGGCATACTTGACCTTACTTAAAGCTTCACATCCCAGAAAAAAACAACAGCTCAGCACCTCAAAATGTTCTCACTCTAAGCAGAAGTGAAGATGAGATGGAAGTGCAGCACAGACTGTACCAACACACAGCTTATCCTGATACCTTTTTCCCCACTGATATGATAAATCCTGTAAGATGAACCAAATCTCATTTCCTCTGCCTGCCTGAGCATGCAGGCTTCCAGAGGCTCAGCTGAATACCAAGACCCTATGAAGAGTCTTCAGTTTCTGCATCAGTAGAAGGAGGAAAGAATGACAGGAGTGAGTGTCCCCCAGCAGATGGTCTGCTTGCTTCACTGGCATCTGCCTCACTTCAGGGAGGTAAGTTGAACCCAGACAGGTTTTGCTGCAGGATCCCAAGGGAACACATGGGGGAAAGGCACATGGAGAGCCAGCATGTGTTCAAGGCTGGTGTGCTAGGTGCCATGGAAGAAAAGCAGGATGTATTCTGGTGGTTCACCTAGCACAGGGTGATTCTCTGTAGAAGTAGGTGTAAGAGTGGAGTAGAAACCATCTTACCTCCATGCTTTTAAGCTTGTTGTCATAGCCATGGTTGCCTCCATCACAGAAGGTGTAAGTGTGGTCCCTGGGGGGAAACCATCACACAGTGTAAACAAACAGGGCACAAACAGTAGTGAGAAGCAGTCCTGACTCACTGCACTCTGCCTCAGGGCTTAAGAACTGACTCTAGCATCATTTGGTAGCACTTTTTGCTCACCCTGTGGTCACTCTTCTGAAGAGCTCTTTATTCTCTAACAGAGATTCCCATGGACAGAAAGAAATCATCTGAGATTCTCATGGACAGGAGGAAATCATCTGAGATTCCCATGGACAGCAGTAAATCATCTGAGATTTCCATGGAAAGGAGTAAATCATCTGAGATTCCCAGGGACAGAAATAAATCATCTGAGGTCCCCATGGACAGAAATAAATCATCTGAGATTCCCATGGACAGGAGTAAATCATCAGAGATTCCCATGGACAGGAGTAAATCATCTGAGGTAACAAATGAGTGTACAGAGAACCAATGTGCTCAAAATCATCTTTAAAAATGGCTATTTCTGAGCTGAGGCCTTCACCTAGCTACCAGTTCCTGACCAAGAGGAATCTGCTTAGGAAGAATTCCTCAGGTGTATTCCCTGCTATCTGCATTTCAACAGGAAACTGATTAGAGCAAGTTCTCATTTAAGAACTTGTTAGTAGAATCATAGAATCAGTCAGGGTTGGAAGGGACCTCAAGGATCATCC
>VXBD01004316.1:49599-71496 GCA_013399975.1 Indicator maculatus | reverse complement strand
TAATAATAATAAACAATAATTTCATAACTCATTTTTTCATAATTCATAATTAATAACCACCTTCCTCGATTCCTATTCACCCTCTCCACGACACCAACAGAGAACACCTAAAATGCTGAGGGGAAGAGCTAGGCTGGGGAAGCCAGAGAAGCGGAGCTGCTTCACCACACAGGCAGCACAACCTGCAGCATGCCTGCACTTTGGTCTGACAGCTTCACCTCTAAGATCTAGAACATGAGGAGACACTTTGGTGTGAGGGTGCTGGAGCCCTGGAGCAGGTTGCCTAGAGAGGTTGTGGAGTCTCCTTCTCTGGAGAGATTCCAAACCCACCTGGACGTAGTAATCCTGGAAAACCTGCTGTGGATGACTGCTTTAGCAGGGGGGGCTGGACTGGATGATCTCCAGAGGTCCCTTCCAACCCCCACCATGCTGTGATTCTGTGCAATTAAGGGGATGCCATTTCATAACCCTTCGGACACACTGACAGGGTTCTCTCAGCCCGCGCTGCGGGGACGCGGAGGGACAGATGAAACAAATTACCGGACCGCAGCCCTGCCTCCCTCCCTTCCTCCCGGCTGCGCTCCCAGGCTCTCCCCCCTTGTCCTGAAGAGCAGACACATGGCAGCTCGGCACAGCCCCGGCATTGCCCGGGGACAGAGGTGTCTCCTTGCAAGGAAAACACCGCGGGACAGGTGCAGGAGCTGGGAACGGAGCCCTTCGTAATTAGCAGCCGGGAGGAATTTGCTTTCGCCTTCGTTTATCGGTCGGTGCAAGCAAGCAATAAGTCTGCAGGGTTGAGACGCTGAAGCGTCACGGGCTGGAGGGCGGTGAAGAACACCGAAGGCACGGCCAAGGAATTAACGTGCAGCTTAGAAACACGCTGCAGGGAAAAGTCGAGGGGAAGCAAACAAGCCCCCAAAAGAGATCCATCTCAGACTGTCCCGTCGAGCCAAGGAATCCGCTGATGTAAACACGGGAACTGGGACCGGCCACATGAAACAAAGCTCTGCTTCCAGTGGCACCTGGGAGTGGCGAGATGGAAGCAATTCCTCTTTGACGAAGATGCTGTTGCGCGGCTGAGGCTGTGGGCCGAGCAGCGATCTCCGCTGCCTGGGAAAAGCAGGGATTAAGTTTCAGAGGAGGAACTCCCCCATTTTGAAGGCAAAGCTCAGCTGNCCAGCACAGGTCACACAGGAACACATCCAGACAGGGCTGCAAAGGCTCCAGAGAAGGAGACTCCACAACCTCTCTGGGCAGCCTGCTCCAGGACTCTGGGACCCTCACACTGAAGAAATTCCTCCTCATGTTGAAGTGGAACCTCCTGGGCTGCAATTTCCTTCCATTGCCTCTGGTCCCATCCCTCCCTCTTGATCCCCCCCTGTCTCCTCCCTTTTGGCCCCCACCCCTTAAGATATTGATAGACATTGATCAGACATTGATCAGATCCCTCTCAGCCTTCTCCTCTCCAGACTAACCACCCCCAGGGCTCTCAGCCTCTCCTCACCAGGCAGTGCTGCAGTCCCTTCAGCATCCTTGTAGCCCTCCCTTGGACTCTCTCCAGCAGATCCCTGTCCCTCTTGAACTGGGAGGCCCAGAACTGGATGCAATATTCCAGGTGAGGCCTCAGCAAGGCAGAGTAGAGGGGGAGGAGAACCTCCCTGGCTCTGCTGGACACATTCTTAGTGCACCCCAGGACCCCATTGCCCTTCTTGGCCACCAGGGCACATTGCTGCCCCAGGCTGAACCTGTTGTCCACCAGCACTCCCAGGTCCTTCTCCACAGGGCTGCTCTCCAGCAGATCACCTGCTAGAGAGTAAGGTCATCAAAGAAGCAGAGTGGAATCCAGGAACATGAATAGTAAGGATTCAGAGGGTTTGTAGCCCAGGGGAGGAGATCTTGCTGCAAAGCACAGCCTAATGAAAGGGGAAAATACAGAAAACCAACACAGCACAAGATTTTATATCTATGAATTAGAAATTAATATACAACAACATACAACTCCCTGCCCCAAATCCTCATTCCATGAAGCCGAAAGCAACAAAATAGCCTAGGGATTTATGAATAAAAAAGGAAAGAGGGAACTGCTCACAGCAGCCTACTCCTACCAGGCTGAGAGGTCACACCTCTGCAATTAGCAGCAGCTGCAGCTTCAGCTGGGCTTGAAAACATACAGGTGGTGCTATTCCCCTTTTGATATCCCACACTGGGGTAGGGCATGTAGCACTGAGAAAGCTTATGCTGCTCCTGCACCTCCTTTGGGTGCTGGGGAATAGAATCATAGAATCATGGAATCACAGAATAGTCTGGGATGGAAGGGACCTGCAAAGTCATCCAGTCCAACCCCCTGCAGTCAGCAGGGACATCCTCCACTAGATCAGGTTGCCCAGAGCCCTGTCCAGCCTCACCTTCAATATCTCCAGGCATGGGGCCTCAGCCACCTCCCTGGGCAACCTGTTCCAGTGTTCCAGCACCTCATAGTAAGGAACTTGTTCCTCACCTCCAATCTCAATCTGCTCTTTCCTAGTTTGAAGCTATTGCTCCTCATCCTGTCCCTGCAGGCCTTTGCAAACAGTCTCTCTCCACTCTTCCTGTAGCCCCTTTCAGGTACTGGCAGGCTGCTATTAGGTCTCCTTAGAGCCTTCTCTTCTCCAGGCTGAACACCCCCAGCTCCCTCAGCCTGGCCTCACAGAAAAGCTGCTCCAAGCCCCCCCAATGCATTTTCATGACCCTCCTCTGGACCCTCTCCATCACGTCCATGTCCTTCTTGTATTGAGGGTTCCAGACCTGCACACAGCACTCCAGGTGAGGTCTCAGCAGAAAAAAGGTAGTGATCAAGCCATGAAGGCTGTGATCAAGCCATGAAGGCTGTGTTCTTAGGGGTTCCTGCCCTTTGACCTTCAGGGGCAAGCAACAGTTAAGGCAATATTGCACAAGGAACCTGCTAAGGGTTAATGGAAGACCTCTTGTGGTGATTCATCAGAAACATCCCCAGCTGGGCCAGCCCAGAATTTTTCCAGGCTGAGAGCATTTATTCTGAAGCATCAGAACAGCTGTCTGCTGCCTGGCCTCCTCACAGGACAGCAAACAAAGTGGCCACGAAGGGAGGAAGGGAAAATGACAACAATGCACAGCAAGCAGCTGTCATGTTTGACTCACTCTAGATTAGAGATGCAGAGAATGCAAAAGCTTCCCTACAAGCATTTTACCTTGTCACTACATTTCTCCCCCAGGTATCAATGCATATCTTGAGCACTAACAAAAGCCCAGGCAGTGAATTATGTACCCAAGAGAGCAGAAGGGAAACCCTTTCCCTGTCACAGCTCAGCACTGCTCAGTGAAAGAAACAGGCTTGGCCTTCCTCTGGCTTACACCACCCTCTGCAGCCCTTGGGTTGCATCCTTCAGAGCTCAGCTGCCATACCCACGATGAGCAATGGTCTACATGGGTGACACAGGCAAGCCTGAGCCTGGCCTGAAGTGCTACACACATGCAGTGTCTCACAGAGCCAAGAAAAGCAGCAGTGTGGGGCCCAGCCCAGTGCAGCACACCCAAAAGCACTGCAAGGGGAATCACAGAAGTGTTTTGGTCAGAAAAGCCCTTGAGGGTGGCTGTGTCCAGCCATTCTCTGGCTCTGCCAAGGCTGGTGCTACCCCATGGCCCTCAGCACCATGGCTGTGTGTCTTTCAAACAGCTCCAGAGATAAGGATTCAACCACCCCCCTGGGCATCTGTGCCAGGCTTTGACAACCCTTTCAGGGAAGGATTTCCTTCTATATATCCAACCTAAACCTCCCCTGCTGCAACCTGAGGCCATTTCCTCTTGTCCTGAGTCACTTCTCACTACGGAGCAGAACCCAAGCCCCACCTCACTCCAACCTCCTTGCAGGGAGCTGTAGAGAGCAATGAGGTCTCCTCAGCCTCCTCTTCTCCAGCTCCCTCAGCTGCTGCTCCCCAGCCCTCTTCTCCAGATCCTTCCCCAGCTCTGTTGCCCTTCTCTGGACATGCTCCAGCCCTCAGTGTCCCTCCTGCAGTGAGGGCCCCAAAACTGAAGCTAGCACTCGAGGTGTGGCCTCACCAACAGTAAATGATCCTGCAGGAGCCACACTGGCCCCTGCCAAAGGTCCACCTGACCTCGTGCTCTGTGTCCATCTCACCTCCAGATCCTCCAGAAGCAGGCACTTAGAGTAAGAACAAGTCAAGTACTGAATGAATCTTCTGTCTTGTACCTAAGCTCAGGTATTTCTCATCAGAGGTTGCTTGTGGCTCATGTTTAATAACCCTTACAGTCTGATCCTCTATCAATTAGCCTAAAATTGCCCTTCTCTCTTTACATTTCCAGCCTCTAAAGCACCTGGGGCAGTGCAGACCACAATAGCACTTTCTGATGTGCAGAGAAGTTGTTTTAACCTAGCCTGGGTGCAGTGGCTGTGGTCCAGAGCTATGAGATGCCTTTTATGATAGAACCACAGAATTGTTTGGGTTGGAAAAGTCTTCCAAGATCATCCAGTCCAGCCAGCAACTTGTGACCACCATGGCCACTAAACCATGGCCACTAAACCATGCCCCAAAGTGCCATGGCCACAGGTTTCTTGAACATCTCCACCAGCCTCTTCCAATCCCTCACCACTCTCACAGCAAAGAAGTTTTTCCTCACCCCACCCTAACCCCCCCTGGCACAATTTCAGGCCATTTCCTCTATCACCTGAGACTAGGGAGAAGAGCCCAACCCCCACCTGGCTCCAACATCCTCTCAGGGAGCTGCAGAGAGCAATGAGGTCTCCCTCAGCCTCCTCTGCTCCACACCAAACACCCCCAGCTCCCTCAGCTGCTCCTCCCCAGCCCTGTGCTCCACACCCTTCCCCAGCTTTTTTGCCTTCTCTGGACCTGCTCCAGTGAGGGGCCCAAAACTGAGCTGAGGCATGGCCACAGGGTCACTTCCCTCCTCCTGCTGGCAGAAACAGCACAGAGCAGCTTTATGCAGAGCACCTCTGTGCTGTATTCTGCTCTGTAATGAAGATATTCCCTGCTTGCTCCGTGGACAGTACAGAAAACTCCTCTGCCCTGAGCTGAGGTCTCGCCTGGCAAAACTTGCTGCTCTGTCTTTGAAGACCTTCCAGAATGGCCTCCTGTGGAACATTGCACCCCCTGCACTATTTACAGTGGCACTGGAGCCTCAGGAGCTCACAAACTGATTCCTGATTCAGCTTCCCATGAAGAAGAACTATGAGGAAAAAAAAATTATAAAAATATTTACTCACTGTGAGGTTTTTAACAATTCCTTCTGAGTCAACTGTTAAAGAGAAAAGATGAATTAATTAAGATACAACCAAACAGGTGAAGGTCCCAAAAAATGTGAGCATGCTTTTTGTCTGCAGAACTGACCTAGGGCTGCAAAGATGATGGCAACCACCACCTGCCATGGGTGGCAATGTTTTGTGCCTCTGTAGGTGTGGCAGTGCCTAGCACTTTGGGTACAGCAAGACAGACTGCAGAGAGCTGACAATCAGAACAACCTTTTCATCTCTGAAGCAGAACCCTGCCACACTGCACTGCACCTGCAGCCCTTGCCTTGTATGCCACTCCCACAGCAGGCACACAGAAAGAGCCAACCTGTCTTGTGACTTTTGCCTCCCACATTTTCAGAGAGCCTTTCACCTTCTGACAGAAGTGTGGCAGTTCTAGGCTGATGCCCAGGAAGTTTTCCACAGATCCTGAGTGGCAGCATGTAAATAAATTACTATGGGATGTAAATGGAAAATAATGATAAGGTCTAATCAATCCCTTTGGTCTGAGGACTAACACAAAGTTAGATCCATAAACTATTTCTCTCTCTTTCCCAGCTCTCTGCTGTAGCTGATACCAGCTGGTGGCTGTTGCTTGGCTGTGTTCCTGCTGTGGCTAAGTAACTAACAGCTCCTCTCTGCTCTCCTCTTTTCCCTTGTCCCTTGCACAGGGGGAAGGGACTGGAGAGGGGGAAGCCGTTGGTAAGCCCTGGCTTTGTCCAGGAGGGTCCTTGTGCTGTTTGTAAGTTGTAAATCCATGTAAATATTGTGTGTTTGGGACAGACTCATTGCAGTTCATCCATCTGGATTGTGGTTTGCTTGTAAATAGAGCTTCATTTGCTTCCACTCCAAACTGAGTTGCTCTGATGATTTATTTGGGGGGTAATTAGTTGGGGGAGGGGGTAATTTCAACCCAGCACACAGAAGCTTTCTAAAAAACAAATCTAAGTGCTTCACAGAAGGGAAGCTCCTTCAGAAAAAGTAAGGCTGCTGTTAGAGGGAGTGAGTGGATAACCATAATGAGATTAAGACACACAGTATGGTGATTCTCTCCTCTGCCTATCCCTCTGCTCTTGTCAGACAGAAGAGTGTCTTCTGGCTCAACCAAGGTAAGGCTGCTCTATGTTGGATAAATATTGTGCCTGCAAATATAAATTACAAAAGCACAGTGGGGTCCCAGCTCTGCCTTTTAGGATATTTCCTGAGTTCTACAAACTCACCAACTAGAGCACCTCTATGGTTTTCCTGCTCCTCAGTCTCTTCCTTGATACAGAAAGGTGTAAGGCAACCACTGGTTTTGATTTTGAGTCTGGTAGCACAGTCTCTCTTCCAAGTCAGGCAGCTCATATGCTTTCAATTTTGTGTCCTTTCGTGATTCCAGCTCAAGGGCTCAACTATGGCCTAGATCCCAGTGTGCTGGGAGGCAGTCAGCAACAGAACTGCTCCAAGGAGCCAGGCTCTGCCAGCACTGGCCAGGAAACACACCACCAGCAATGCTCTTACGAAAGACCTGACGGTCATCAGGTCTTCATCATCTTTCCTTCAGCTTTCCAGATGACAAGGAAATGCACATCAGAGCCTGCAACAAGCTCTTCAAACCCTCCACTCAATCCAGAGGAGTCATGCCTGACAAAATCAACGCAAGCAGAAACCAACTGACCCCCTTGGCTGTTCAGGCTGGGTGCCGTGGCACCGAGAGCTGTTCGCTCTGCTGACTTCCTGTGGCTTGCTTGCCTTCTGCTGCACTGAGTGTGCAAGCCCAGAGGTTCCCCTGACTTACAGGAGAAGTAGTCCTCTGGCACCCTGGTCGCTCGAATGTGAGCTGCAGGCCCACTGTAAATGTAGAAATTGACCGGCTTGAAGTAATCAGTCATGAACTCCAGCTGCTGGCACCTGGTGGCCTCCATCCCTGAAAGGCAACGAGGAGAGGTACTTTGGATGTACAAAACATGGCAAGGAAAGTGAAGTACAAAAGAGATTATATTTATATTTTTATATATATATATATATAACAGAATCATAGAATCCTAGAATGGGTCCAGTTCCAGCCCCCTGCCATGGGCAGGGACACCTCCCACCAGCACAGCTTGCTCAAGGCCTCATCCAGCCTGGCCTTGAACACCTCCAGGGAAGGGACATCCACAGCCTCCCTGGGCAACCTGTTCCAGTCTCTCCCCACCCTCACTCTCAAGAATTTCTTCCTCATCTCCAGTCTCAATCTCCCCTCTCCCAGCTTAAAGCCATTGTCCCTTGTCCTGTCACTCCCAGCCCTTGTCAAGAGTCCCTCCCCAGCTCTCCTGAAGCCCCTTCAGGTACTGGAAGGCTGCGCTAAGGTCTCTTAGGAGCCTTCTCTTCTCCAGGCTGAACAGCCCCAACTCTCCCAGCCTGTCCCCACAGCAGAGGTTCTCCTCCAGTGCTCTGATCATCTTCATGACCTGCTCTGGACCCTCTCATCAGCTCCAGGTCCTTTTTGTGCTGGGGGCCCCAGAACTGGAGGCAGTGCTGCAGGTGGCAGAATCCCCTCCCTGTGCTGCTCCTCTCCCTGCTCTGGATGCAGCTCAGCACACAGCTGCCTGCTGGGCTGCCAGGGACCATTGCTGGCTCCTGGGGAGTTTGCCACCAACTTACACCCCCAAGGCCTTCTCCCCAAGGCTGCTCTCCAGCCATTCTCCTCCCAGCCTGGATTTGTGCCTGACCCAGCTGCAGGACCTTGCACTTGGCCTTGTTGAACTTCATGAGTCAGGCTTGGTCCAACCTCTCCAGTTTGTCCAGGTCCCTCTGGATGGATTCTTTCCCTCAACCCCACCACACAGCCTGATGTCACCTGCAAACCTGCTGAGGCTGCCTCCATCCCATTGTCCATGTCACCCACAGAGAATTTAAGCAGCACTGGTCCCAGTACCCACCCCTGAGGGCTGTCACTGGTCTCCATATTCCACATTTGCTGTTACACCCACATTACACAGAGGAAGAAATCAGAGACTCATTCCACTTCAGATGAAAACCCAGCCCAGGTTCCTTACCATGATCAGACACAAGGATGATGTTTACGCATTTGTGCAGGTTTCTTTGCCTCAGTCCATCCATCAGCATCCCCAGGGCTTGATCTGCTGCCTGTAAGCCTTTGAGGACCTGTAAGTCAAACCAGTTTCATTACCATTTTTGTTTCTGGTTTCAGGTTCTCACCTCACACATCAAACAAGCCCACTGCAGGAAGGAGTTGATATGGTAAGTCCTAAGCTCCTAAAAGACCAAACTTTTGCCTCCATGCAAGGAGAAATGCTACATTGGTTACAAACATTGAAGAGAATAAATAAAGATAGGAACAAATAAAGACAGTTCTGATGGTTTGCCAGGGCACTTGCTGCCACTTGGCCATAAAATGAAAGTTCAGCCTAATTACCACCAGCAATACTATTTCCAGTAGTGTGAGCTGAGCTAATAAGAGTGATTAATGTTTAATAATAATGATTAATAGTTAGTGATTTCCTGCCAGTCTGTTTGGTTCAGAGCTCTTTTGAATCACCCACATGCAGAAGTTCCTCATAAGCCCTAAAGCAATCATGGGAGTTTTTGATCATCTGTGCTGTCCATGTCTGCAGCATTATCAGTTGGTGGAGCTCAGGGTATGGCACCATTTCTTGGGTGCTTCAGTCCAAGAAAACCACAAAAGCTACTTACACTGGCACTAACTGGTCCAGAAGAATGACCAGAAGAATCTGGTTCTTCAATATATAAAGTGTAGAAATCAGGCCTTGAGTCAGAAATAAAAGAAAAAGGCAATAATGAGAGCTATTGGAGACAGCACATAGCAAATGACACGTAAATGGAATTATAAACAAACTCCTTGGTGCCTTAATAAATTACATCCACTTCATCCCATAATCATTCCATTTCTGGTCCAACCTGGTGCAACTTGAGGCCATTTCCTCTCATCCTGGTACAAGGGAGCAGAGCCCAACCCCCACCTGGCTCCAACCTCTTTCCAGGGAGCTGTAGAGAGCAATGAGGTCTCCCTCAGCCTCCTCTTCTCCACTCTAAACATCCCCAGCTCCCTCAGCTGCTCCTCCCCAGCCGTCTTCTCCAGACCCTTCCCCAGCTTTGTTGCCCTTTGTAAGAGTGAGAGAGCTGAAGTCTCCCCCCAGCACTGACCAGGCTGGCTCAGTCTGGCAGCACATGAAGCTGTCTTTACAGGCAGATCTACACTCTCTGATGCAATGCAATGAATCTGTACAAACAGACACTAGACACAACGTTCACAGATATGTACAATCAACAGAAAAGCACAACCAAGCCCCCTTTGCTTCCCCAAAGGGCCTCCCCCCCAAACCAGAAGGACTCCCCCCAGACCCTCCTGGCAGAAGGCACAGAGTCAAGAAGCAGAGAGGCTGTTAGCTTGTCAAGGTCAGTGTGTTATCTTCAGCCAGAAAAGAAGCAGCAGCAGCCAGACAGCCCAGCAAGCAAGCTGAGAACTCAGACTCAGACTGCCCCAGCTCTGTTTTGAGTAGAGATTCTCAAACATTTCTCTCTCTCCCATGGAAGTGTTTAGAACAATCAATATTTTGCTTTCTTACACCCACTAGTGACTTATTTACATTCTTTCACTTTCTCTGCTTACACTTTGTGACAGTCTTAAAACCATCACACCCTTCTCTGCTCCAGCTTCTCAATGTCCTTCTGGCAGTGAGGAGCCCAGACCTGAACCCAGGACTCAAGGTTTGGCCTCCCCAGTGCCCAGCCCAGGAGCACTATCCCTGCCCTGCTCCTGCTGCCCCAGGAGGGCACCATTGCTGACCCAGGCCAGGCTGCTGGTGCCCTTCTTGCCCACTTGGGCACTGCTGCCTCATCTCCAGCTGCTGTCCACCTCCAGGTCCTGTTCTGCTGGGCAGTTTCCAGCCACTCTGCCCCAAGCCTGAAGCCTTCATGGGATTGTTGTGACCCAAGTGCAGGACCCAGGACTTGGCCTTGTTGAACCTCATCCCACTGGTCTCTGCCATGGATCCAACATAAACTATTTGAAGTTACAGTTTCAGATACAGTATCCAGTGTCTTTCATTGGTATCCATAAATCACTCTGAAAGCCTTCAGGATCTCAGAGAGCAGAGCAAGCTGGGTCCTTTTGAGATGTAAGTGGAACTACCACCTAAAGGGTCTCATCCTGAGTAAGCTCTAGGGACCTCTTCCTTCACTCCAAGAAGGACATTGAGGAGCTGGAGCAGGTCCAGAGAAGGGCAGCAAAGCTGGGGAAGGGTCTGGAGAACAGGGCTGGGGATGTTTGGTCTGGAGAGGAGGAGGCTGAGGGGAGAGCTCCCTGCAGGTGCAACTAGCCTAGGGATTGCTTAACAACTCATCTGTCAACCACCTCTCTTGGTTACTGTCACAAAGTCCAGCCCCACAATCAGTACTGATATTAACTTTTCATCCTGGATTGCTGCCTGCAGTTACCTTCAGACATTCAGCTTCCTGGGGCACTATATTTCCTACAAACCCTTTCTCACACACATTTAGACTACAAACTGCCTCTCCCCTGTTTCTTCCAGGCCATGCCCAAAGCAGAAGGACACAACACCAACAGCAAACCTCCCCAGCAGCACCTCCCATTCACACAGATGGTCACTTTTCCACCTTCTGTATCTCCACTCTTACCCTGAAACTGAGGGAAGCTCTGAGCTGAGGGCAGTGCAGGAGCTGCAGACTACAAGCCCAAAGCAGCTGGTAGAGAGGGGACTCTCTCCTTGCCCCCATGCCCCTCTGCCTCTGTGGTTGCTCTGGCTCTGTGCCATGGCCAAACAGCACTGCCTGAGTCTGCCCTGGGAGGGGAGAGCAGGCCTGGGGTCTTTGTGGCTGTGTCCTGGGCTGGAGATTTCAGTGCCATGGTGCCAGCAGCAGAACAGCCTCCCAGTGCCTTGGGTGCTTCTGTCCTAGCCTTGGGCTCTCAGGCATCTGTGGCAGAGCCCAGGCCAGAGGCACAGGAAGCAGAGTGGGATTGGAAAGGTTGGAGCAGCTGCTCCTTGAGGTCCCTTCCAAGCTGGTATCTGAGACTAGCTACATCCAGAAAACAGCTTTAAATCCTGCAAATGAGGGGGTGAGGAAGGTTCCACATCTCAGACACCAACAGACATCTCAGCTGCTAAGCAGTTCACTTGTTCTGAGATCTAGTCTCACAAACCAGATATTACCTCTCAGGCTGGGGATAATCAAACCATTCTAATATTGCTGAAATCCTCTGCTCATATGGAACTGACCTGGAAAACAAACCAACAGCAAACAGATTTGATGTTAGCAAGGCTTTCCTGATTAACCCTCTGATTCCTAGACACAGAGGAAGTGTCCAGCCCCTAGTGATGTAATCAAGCCCCAGGGATGGATTTCAAGAGTGATGCCATTCTGCAAGGCAGCAGCAGTCAGTGCTGTTCTTCTCATTCTTGGCTGAATGCATCTTCCCACTTCTAATGGTAGATTAGACAGCTCCTGAGCTGGCCACCACAGACATGTGATGGTGGTGAGAGTACTCCTGTTGTAATGAAATNTGTCCAGAGAAGGGCCATGAGGATGAGCAGAGGGCTGGAGCTGCTCTGCTCTGGAGACAGCCTGAGAGAGTTGGGGTTGTTCAGGCTGGAGAGGAGAAGGCTCTGAGGAGACCTTCTTGTGGCCTTCCAGGATCTGAAGGGGGCTCCAAGAAAGCTGGGGAGGGACTTTTGAGGGTGTCAGGGAGTGATAGAACTGGGGGGGGATGGAGCAAAACTAGAAATGGGGAGATTCAGATTGGATGTCAGGAAGAAGTTCTTCCCCTTGAAAATGGTGAGACACTGGCACAGGTTGCCCAGGGAGGTGGTGGAAGCCTCATCCCTGGAGGTTTTTGGAGCCAGGCTGGATGTGGCTGTGAGCAGCCTGCTGTAGTGTGAGGTGTCCCTGCCCATGGCAGGTGGGTTGGAACTGGATGAGCCTTGATGTTCCTTCCAACCCTGACAATTCTGTGATTCTATAAAAAAGAGATTTCAAGTCTGGGACACAAACCTGAAGTACAAATCAGAAAAATTTTTATTCTTTCCAGCATGCACAAACCTTGAGCTTTCATATTTTAGAAGCAAGCAAGGCCTGCAGCAAAACCTTTGTCTCCTGTGAAGGAATTCAGCCATTGCCTGCTCTGCTTTCCCCCAGGCACCAGCTTTATGGTAGCTACCTCCAGTGCTCAGGTTCTTGCTGAGTGTTGATGCAGCCAGCACTGCAGAACCTCTGCTGTCCACAGAGCCTGACAGCTATGCACTTGCTTCAGATTGCCCTTTGCTAATGTGAAGAGTCATGGAAGAGTTACTGACACCATCATGAAAATGTACAAATAAATCAGCAGCATCAGTGCTTTCCAGGAGGAAAAGCAGCCCTGGAAAGGCAATTGCCATGTTGGACCTGTGCAAGCTGTGCATGAACTACCAAAACCACACAGAGCCTGGGAGGAGAGGCTGAGGAACTGAGGGTGCTCAGTCTGGAGAAGAGGAGGCTGAGGGAGACCTCATTGCTCTCTACAGCTCCCTGGAAGCAGGTTGCAGTGAAGTGGGGGCTGTGCTCTGCTCCTGAGTCTCAGGTGATAGGAGGAGAGGAAATGGCCTCAAGCTGCACCAGGGGAGGGTTAGGTTGGAGATGAGGAAACATTTCCTTGCTGCAAGAGTGGTCAGGGATTGCAGAGGCTGCCCAGGGAGGTGGTGGAGTCCCCATGCCTGGAGGTGTTCAAGAAAGGTGTGGCCATGGCACTTGGGGCCATGGTTTGATGGCCATGGTGGGGCTGGGTTGATGTTGGACTGGATGAGCTTGGAGGGCTTGTCCAAGTGAAACAATTCTCTGATTCAGCAGCAGTGTGCACATTGTCAGGCATGAAAGCAAGACCAGAGGGAATCAATCTAGAGCTTATCTTCCTTCAGGGGCTTCCTTACCTAGCATCCTCCCTGTGCTTGGTTTCTGCCTCCTGTAGCATCTGGCCATGGCTTCCAGGGCCATGTTCATTATCTTAGGACATAGGTGACTGAAAACTTGTTGTCAGCTACCAGTGTTTTTAAAGGGCTAATAGGATGTGCGGGGTTTATGTGTGTGAATGTGAGAATCACTGGCATATTAGAGAAGAGGAGATTTAGATTGGAGGTTAGAAAAAAGTTCTCTACAATGAGGGGGCTTGAGCACTGGAACAGGCTGCCCAGGGAGGTGGTTGAGGCCTCGTCCTGGAAATACTCAAGGTGAGGCTGTACAGGGCTCTGGGCAACCTGATCTAGTGGAGGATGTCCCTGCTGACTGCAGGGGGGTTGGACTGGATGAGCTTTGGAGGTCCCTTCCAGCCTGGGTGGTTCTCTGATTCTCTGATCACTGGCTACTGAGCAGCTGTAGGATGCTTTCCCATCTCAGTGGTGTGCAGTTGGCTGAAACCTTCAAAACTTGTCTGGGAGTATTCAGCACCTTTGGCTTTCTTATTGTGAGGCCCCTACATGGTTTGGAAAAAATGAAGCTATTATCGGTAGTTCCATGGCAAAATCAGTGTGGGAAGGCATGGCACTGATCCTTCAGGCTGCTGTCTAAAAATCCTCAGTTTCACTTCCCTCAGCTGTCAAATGGCCATTGGGAGTTTCAGAGCTAATGCAGTGATTTACAAGCCTTATAAAAACTTACCCATTGTACATATGGTAGTAGGTGGGGTAAGATCCCTTAATGGGAACATCAGAGCCTGGCCAGAAGTAGGTGCCTGCTTTCAAAAGGTTGTACATTGCTGTCAGCCAGATCTACAGGTGAAGATACAAGCAGAGTATTTTCAGTCATTTACAGCACTGCAGGACTTGCAGAATCACAGAATCCAGAATGCCAGGGGCTGGAAGGGACTTCTGGAGTCCAACCCCCCTGCCAGAGCAGGGTCAGCTAGAGCAGGTCACACAGGAACACATCCAGGAAGGGTTTGAGTATCTCCAGAGAGGGAGACTCCACAACCCCCCTGGGCAGCCTGTTCCAGGGCTCTGTCACACTCACAAGGAAAAAAAATTCTCCTCCTGTTTCCATGGAACTTCCTCTGCCTCAGCTTCCACCACTGCCCCTTGTGCTGGCATTGGGCATCACCCAGCAGAGCCTGGCTCCAGCCTCTGGGCACTCACCCTGCACATCTTTAGCACCAGCAATGAGGGCTGCAAGGATGCTGAAGGGACTGCAGCACTGCCTGGGGAGGAGAGGCTGAGAGCCCTGGGGGTGCTTAGTGTGGAGAGGAGAAGACTGAGAGGGATCTGATCAATGTCTATCAATAGCTGAGGGCTGGGGGTCAAGAGGGAGGGGACAGGGACAGGACGAGGGACAATGGATACAAACTCCAGCACAGGAGGTTCCACCTCAGCATGAGGAGGAACTTCTGCACTGGGAGGGTCCCAGAGCCCTGGAGCAGGCTGCCCAGAGAGGTTGTGGAGTCTCCTTCTCTGGAGCCTTTCCAGCCCTGTCTAGATGTGTTCCTGTGTGACCTGTGCTGGATTCTGTGGTCCTGCTCTGGCAGGGGGTTGGACTGCTTGAGAGAGTTCAACAGAAAGCTCTTGCAAGGAAAGGCTGAGAGACTTGGGGCTCTTTAGTCTGGAGAAGAGAGACCTTACCAAAGTCTCCAAATGCCTGCAGAGTGGCTGTCAGGAGGATGGAGCCAGGCTCTTTTCAGTGATGCCCAGGGACAGGGTGAGGGGCAATGGATGTGAACTCTGCCACAGGCAATCCCACTCCAGCCATAAGGAATACCATGATGAGGACTAGACTTACAGGCTGCCCCTTCCACCACTGGTGGTTGAGTTTTTCTTCCCCCGAGAGCGAGAAGTGCTTGTCCAGGTTCACGTCGTACATGTTGTTGTCAACAATCCCATGGGATTCTGGGTACAGCCCCTGCACAGCCAACACAACACAGAGCCCTGCTGACACCCAGGGGAGCCCCAGCCCTGCTGCACTGCACACTGCTGGGCTGCTGTGCAGCACTGCTCCCTTACAGAGCCAGAGCAGCTTTCCTGCCTCACCCAGATGGGAGTCCAGCCAAGGAATTTCGCCCATACCCCTGGAGCTCCTCCCCAGCCCAACCCAAGCACCCAAGGTGCTATAGTGCACTACCTATGTCCTGTGGCTGTCCCCCAGCTGCCAGATCCTTCCTAACTCACACTCTCCTCACATGGCTGTGTCCTCACCCACACTCACCTGGATCTAGTCAGACTGACAGAGATGAGGAACAACCAGCTCACAGCCCAGGGTCACTCAGCAGATGTAGCCACACAGACCATTTCCACATGGATCCTCTCTCTATCTGCCTCCCTCTTTTGCTCCTACAGCTTGAGGTCCCATGGCCCACAAAAGGATTGGCACCACAAAATCATGGAATGCACTGGCTTGGAAGGGATCCTCAAAGGCCACCTTGTCCAACACTGCTGCTGTGAGCAGGGCACTTCCAACTACAGCAGCATGCTCAGGGCCCCAAGTTTGAAGGTATGTGACCTCCACCACCTCTCTGGGTAACCTCTTCCAGTACTTCATGGTGCAGAACTTCCTCCTAATGCCCAACTCAAATCTGCCCTTCTCCAGTTCAAAACCATTGCCCCGTTCCTATCCCCACAGGCCCATCTGAACAGTCCCTCCCCAGCCTGCCTGGAGGTCCTTTTCAGATATTGAAATGCTGCTCTAAGGTCTCCCTGGAGCCTTCTCTTCCCCAGGCTGAACAGCCACAACTCTCTCAGCCTGTCCGCACAGGAGACGTGCTCCAGCCTCTGCTCATCTTTGTGCCCCTCCTCTGGACCTGCTCCAGCAGCTCCATTCTGTGTCCTCTATCCTCTCTAAGTCACCCAGGTAAGGAAAAGAAAACAACCAGCAAATTCTGACTTACTGTGACAATAGTATAGTGGTTTGGGAAGGTCTTGGTGGGGTAAACAGCTCTCATGTATTTTGGATGTGTGCCACATGTTTCTGCAACAGACCATGGAGTTAATATCCGTTTGTTCAGGCTTTGTTTCAATTGAAAGCTGAGAGTCATAAAACACTCAACCCCCTTCAGAGGCAGTGATCAGAGAGGAAATGTCACTCCCAGTTAAGAGGCACATTCCAGTGTCTGATCCAGAGCCAGCGCTCCTGCCCCACTGCAGGTAGTGGGTCCTGGGCACTCTGCCCACAGCCTGGATGGGCCAAGGGAGTCATCTTTAGTGACCCTGCCTGCCCTTCAGCTGCTGCCTGCCTACACAGGGCAGCGTCAGACACTTCTGAGACCCAAGATGGCACTAGAAGGATCTCTTTATGCAATGAGACTGAGGCCTCAGGTTAGCCCAAGCAAGACACTCTGCAGAGCTGCCTGGTGTCCTGGTGTGTTGGAAGGGCTCAGCTGGCTAAGCGCTGAATCACAGAATCACAGCAGCATAAAATCACAGAATCATACAATCACAGAACGGGCTGGGATGGAAGGCACCCCCAAAGCTCATCCAGTCCAACCCCCTGCAGTCAGCAGGGACGTCCTCCACTAGATCAGATTGCCCAGAGCCCTGTCCAGCCTCACCTTCAATATCTCCAGGCATGGGGCCTCAACCATCTCCCTGGGCAACCTGTTCCAGTGTTTCACCACCCTCATAATAAAGAACTTGTTCATAACTTCCAATCTCAATCTGCTCTGCTCTAATTTGAAGCCATTGTCCCTCATCCTGTCCCTGCAGGCCTTTACAAACAGTCTCTCTGCAGCCTTCCTGTAGCCCTTTCAGGTACTGCAGGCTGCTGTTAGGGTCTCCCTGGAGCCTTCTCTTCTCCAGGCTGACCACCCCCAGCTCCCTCAGCCTGGCCTCAAAGCAGAGCTGCTCCAGCCCCCTGAGCATTCCCATGGCCCTCCTGAGGACCCTCTCCATCAGGTCCATGTCCTTCCTCTAATGAGGGCTCCAGACCTGCACTCCAGGTGAGGTCTCTCCATAGCAGAGCAAAGAGGTAGAATCACCTCTCTGGCTCTGCTGGCAATGCTGTTTTGGATGCAGCCTGGGATGGGATTTGCCTCCTGTGCTGCAAGCTCACATTGCCTGCTCCTGGCCAGCTTCTCTCCCACCAGCACCCTCAAGTCCTTTTCCTCAGGGCTGCTTTCTACCCCCTCCTTCCCCAGTCTGTACTGCCAGTGAGGATTGTTTCTGCCCAGGTGCAGAACCTGCACTGGGGTCTGGTGCCATCTGAGACATCCTCAGTTACCCGAGATATCTGCATGAGGGGTGGCAGTTCTGATGCAAGATCACCAGGAGAGCTGTGTCCTCCTGACACACCTGCTGAACATCACTCAGGATACACCACAGGACTCTGAAGGGTACCAGGCTAAGGCAATCATTTGTGCTGTGGCACCCTCTGCCTGTTGTCTGAGCTCACTGGCTCTCTGGGCTCTCTCCTGCTGGTACCAACCACACATGCTCTGACTGCCACAAGCAGGGAGACATCTCCCATGCAGACACCCCCAGGAACACATCTAAATGTAGCTGTCCTGCTGTGGAGTGAATTCCACCATGTGCTCTCCTGGAGCCCCTTCAGGTACCCAGGGACAAGTGGAGTCCCTCAGGGATCAGTCCTGGGACCAGGCTTGTTCAACATTTTTGTTGGTGCCATGGACAGAGGCATTGAGTGCACCCTCAGCAGGTTTGCTGATGACACCAAGCTGTGTGGTGCAGCAGACAGGCTGGAGGGAAGGGATCCATCCAGAGGGACCTGGACAGGCTGGAGAGGTGAGCACAAGCCAACCTCATGAGGTTCAACAAGACCAAGTGCAAGGTCCTGCAGCTGGGTCGAGCCAATCCCAAGCACAAATCCAGGTTGGGCAGGGACTGGCTGGAGAGCAGCCCTGAGGAGAGGGACTTGGTGGTGCTGGTGGATGAGAAGCTCAACAGGAGCTGTCAATGTCAATAATTTCTCCCTAATGTCCAATCTAAATCCACCTTCTCCCAGCTCAAAGCCATTGTTCCTCACCCTGTCATTTCCAGCCTTTGTCAAAGTCCTTCCCCAGCTCTCCTGGAGCCCCTTCAGGTCCTGGAAGGCTGCTCTGAGGTCTCCCTGGAGCCTTCTCCAGGCTGAACAGCCCCAACCCTCTCAGCCTATGTTCACAGAAGTGTTGCAGCCCTCTGATAATCTCCATGACCTCCTCTTGCCCCACTCCATCAGTTCCATGTGTCCTTCTTGTGCTGGGGGACCCAGAGCTGGGCTCAGCACTCCAGATGAGGTCTCACAAGGATGATTATAATCATATGATAGAACAGCTGGATTCCAGAGGACATGAAATGAGGAGTTATAGGTCCTCTTAAGATGCTTTTTTGCATGGTTTGGGGGACTATCAGATCTCTAAACCTACTGCCTGTTAATAAGACTGACAGAGCTCAGAGAAATGAGATAGAAGTTGGTTCCTCTGCTTTCAGAAAGTACCTGATGTCCCCTGTGATGCTGATTGCACTGAAGCATTTCAGGATCACACCAACAAGTAAATTAACATTGCATTTAATTCTAATACAATGATATTAAACTTTAAAGTACTTCTTTGAGCTGAACTACTTTCCTAGTTAATATCTTAAGTATCTGACTTGAAAAAGGGTAGCTTTCAGGAGAACTTCCCAGGAACCCAAAGCATTTTCTCTCTCATACTCTTCTTTAATGATGACCTCCTGACCAGCTAGAATTTTTCAACAGTGTACAAAGAATGCAGGAAATCCTTTCTCCCCAGTTTTAAGTTGTATTTGAATGTAGATGGCAAACCATTTTATGCAAGAAAAGGCTGCTGGCCAGTGCTTGTTAGCCAAAACAATCCTCTTTGCTGTGCAAATACAACAGCTCCTGTAGAACACAGCCCCAGTGACAATGCACAGTGAGGAGGGAGACCTGAGCTGTGCTACTTTTGGCACAGCTGAGCAGCACATGGGCATGACAGCAAGTTACAGTTGGAAGGGGGAACTTCAGCCTAGACCCTGACTGAAAGGCTGAGAGTAAAATAAAATTACCTTTGGATGCAATAGGAAAACAATGCTAAGGTCTACAGAATCCATTGGCTTGCTAAAGGAGATATAGAGAATAAAGAGCTCTCTCTCTCTTTTCTTCTCTTGCTTCTGCTTGCATCTTTCCTCTCTCTCTCTCCCTTGGCCTTGCTGGGGGAATCTCTGTTTTGACTGCTGTGTAAGGCAGAAGGAAGGAGGGAGGGAATAGGGGAGGAGGTGAACAGTCCCCCTGGATGGATCCATAGGGTCCTGAGGAGTTTCTGTGTTGTTTATAGACTGTAAATGTATCTCTGTTGTACATATCTGTTGTATATTGGGTACACATTCATTGCATTTCATATCTCCAGATTGTAGTTTGCTTGCAAATAGAGCTTCATTTGCTTCCAGCCCCAACTGAGCTGGTCTGGAGATTTATTTTTGGGGGGTAAGTCTCTCAAATTGCTTAGGAGGTAATTTCAACCCACCACACAGCAGCAAAAAGGACTGGAGAGATTGCATGCAGGCTTCTAAAGAAAGGAGTCAAAGCAGTCTTAGTAACTTACTGAATTTTGCAATATTTGGCAGCAAGGAGCCCCAGGTGTGCAAGTACTCTGCTCTGAAGCCATCCATGGAGAAGAGGAGAAGTGGTGGGCGAGAGAACCTGCAAGGGAATAGGAGTCTGGAGAATTGGTGACTTGCTCAGCACAAACACACAAATACAACATAAATTTCACTCTCAAAAGCAGGACCCAGAATTCCCATGGACTCCCCAGAAATAATATCACAGTAACAAATTCATATATAAGAAAAAAAAAATGACAAAGATATATATATAACACAAATATAGGTAAAAATGATACAGGTAACAAATATCTAACAGATATCTAACAGATATCTAACAGATCACAGTAAACAAATAGTTCTATTTTGAGAGCAAATAGAATCACAGAATCACAGCATGGGAGGGCTTGGAAGGGAGCTCCAGAGATCACCCAGTCCAACCCCCTGCCAGAGCAGGGTCACCCAGGGCAGGTCACACAGAACACATCNCTCCTCACACAGATGTTCCAGGCCCTTCACTGGGTGCTGAGCAGCTCCCAGGAGCCAGCAGTGCCCTCCTGCAGCCCAGTAGGTAGCTGTGTGCTGGGCTGCAGCCAGACAAGTGAGGAGAGAGGATTCTGCCCCTTGGCTCTGCTCTGCTCAGACCTCACCTCCAATCCTGCCTCCAGGTCTGGTGTCCCCAGCAGAAGAACACAGAGCTGCTGAGTGAGTCCAGAGGAGGCCACAAAGATGATCCAAGGGCTGGAGCAGCTCTGCTGTGAGGCCAGGCTGAGGGAGCTGGGGGTGTGCAGCCTGGAGAAGAGAAGGCTCTGGGGGGACCTTAGAGCTGCCTGCCAGTGCCTGAAGGGATCCTACAGGAAGGCTGCAGAGAGACTTTTGCTGAGGGTGTCTGGAGACAGGCCTAGGGGGAATGGTTTGAAGCTGAGGGAGAGCAGGGTTAGACTGGAGCTGAGGAAGAAGTTCTTCAGTCTGAGGGTGGTGAGACTCTGGCACAGGCTGCCCAAGGAGGCTGTGGATGCCTCCTCCCTGGGTGTTCAAGGCCAGGCTGAGTCTAGCTGAGGCAGGGGGGTTGGAGCAGCTGATCTCTGAGGTCCCTTCCAGCCCAAGCCATTCTGTGATTCTATGTTCTGCAGGCAGCCATCACAACTATCAGGTTTCAATGTTTGCAGATGTCAGGCTGCCTTCATAGCTTCATTTTCCACACCCCCCTCCATTTCTTCTAACAGATAATTCAAGGTAAAAATGCCCTCTAACTTAGATAAAGAACTGCAGTCACAGGTTCCAACAGCTGTTACAGCTTGCCCTGGGTGACTTCTCAGAATTATCACAGATGTAATATGGAAACATAAAATGGACTATGAAGAGTGAGAGGTAAGCCTTGAGGTACCTCTAACAATTTTTCCAGCTCTTTTCCAAGTGACTTTCAGCCTGAACTCCTGTCCTCTGCTCTAAATTGTAACTGATCAATGAATGTGCAACTAAATGAGAGAGGTTTTAGAAAGGGAAAACATTGCTGGGCAGCCACAAACCACTTCTGCAGAATATTCTTCAAGGGCAGAAAACCTCCTTCTCAGGAAAGGCAAAAACCTCCTTCTCAGGAAAGGCAAAAACCTCCTTCTCAGGAAAGACAAAAACCTCCTTCTCAGTAAAGACACAAACCTCCTTCTCAGTGAAGACACAAACCTCCTGAAGACCTGCTTGAGGCCACTGAGGTATTCCTGACAGTCACAACAATCGTATTTGTTAAGAAGACAAAATTATTTTATCCTTACCCAAAGGGACACTGAGGAGCTGCCAGGGACTCACATGGTTCTTCTATCCAAGGTACTTCACCTAAAAGGACCAAAGAAAATACCGAGTCAGCATTTTAAGGCATCACCCAAACAAGAAAGAGTCTCCTGGTTATCTTCTGAGATCTCTTCTTGGTACTTTTTTTTTTCTGCTTCAACAGAGAATTATAGAAATGTAGGCCTGAAGGTACATTTAGAAATAACTTAGTGCAACCTATTATACCCTGAAAGGGCTGATGCTCACAATTGGAAGTGAGAAGCAAAGCACAGTTACTACACAGGCAAGAAAATGGAGAAGAAATCACTATGAAAGCTTAAC
>VXBD01004316.1:5740-30533 GCA_013399975.1 Indicator maculatus | reverse complement strand
TTTTTTTTTTTTTTTTTTTTTGTCAGAACCATCCAATGTATCCGAGTCTGCTCTGATTATGAATGAAAAAAATAACAGTGGGACTACTTGTAGTGGTTTTTCATAGCTGAGCTTTGCCTTCATAGAAAACTCTGTAAGCCAATGGAAGGCTTCTTCCTCTTTTCTCTCTGTCGCTCCTCTTTCAGTGACAACCTCACACAGCTGCAAAAGTGGTACACATGGGAAAGTAATACTGACAAGTTTTAAGACTGAAGTTCTGCCCCCTGCTCTGACCTCTTCTGCTATGTAGGCAAAGGATCCTGAGGGCTATGACTAACAGAAGGAGTAGGAAACCTTAGATCACTTGGAGAGAATCATCTCACCAGCTCTGCTGGGTGTGTTTGGGTGAAAACCAAAACCACAGCATTGTACATTGGTTTACCTGCACAAGCCATTGGTTGGATGTCCTGATGCATCTCAATGCCTGTCTCCTCTAGGGTGTCTTAAGTGTTATCCTAAGTAGTTTAATGTCAAAGAATAGTAGAATCATAGAACTGCTTTGCTTGGAAAAGCCCTCTGAGATCATCGAGTCTAACCATCAGCCCAGCCCCACCATGGCCCTCAAACCATGACCCTAAGGGCCATGGCCACAGATTGCTGGAACACCTCCAGGGATGAGGACTCCACCACCTCCCTGGGCAATCCCTGACCACTCTTGCACCAAAGAAATTTTTCCTCACATAACCCTCCCCTGGCACAATTTCAGGCCATTTCCTTTCCTTCTATCACCTGGCACTAGGGAGAAGAGCCCAACCCCCACTTCACTGCAACCTCTTTTCAGGGAGCTGTAGAGAGCAATGAGGTCTCCCTCAGCCTCCTCTTCTCCAGACTAAACATCCCCAGGTCGCTCACCTGCTCCTTCCCAGCCTTCCCCAGACCATTCCCCAGCTCTGTTATAGANTCTTCTCCAGGCTAAACACCCCCAGCTCCCTCAGCCTCTCCTCATAGGGTTTGTGTTCCAGACCCCTCACCAGCTTTGTTGCCCTTCTGTTGCCCTTCTGTGGCCCTGCTCCAGCCCTCAATGTCCTCCTTGCAGTGAGTGGCCTCAAAACTGAGCTCCATACCCAAAGTGTGGACATACCAGTGCCCAGTATGAGGTCACCATCAGTACCCTGCTGCTGCTGGCCACACCAGTGCTGGTGCAAGTCAAGGTGTCATTGGTGGTCAGTGTCTCAGCAGCAGGCTGTCTGCTGGCACTGAGCCACAAACAGCTCATCAGTGTGTGCAGGCCTTGTGTGGCCACCCTGGGTGTGCAGTGCAGGCTGGCTGGGCTCAGCAGCTCTGAGCTCTCTGCTCTCTTGCAGGGTGTGCGTGACCTACTGAAAGTGATCCTGGAGAAAATCCTAACCATCCCCAACACTGTGAGCTCAGCTGTGGTGCAGCAGCTTTTGGCAGCAAGAGAGGTAACTGGATTCTGTGTCTTGTCACTAGACAAGAAGGTAGGCCTCAGTCTTTGGTTAGTGGTGAGTTTTGAGTAGCTGGGATGGCTGACTTGGGAAAGGCACTGCAGTTCAGCAGCAAATCCTTACTCTTTGTCCTCTAATTCTTTCCAGTGATTGCATTTTATACAGATAAAAAAGAGCTTTTGGGGGATGTTGTAGATAATCCCTAAGAGGAGAGTCAGGCTCAGGGTTTGAGTTGGGTAATGCCCAATGCATGGAATGTAAGAGAGGTGAATGTCTGAGTGAATAAAACCAGGGATTGTTTACCATGCTTTGTAGGCACACCCAGGACTGTGGTTCTACTTAGCCTTAAACTTACACTTGTGCAATTAAAAATGGGGTTTAAACCAATATAACACTGTCAGAATACAGCTTCAGTACTACTCTTGGTGACCCTGCTCTGGGTTGGACTAGATGATCTTTCAAGGTCCTTTCCTCATGTTCTGTGATTCAGAAAATGTTTTTGATTCTTATGCCTGTTTCCATAGGCTGCCTCAGACTAGTAGACAGACTGCACCTTTGTTCACCTTATCCAAAGCCTCTTACACTGCTGTGTTTTTTATTTCTAGGTAGTAGCCTACATTTTGGAAAGGAATGCATGCTTGCTACCTGCCTACTTTGCAGTTACAGAAATCAGAAAGCTGTACCCTGAAGGAAAGCTTCCCCACTGGGTAATGATATCATCAAATCATGCAGCTGGAGTTCTGTTCCACACCAAACAAAATGACTTGGGTTCTGTAAAACAAGGTTCTTTAAATGAAGATGTGAAGTCTTGTGTTCAACAGCACTCTGTTTAGGCAGGGAAATTAAAAGCCAGGCTTGGCTGCAATAGCAGCTTCCTTGCTCTTGCATGCAACTGATGACAGAGTTTGGAGCTGCTGCTGCTGCCTTATGTCCCAAGCTCTTGAAGCACTGAGCTGGTTTTGTTGCTTACACATGGAAATGTAGGTCATGCTTGCCTGCCAGGTTCCATGGCTTCAGGATAAGAACAACCACTCTAAGTGGCTCACCTGTGGTTTCTTCTTATTTAAACACAGTTATGCAAAAACATTTGAGGCTCTGGTGCAGTGCAAGTAGTTGTTGCTTCCAAAGAGAATGTCCTGTTGATCCAGTTGTTTTGTTTTGTATTCTGTTGTCATTCTGGGTGTCAGGGAAAGGATCAAGTCCTGATCCCCTGGAATCAATGGCAGAACTGTTACTGACCTCTTTTGAGCTCAGATGCAGAGGCAAAGAGAATTGTTGTGAGTCTAGGTCAGAAGCATCCCTGCTCATGGCAGTAGATGAGGTCCTTCCAACCTAAGCCATTCTGTGATTTCCTGAATAGAAAAAGTTTGCCTCACATCCTCTTGCCAAGTGGTGTGCACTGAGGTAACAGAGCATGCCTAGGAGAAAGAGGTACCTAAACTAAAGTGCTGACTCAGAAAGGTGCTTCCTGACACTTCTTTCTAAGGTCCCATTTTCCCTTTTGCTGCCTTTTCTGTCCCATTGGGATGTGTAGGAAGGTAGTTATTTTAGTACATCCCTCTATAACTTACTCAAATGTATCAATTATTTTAAAGCCTTAAATATTCCTTCTCAGTGTCTGGAATTTAAACTTCTCTTTTTTTCCTACTCTTCTCCCCCAGTTGCTAGGGAATTTAGTGTCGGATTTTGTGGATACCTTCAGACCTACAGCCAGAATCAATTCCATTTGTGGTAAGAGAGTGACTTCATGAATGACTTCAAAATCATTTCTTGTCAACTGTTTTTTTTTTCCTGTATTCACCTAAACAAAATGATTCAGCCTTTATCCTTCATGTGGTATCTTGACTTTTGTCACTTTGTTTTCAGGCTCTGCCTCTCTTCAGTTTTTGGGGAAAATTTGTATTGATTGGATCCAAATAATTTTTTTACTACAAGCTGGTAGTGTGAGTCTACTTAATTACAAGGACATACAGTTGATGATAAGAAAATCATCTTTCCTATGCTCAAGGATTTTGAGTTGGTATCTTAGTCATGGAGTCTCTTCTGACTTCAGTTGCCAGTGGAGCTTTTATAGCTGCTCTGCTTTGTCACCATTGTTGCAGCCTTCTCAATAAAGGTTTCTTGGCTCTCCTGTGCCAGAAAAAATTCCCTTGGGCTATTGCTAGAAATACAAAGATTAAAGTGCAGCTGGGTGAATTCTGATGCCTTGCATTTTTCTTCTAAACTACTCAAATACCTTCTGTTCATGTTGAGAATTAAGTAGCTCAGGGACAGCTGCATTGTTTATTGCAGCTGAGCTTCTTCAGTGCAGAGATGAATGTCAGGTCACCTGTAGAGCTTGTCAACTGTTTCACCCACATGGGCTTCACCCACATGGGCTTCAGATGTGGTTACTCTGCTACTGAAAGTGTGACAGCTTTTGAGCTGGGCTTGCAGGAAGCACACAGACTTAGACAAGTCTAGGGTGTGTAAATCACCTACACGTGTATGGTTGAAGAGAAAGGAATCCTTCCTTCTTCCTTGCTTTATCTAACAGCAGGGTTATGGCCAGCCTGGCCACTAGAAGCCAGGAATTTGACAATGAGATTTAGGTGGAAGTTAAGGCACCTCCATTTCAATGATGATACACAGGCTCAGCTCAGATGCATGTGCCTAAGCAACTGACTCAATCCCAGGTGTCTATAAGCTGCACTGACTTCAAAAGTCTAAATGTACTCCACTAAAAGGATCTCCCTTGGCTGCAGCTGGAGTGCAGGTGCTTGCATTTGTCAGGTTTACTGAACAGAATCCAGCCCACAGGGAGCTCTGCAGGGTGAGTGAAGGAAACTGGAAACCTGGGTTAGGTACTTAGATTAGGAGTAGTATTTTGTTTGGAGAAAGGGGCAGCGTACCAGAAATTAAATCCCTAGCTCAAGCAATGTCAGTGGAACAGTCTCCTGGTAACCTAAAAGAGCACTTTTGGAGGAATATTGGCAAATACTTCTTATTGTGGGGGTACTCAATCTGAAGAAAAGGGAATCTTACTCCTTAGATATGAGAGTTGGGGCTGTTCAATCTGGAGAAGAGAAGGCTCTGAGGAGGCCTTAGAGCAGCCGGCCAGTACCTGAAGAGGCTACAGGAGGGCTGGGGAGGGACTTTGGACAAGGGCTGGGAGTGCCAGGATGAGGGACAATGGCTTTGAGCTGGGAGAGGGGAGACTGAGACTGAAGATGAGGAAGAAATTCTTGAGAGTGAGGGTGGTGAGACACTGGCACAGGTTGTGCAGAGAAGTTGTGGACACCTCCTCCCTGGAGGTGTTCAAGGCCAGGCTGGATGAAGCCTTGAGCAAGCTGTGCTGGTGGGAGGTGTCCCTGCCCATGGCAGGGGGTTGGAACTGGATGATCTTGAAGGTCTCTTCCAACCCAAGCCAAACCATTTTAGGATTCATGAGTTGAAAATGGGTTAGTAAAATACCATCAGCCTGAAGCAGTCCTGTTGTAAAAAGCTGTAAGCACTGACAGCTGCAGGAGGGTATAGGAGTGGCTGAGGCCAGTTTGAGTGTTAGGCTGATGAGCTGTGGGGGCAGTTTCACTGGTTCAGGCTTTGTTTCATTGCATGTAGGTCGCTGTAGCCTTCTCCCCGTGGTAAACAACTCCGGGGCCATGTGTAACTCCTGGAAGCTGGATCCCACCACCCTGCGCTTCCCTCTGAAAGGGCTCTTGCCATATGATAAGGTATGTGCCAAAGCTTCCTCCATAAGCACAGAGCTTTTGTGCCACTGGGGTGGGGGCAAACCATGACAGCTGGGAATGTCTGATTGTTCCAGCCAGGCCAACTCTCAAGATGTTTGCACTGTGTTATGTATTGCATTATTTCAAAGTGTGTGTGGAGGAGCTTTAAGGTAGTGTGTGGTGTAATGTAAGTGAGAAGAAGTGTGACCAGCAGGATGAGGGAGGGGATTCTGCCCCTCTGCTCTGCTCTGCTCAGACCTCACCTGCAGCACTGCCTCCAGTTCTGGGACCCCCAGCACAAAAAGGACCTGGAGCTGCTGGATGATCACAAAGATGATCAGAGGCCTGGAGCCTCTCCTATGGGGACAGGCTGAGAGAGTTGAGGTTGTTCAGCCTGGAGAAGCAAAGGCTCCAGGGAGACCTCAGAGCAGCCTTCCAGTACTAAAGGGGCTCCAGGAGAGCTAGGAAGGGACTTTTGATAAGGGCTGGGAGTGACAGGACAAGGGACAATGGCTTTGAGCTGGGAGAGGGGAGATTGAGACTGGAGATGAGGAAGAGATTCTTTCCAGTGAGGGGGGGAGATACTGGAACAGGTTGTCCAGGGAGGCTGTGGATGTCCCCTCCCTGGAGGTGTTCAAGGCCAGGTTGGATGAGGCCTTGAGCAAGCTGGACTGGTGGGAGGTGTTCCTGCCCATGGCAGGGGGTTGGAGCTGATGATCTTGCAGGTCCCTTCCAAGCCAACCCATTCTGTGAATAGTGAGCAGTGCTGCCCAGGGTGCTGAAGAGCAGGAGCTGTTTAATGTGCTTTGTGGGGATGTGAGAGAGGGTCAGTGAGAGCAGAATATTGATTGGATAATTAGCTTAGCAGTGGGGAGGTGGAAGAGAATGGGAAGGTGATTCCTTCTGTTCTGTGGTCTTTGTTATTCCATAGGAAAGTTAATTTTACAATTCCAACTGAAATGAGAGTTGGTTTGTTTAAACCCCAGACTGTGTGAAATCCTGGTGTGCTGACAGAGTTTATAAAAGAGCAGGATAAAAATCCACCTTGTTCAGCATACCACTCCCTATATCCCAGGTGTCTCATTCCTCATATCCCAGCATCTCAGGGTAGTCTGGCCACTGCCATACCTGTTGTGTTCAAACTCTACAGCTCTTGGCTGTTTCCTCAGGCAGATCTGGGCTCTGTACATTTAGTAAACTTTCCTCTTCCCAATATTTGTTCAGTCTTCTCTTGAGCCTCTCAGATCCCTTTGACAAGAAGTTCCACACTTCACCTTCATGTGGCACTGAGGAATCAGCTCCTTCTGTTTGTTTGGAAGCTGGCTTTAGATAATGTTTTGCTTTAAAGTGGTTCATCTGTTGGAAGATACAGGGAGCAGTTGCTCCAGACCTGATGCAGCTGTGACTTTTATGCAGATTGGGTCATGTGCTTCAGTTGTCTCTTCCTTTGAGACTCTTCCCAAAGGCCTGCAGGGACAGGACCAGGGACAGTGGCTTCAAAGTAGAGCAGAGCAGATTGAGATTGGATGTGAGGAACAAGTTCTACACCATGAGGGTGTTGGAACACTGGAACAGGTTGCCCAGGGAGGTGGTTGGGGCCCATCCCTGCAGATATTCAAGGTGATGAGGCTGGACAAGGCTCTGGGCAACCTGATCTAGTGGAGGATGTCCCTGCTGACTGCAGGGGGGTTGGACTAGAGGACCTTTGGAGGTCCAACCCAAACCAGTCTATGGTTCTGTGCTTCTCTGTTTTCAAGGCTCCCATCCTTTTATTGGATGAGGCTTGTTACTCTACTTGGTCCCTATAAAATCTGTCACTTCTTAAGAGCTGTGATTATTTCCTCCTTTCTCTTGGGTAGCAGAGAGGAGAAAGATTTGCCAGATGATACATATCTATAAAATCCAACATTCATTCTTGCAGTGACCCTGGGCAAAGGGGAACCTCATGAGGTTCAACAAGAATAAGTGTAGAATCCTGCAACTGGGGAGGAACAGCCCCCTGCACCAGTACAGATTGGGGGCTGACCTGTTGGAAAGCAGTTCTGAGGAGGAGGACCTTGGAATGCTGGTGGACAAGAAGTTATGCAAGGGACAGCAATGTGTCCTTCTGGCCAAGAAGGCCAAAGGCCTCCTGGAGTGCATTAAGAACAGTGTGGCCAGCAGGTCAAGGGAGGTTCTCCTTCCCCTCTACTCTGCTCCAGACCACATCTGGAGTATTGTGTCCAGTTCTGGGCTCCCTGCTTCAAGAGGGACAGGGATCTGCTGGAGAGAGTCCAAGGGAGGCTACAAGGATGAAAGAACTGGAACATCTGTATGGCTGAGAACCTTGGGGCTGTTCAGCCTGGAGAAGAGAAGGCTGAGAGGGGATCTGATCAATGTTACAAATATCTGAGGGGTGGGTGTCAGGAAGGGGCCAGGCTCTGTTCAGTAGTATCCTGGGATAGGACAACGGCCAATGGACACAAAGTGGAACCCAGGAGGTTCCACTTCAACATGGGGAGAAAATTCTTTGTTGTGAGGGTGCTGGAGCCCTGGAGCAGGCTGCCCAGAGAGGTTGTGGAATCTCCTTCTCTGGAGACTTTCCAGCCCCACCTGAATGTGTTCTGTGTGACCTGCCCTGGGTGACCCTGCTCTGGCAGGGGATTGGAATGGGTGATCTCTGGAGATCCCTTCCAACCCCTCCCATGCTGTGATTCTGTGATTCATTCTCACACTCCCTCAGTTACATTCAGTATGAATCAATCTTGAGCCAAGAGCTGTCTGTTTGTGATTGTTTTGTTTTTTCCCCAAGGATCTGTTTGAGCCCCAGACTGCCCTGCTGAGATATGTGCTGGAACAGCCCTATTCCAGGGACATGGTCTGCAATATGCTAGGGCTGAACAAGCAGGTACTGTACTGCACTGTGATGTGTGATTTAATTCTGCATAGAATCTGCACTATTCTTTTTTCTCTTTTCTTTGCTATAGCTAACTAAGCAAAACAGTTTAGGTCCAAAGAGTGAATTTTTAAAATTTGATTTCTTTTTATTTTCTTCTTTTTTTTTTTTTTTCCAGTTTTTGTTTTTTCCTGAGATCATGTTAGGTTAATTGGACACTGTTGTTCCTATCATTTGTATATTGCTTTACCAATGTTAAATTGAAAAGTATAGATTTAAAAGATGATTTTTTTTTTTTGCATTGCTTTTTTTTCCTATAAGGCCAGCCTCAAGTACACCTTTGACAGACAGTAGGAGACTGCTAGCTCCAACAGTACAAGGGGTTGTTGTTCCTTAATGTGTAGAGCACTGTTGTACTCTGTTTTCTTGGCATGTTGTAGCAGTGAAAAGCTAGAGTTGGGTTTGTTACAGTTTGTTCTTTTTCTCCCTTAGGGTGGGAGGGTTTAGTCTGACTTGGGGATCCTTGAGGCTGGCCTCATAGTCACTGTTTTGTCTTTTCTTTTTTTCTTCCTTTATTTTTGTTCTGTCCTGTCTTGTCCTGCCCATCCTCCAATGCTCTAGACCTTGAACATTGCTCAGGTATGTTCACAACCTTACTGTTGTATTGTGACTAACGATACGCTGGCCGCTTCGTAGCCACTGATTCCAGTTAGAGAATCCATGTACAGTCAGGGCTTGAAATTGGCAGGACATCAGGCAAGGGCAAATTCTCACTGCAAATCTCTAGAGCTGTGAGAGATGTAGCATAAAGCTGACAGTCGTGGTCCTTTGGTCCTAAAATTGTCCTTGGAATGATGGCTACTAGTTCCCCTCATAAGAACTTCCACTTTGTTTGCTGGAGAGACTCTGAAAACAAAAATGTCTTTCCTTGTGCAGGTGGGAAAACATCCACTGCTCTTGATTGTAAGATTACAAAGCTGTAAATACATCACTCTTTAAAAATAAAATTAAAAAAAAAAACACCAAGCCAAAAGGTTTTCCTAATGGGATTTTCTTATGCTCCAAACATCCTCCTAGGCAATGATAATGTCCTCCAAGTTAGGGGAAAGAAAAGGTAATGCAGAAATATCTTCTGAAAAGTAGCTCCTTAAAATCTTAAATTTAAGGTGCTACTTTTCCTCTGAGCAAATCAACCAAGGGTACTTCTGCTTGAAATTTGCCTTGAGAGCTGTTCCCCTTCCAGCTGATCCCTTCTTCCAGTCACCAGCTTGCCAGCTGCTTTCCAAAGCTGCTGTTGAAGACGTACGAATGAGCCTTGCTGTTTGCAATGCTATAGTGAAGGTTGTGTCAGAGCTTCCATGTAAGAAACTTCTGCCAGGTTTGTGACTTGACTGTAAAATTTTCCTGATCCTGAAGCCTTGTGTGTACTTCCCACTGTGTGGTGGGTTGAAATTACTCCCCAACTGACTTGGAGAAAATTACCCCCCAAATAAAATTGCCAGACCAGCTCAGATGGAAGCAAATGAAGCTCTATTTACAAGCACAACTACAATCTAGAAAGGTGAAATGCAATGAATTTGTACCAAATATACAATATCTACATGGATTTACAATTTATAAGCAACACAAGAACCCCCCTGGACAAAACCAGGGGGCTACCAATAGCTTTCCCCTCTCTGCCCCCTTCCCCTCTGCACAAGGGACAAGGGAAAAGAGAAGAGCAGAGAGCAGCTGTTAGTTACTTAGCCACAACAGGAACACAGCCAAGCAACAGCCACCAGCTGGTATCAGCTACAGCAAAGAGAGAGCAGAATAGTTTATCCAACTAACTTTATGTTAGTTCTCAGACCAAAGGGATTATTTAGACCTTATCATTATTTTCCCTTTACAGTACAGTGGTTATTTATTTACATTTTACCACTTTCTAATCAAGATCTATGGAAAATTTCCCAGGCATCAGCCTAAAAATGCCTCACACTGGAAGTGAAATACACCAGTGCTCTTCCTGCCCTGGGACACTGCTTTTGAACATCCTGGCCAAGAGTACTCTTGTAGAGGACAAAGCAGCTGAAATGGTAAACCTGGGCAACAGGCTGCTAGCTTTAGTGATGGAATGAGTACGGTTTGTATTCTATGCTTCTTCCTCAGTTTATAAAGGCCTTGGGCAAACAAGCCTAGTTGAGAGGTGTCCCTGCCTATGGCAGGCAGGTTGGAGTAGATACCTCTGAGGTCCCTTCCAACCTAAGCCATGCTGTGATTCTATAAATCAGACTATTCCTCTGTGCATCTTGTAGCTGCTAAACAGTACAAGAATATGAGAGAACAGTAGTACAAGAGTGTCCCTGCCCACGGCAGGGGGTTAGAACTAGATGATCTTTGAGATCCCCTCCAACCCAAACTTAGATCTATGACCTAGGCAAAAAATGTATTTATTGAACCCAGTTTGTTCTTTCAACTATGTGCCTTCAGGTCAAAAAACATTGATGTTAAAAATGCTGAGTTTAACTCCCTACTTTTTTACCTCTAAAAAGAAATCAATTGAAGAATTTAATTTCAACAATTTAAATCAATTTAATCAGTTCAAATCAATTTATTTTAATCCATTTAAATCAATTTCATTTCATCAATTTAAATCAATTTAACTTCTCCCTGGAGCCTTCTCTTCTCCAGGCTAACGTAATCTGTTAAAATGTAGAAATGAGACTAGGTCCGGCTCAACAAGGCTCTGAGCAACCTGCCCTGGTGGAGGATGTCCCTGCTGGCTGCAGGGGGGTTGGACTGACTGACTTTTGGAGTTCCCTTCCAGCCAGGCCATGCTATGATTCTATGAATTTCATCAATTTAAATCAATTGAACTTCATCAATTTAAATCAATTGAATTTCATCAATTTAAATTAATTGATTTTCATCAATTTAAATCACTTCAATTTCATCAGTTAAGAGAACTGAAGTGAAAGAATGAAATATATTGAGCTATGCTTCTTTAAAAATTGCCTACAAGTATAGAAATCCCTCCACAAAGTTTCAACCTGGCATGAATTTTGATGGCCAAGGAACAAGCTTAAATGTTCTTGCTTACAAAGGAAGTGCTGACAGAACATGAACTATAGCTGTGCTCCAACAGCTCCACCAGCAGGAAAATGTTTGGGCTGCTGAAAATCTGAGAGTTAAAAATCCCCATCTAGGCTAGGGTGGTGTAGTGGTGTTGAAGAGGGAAGAAGGGTCCAGTCCAGCATTAGGATGTTCTGTTTAAAACTGTTGCAGACGTGCTTCTAGGCACAAATGAACTGAATATTAGAGTGGGGATTTGTTAATGGAGCCACCAATACTAAATGAAACAGCAGCATGCTTGGCAGAAGCTGTGTAACTATTGATGCTTTCAGTAGAAGTGGCTGATGATTGTTCATTTTATTACTAGAGCTGTAGAGGTGAATTGTCACTAGAACAGCAGACACTTACAAACACAAACAGTGCCAGGATGGAAAGCCAGAAACACCTCAAAGCAATGACCATTATTGATTTCTGATCAGGAATCATATCCTGGGCTGCAGCAAGAGAAGTGTGGCCAGCAGGGCCAGGGAGGGGATTCTCCCCCTCTGCTCCACTCTGCTGAGACCACACCTGGAGCTCTGTGTCCAGTTTTGGAGCCTCTGTTCCAGGAAGGATCTGGAGGTGCTGGAAGGTGTCCAGAGAAGGGCCATGAGGATGAGCAGAGGTCTGGAGCTGCTCTGCTCTGGAGACAGCCTGAGAGAGTTGGGGTTGTGCAGTCTGGAGAGGAGAAGGCTCTGAGGAGACCTTCTTGTGGCCTTCCAGTGTCTGAAGGGGGCTCCAAGAAAGCTGGGGAGGGACTTTTGAGGGTGTCAGGGAGTGATAGAACTGGGGGGAATGGAGCAAAACTAGAAATGGGGAGATTCAGATTGGATATTAGGAAGAAGTTCTTCCCCATGAGGGTGGTGAGAGACTGGCACAGGTTGCCAAGGGAGGTGGTGGAAGCCTCATCCCTGGAGGTGTTTAAGGCCAGGCTGTGAGCAACCTGCTGTGGTGTGAGGTATCCCGGCCCATGGCAGGAGGATTGGAACTGGATGAGCCTTGAGGTCCCTTCCAACCCTGACAATTCTGTGATTAATTATATCAAGCTGCTTGTTTGCCCTGTCAACTATTAACACAGATCCAGTTGCAGGAGTGGAGCCTCCATTTGATTCTTTTGGCACCACAGACTAGGTATGGTTTAGCCAATTTTGTCCTGGTTCTCCAATATTCTGGAAGAGGAGCAAAGAAATATTCTATTTTAATCTTACCTAAGTAGATCTTTGGTCGAAAACTGCTCACTCGCTCAGGTCATCTCTGAGTTGTGTTAAAAAAAGAAAAAAACAAAAGAATAAATAATTACCCAAATTCAGCTGCCTGGTGAACCATGCAAGGAGAAAAATGAAGGCCAAATTGGATGTGTTTAGAGATTCCAAACCCCCAAAATGTGTTTAGAGATTCAAGACTTAAGTTTTGCTGTGGGATTTTCTTGTGGGGTGAGGTTCCCTAATACCTTGATGGCTGTAAGTCCAGATGTGATAATGCAGATATTGTGGGTTGAGGTAGCACCACCCAACCATTTGGAAGTTTACCCCAAAGAGTAAATTTATCACCACTTGCTCAGAATTTGGAAGTAAAATGAAATTATGTTTACAAATGTGGACTAAATATCAAAGGCAATAAACAGCCCTGTGAGGAGAGGCTGAGGGAGCTGGGGGTGTTTAGCCTGGAGAAGAGGAGGCTCAGGGCAGACCTTACTGCTCTCTACAACTACCTGAGGGGAGGTTGTAGCCAGGTGGGGGTTGGGCTCTTGTCCCAGGCAACAGTGACAGGAGAGGACACAGTCTCAAGCTGTGCCAGGGGAGGTTCAGGCTCGAGGTGAGGAGAAAGTTCTTCCCAGAAAGAGGAATTGGCCATGGGATGTGCTGCCCAGGGAGGGCAACAACAGCACAACACCCCCCTGGACAAATAATACAGCTCACTCTCTCTCTCCCCCCCATGCAAACCCACACCCCCTGGACAAAAAGTCCAAAGGGCTAGGTACAGATAAGTTCTCTCCATCCCCCTCTGTGCCTTACACAAACAGAAATCAGCCAGGCAGCAGGCAAGGTCAAGGCAGAACAGAGAAGCAAGAAGCAAGCCAGAGGCAGTTCAGAGAGAGAGAAAAATAAATTTATGCTGCAAAGTATAAGAAATTCTGCAGTCCAGTGGGATGAGATAAATTTATCTGGCACTATTCTGCCCCAGCCCCTAAAGGCTGCCCCAGTCCCTAAAGGCTGCCCAGTCCCTAAAGGCTGCCCAGTCCCTAAAGGCTGCCCAGTCCCTAAAGGCTGCCCAGTCCCTAAAGGCTGCCCAGTCCCTAAAGGCTGCCCAGTCCCTAAAGGCTGCCCAGTCCCTAAAGGCTGCCCAGTCCCTAAAGGCTGCCCAGTCCCTAAAGGCTGCCCAGTCCCTAAAGGCTGCCCAGTCCCTAAAGGCTGCCCAGTCCCTAAAGGCTGCCCAGTCCCTAAAGGCTGCCCAGTCCCTAAAGGCTGCCCAGTCCCTAAAGGCTGCCCAGTCCCTAAAGGCTGCCCAGTCCCTAAAGGCTGCCCAGCCCCTGGAGGCTGCCCCAGTCCCTAAAGGCTGCCCCAGTCCCTAAAGGCTGCTCCAGTCCCTAAAGGCTGCCCCAGTCCCTAAAGGCTGCCCCAGTCCCTAAAGGCTGCCCCAGTCCCTAAAGGCTGCCCCAGTCCCTAAAGGCTGCCCAGCCCCTAAAGGCTGCCCAGTCCCTAAAGGCTGCCCCAGACCCTAAAGGCTGCTCCAGTCCCTAGACTCGAATCCTCTGGAGGAACTCATTTACAATGAAGGCATTAGTCTTAACCTGTAACAGCAGACTTCAAAATGCTCCTTCTGTTGGAGTCTGGGGATTTTTATTTTTGGCTGCTGTGCACTTGTGTAGGACGGTGCCTTCCCTTCTTTACCTGCTTGAGCTGGTCTGGAGGAAGGAGAGGTTTAAGTTGGTGGTATGGTTTCTGGTTGGACTCTGTGATCTTAAGAGTCTTTGCCAACCTAAATGATTCACAGGATCACAAAATTATCAGGGTTGAAAGGGACCTCAAGGATCATCCAGTTCCACCCCCCTGCCATGGGCAGGGACACCTCACACTACAGCAGGTTGCTCACAGCCACGTCCAGCCTGGGCAGCCTGTGCCAGTGTCTCACCATCCTCATGGGGAAGAACTTCTGCCTGATGTCTAATCTACCTCTCCCCTCCTCTAGCTTGGATCCATTCCCCCCAAGTCCTATCACTCCCTGACACCCTCAGAAGTCCCTCCCCAGCTTTCTTGTAGCCCCCTTCAGACACTGGACGGCCATGAGAAGGTCTCCTGGGAGCCTTCTCTTCTCCAAGACTGCACAACCCCAACTCTCTCAGCCTATCCTCATAGGAGAGGAGCTCCAGCCCTCTGGTCATCCTCCTGGCCCTTCTCTGGACATGATTCCATTATTGTATTTCAGTTTAGATTCTTCTGTTAGCTGGGATGATACTCCCAATACTTAAATATCTTTTAAACCATTAAAAATTACATTGAATGTAATTTAATTCTCGTTTAATTAAAAATTCAAGTGTGTAACAGTCTGGGGTTTGGTAAATGATCAGTGCTTCAAAGTGTCTTAATACTTTAATGCCAAATTAAGATCAAGTTTAGGGATTCTCCAGCTGGTCCTTCAAATGGAGCTTTGTTAGTGTCTGAGGGACAGGAAGTCACTTTGGACATTTAGATTTGTGTCTTGACCTTCTCTGGTTGTCCAGATTTGCACAAAGAGGGAACCACAGTGTCACAGAACATGAGAGGCTGGAAGGGACCTCCAGAGATGGTTGGGTCCAACCCCCCTGCCAAAGCAGGAGCAGCTGGGGTGATCCTAGGGTTTGCAGAGCTGCAGCCAGGACTCTACCAGCCATGTAAAGAGTGAAAATCTTGGTGAAGCTTTGAGGGAGTTGTCAGGTGTCTTGTTTATGAAACATTACACAGCCTTTAATTAGCAGCTGTTGTGTTGGTGAGTTTGCTCTCTGAGTGGTCAGCTCTTAAGCCAGCAGTGATGCTCTGCAGCTGTGAGTAGGAAGCCTTAACTCTGCCCAGGGGAAGGGGTAGCTCCAAAGCAGCACAGTTTGCTTGTGCAAGGTGTGCTTTCTTTCATGGCTGTCCATGCACTGTCTAAGCAGAGGCATTGAAGGACAGGAATGCCACCAGGCAATACTCAGAAAGTTCCCTTCCTTACCTTTTTAGTTTTAAAATACTGCAGGATGATGATGGGGACTTGCTGTCCAACCTGCCTATTGTCAGCATGGCACAGGGCTTAAAGCCAGGGCTGGCATCATTTTTTGTCATGTTTCTCTTGCAAAAGAGTGAGAACACTGAAGAGCAGCTTCCTTGGTGCAGCTGACTCCATGTTGTAAGGAGGAAAGCTTGGATTGCCCACCAGGCTTGGTAGGAACAGTTTCAGGCATGATGGAAACAAGAAGCTTTAAGGTTTTGTGTTTTGGCAACATACAGTTTGGAAACTGGAACAGGATGCCCAGGGAGGTTGTGGATGCCCCATGCCTGGAGGTGTTCAAGGCCAGGCTGGATGAGGCCTTGAGCAAGCTGGGCTGGTGGGAGGTGTCCCTGCCCATGGCAGGGGGTTGGAACTGGATGATCTTGAAGGTCCCTTCCAACCCACCCCGCTCCAGGATTTTCTGAAAATGGAAGCAAGAGGCTGCAGTTGTGTCTTATGTTAACTACTTCAGGCATTTAACTTCTGCATTCTGAACTGGACTCTAGGACACACCATTTGCTGTTGCAAGGGACTTTGCCTATGCAATTTGCTCTTCTAAATCCATTTCTTAAGTGGAGACATTAAATATTTTAAGCTAAATGTTCTTTGCTGAAAACATTAAAACCCCCCTGATAATAGCTTGCAACTAGCCTTACTGACTTGAGAAAAGACTCTGCTTTTAGGGAACACTTTAATGCTACACCTGCCCCCTTACCCCCCCAAAAAACCCCACCAAAACCAAACCACCCAAGAAAGCAAACAACCTTTAATCCACTCTAAAAAGTGCCACTAGTCCATCAAGAAGTTTCCCTGCCAGGTTGTCACAGGAGTGCTTTTTATCCCCTGTATTTCTTTCTGGTTTAATACCAGTTGCAGTGAGATGACGTGAATCCTGCTCTGGGCAAAATGAAGACTATAGATTTACATAACACAGTTGTAGAATTGCAGAATGGTTTTGGTCCAACCATGAACCTAGCACTGCCACGTCACCACTAGAACATGTCCCTCAGCACCACATCTCTCTAATGGCTTTGAAACCCCTCCAGGGATGGGGATTCCACCACTGTCCCAGGCAGCCTGGGCCAGGCCTTGACAGCCCTCAAGAGGAAGAAATTGTCCTATGGATACAGGCTGAGGGAGTTGGGGCTGTTCAGTCTGGAGAGGAAAAGGCTTCAAGGAGACCTTATTTGGCCTTCCAGTATCTGAAGGGGGCCTACAGGAATGCTTCTGAGGGACTTTTCAGGATGTTGGGTAGGGCTAGGACTAGGGGGAATGGAGCAAAACTAGAAATGGTTAGGTTCAGATTGGATGTTAGGAAGAAGTTCTTCCCCATGAGGGTGGTGAGACACTGGCACAGGTTGCCCAGGGAGGTGGTGGAAGCCTCATCCCTGGAGGTTTTTGCAGCCAGGATGGAGGTGGCTGTGAGCAACCTGCTGTAGTGTGAGGTGTCCCTGCCCATGGCAGGGGGTTGGAACTGGATGAGCCTTGAGGTCCCTTCCAACCCTGACAATTCTGTGATTCTATGTCCAAACTGAACCTCCCTTGGGGTAACCTGAGGACATTTCCTCTTTTCCTGTGACTTATTCCTTGGGAGAAGACACCAACACCCACCTGTCTCCAACTCCTTCAGGGAGCTGGAGACAGCCAGAAGGTCTTCCCTCAGCCTCTTTTTCTCCAGGCTCAACAACCCCAGGTCCCTGCAGCTCCTACCCAGCTCTGTTCTCCAGACCCTTCACCAGCCTGGCAAATCCTGACTGATGTTCTAGGAAATCAGTGGGGTTGGATGCTAGACTTCTCCATCTATGCTCCAAGCCATGGTCTGCATTGTGTTTTGTTTGGGTTTGTTTTGTTTAAGCCATGCCAAAACCAGAGTTCCTACTGATTGATGAAGGGAATCAGCCTTCACCTAGATTTTTCTTTCAGTATTTTCTTTTCAGTTCTTTTAACCACAAGCAACTAATCAAAAAAGGCCCCAATTCTGCCAGTTCTCAAGCAATTTTGAGTGCTCCAAAGCCATAGACACCAAATGTGTGCACAAATGCACATTTGCAGAAAATACAGGGGGGAAAGAAAAAGCCAGAAAATGAAATTACAGCAGCTAGGATGTGAAGTACTGCTGTGTTTTAGGTTGAAAATCACTCTTAAAGCAATGAAAGTCTGATTTTTTTCAGAACAACAACAAAAAAAGGTGAATTTATTTGGTTTAATTTCCTGACTCCTAAACTTTCCCCAAGCTTCAAATTATTCAGAATAGTGCAAATGCCTACTGGAAATTCTGACTTTCTTTTTAACAGTAATATTTTCCTGTTGTATTCTTTGAGTAACTTTTATTCTAAATTAATGTAGCCTAACATGTTTAGGCTTGTGGACATTAACCCAGTGCTTAGCAAACTATTAAATTTCAAGCCCTGTACGTGGTAGTTTTTGCATGCTGGATTACAAACTAGTCTGTAGTGTTGTCTGTTGCACCCTGCTCTGCTTCATAATGAGTTGCTCTGGGAGGGGGAAAAAAAAAAAAAACCAAAGCACCAAAAGCTCACCAGTGTCCTCCCATTGGTGGTGCTAACCCTGCTCTGTAAAGCTGTCACCTGGGGGATCCCTGCCCTGGAGGAGAAGGGGAGACTGGGCTCAAAGCTTGCTGTTCCTTGAGAGGTTTGTGTGGAGCATGCTTTAAGAAAGCACTGCTGGAATTGTAGCTTCCTTGCAGTTTTTGAGCTGGTGGAGAGCATGCAGCAGGGGGTACTGTTTGCTGTATTTTGTCAACTTCTCCCATTCCTGCATTTTGTTTTGAATTGAAGAGAATCTCTTTGTTTTTTCTCATGGCAAAAGACTACCATGGATGAAGGTAGAGCAAGCATCTCCTTTCAGCGCCTCTCTTCCCTTCTGTTATTTCCTCCTTTATGAATTCAAAGGGGTTTTGTAGGCTACCTGACTAGTAAGTCACAGAACTCATCTAAGGCATCCCTGAAATGTTTTACAAGTGTTTGGGCAAACTCCTTTGCCATACACTTTTGCTTCTAGAAAGGGATACTGCATTTTCATGGTTAGTGTTTGAGCAGCTCAGTTCCTTTTCTTTTGTGTCATGGCAATAATAGTGTTGGCATTAAGGCTGCATTATATTACAGGCATCAGATGTGGAAAAAAAAACAAAGCAAGCCATTCCTGAGTAGAGGTTGTGAATGAAACAGAGCTCAGATTATGTCCAAAGTGTGAAACAATGAATCAATGAAATAAGTTCAATTCCACACAGATTTTTGTCTGGATTAGTTGTCCTTTGAGTGCAACTCTACAAAATCAGGGACCTAAAAGGTTGTGGTATGATGGTGTTAAATTGAAGATGTAGAGTCTGAGTTCCAAAGCACTGGAAGGGGGCTTGCTTTACATACATCTGTACTACCAGATGTATCTAAATACATATCACAGTAGATGAGAGAGTAGCTCAGTAGATGAGAGAGTAGAGTAGCTCAGCAGATGAATAGCTGAGTAGAAGAGTGAGTAGATGAGTATAAGAGTGAGTAGCTCAGCAAACAAGGGAGCAGCTCAGCAAATGAGTGAGTAGCTGAGCAGAAGAGTGAGCAGCTCAGCAAATGAGTGAGTAGCTCAACAGAGCATTCCTTACTTGACCAGAATTTGAAAGTCATCAGGGCAGGTATGGATTCTAAATTGCCTTTGTCCACAAAGCTCACAGTGTAGTTTGTGGCTAACATCTGAAGAGCTCAGCACTATGGGCTGTGGTTTCTGTTCTAGTCACAGGGTGCAGAACAAACCACTTGGGTCAGATCAATTTTCAAAGCTTTTTTGATCTTGTCTTGTCCCAGGTGGTGCTGGGTGTTAACCAGGTGCCAATTCTCTTGCCAGGTGGTGCTGGGTATTAATCAGATGCCAGTTCTCCTGCCAGGTGGTGCTGGGTGTTAACCAGGTGCCAGTTCTCTTGCCAGGTGGTGCTGGGTGTTAACCAGGTGCCAATTCTCTTGCCAGGTGGTGCTGGGTGTTAACCAGGTGCCAGTTCTCTTGCCAGGTGGTGCTGGGTGTTAACCAGGTGCCAATTCTCTGCTGGTTGTAGGTGAGCCCAAAGCAAGAGTGAAACAGAGAAGTGTTGTTAAGGAGCCATACTGGGCTGTTTGCTCTGGGTTTGGTGGTGTAACTGGTGTGTCATTTTCTTTATGGTGCCCTCTGCTTTTGAAGTGAACTGAAAGGAGAAAAGAAGGGGAAACCCCCCAAAACTTCCCAGAAGAAGGCCCCATCAGTGTGTTAAAAGCAGGGACTTTGTTTTCTGTTAATGAAAGAGGAACATTCTGCATGAGTTGATTGAAAAGCACAAAGCAAGCCCCTGGGTGTGGTTTGTGCCTTGATGATCTGGTTTGGAGCTGAGCAGGGAATGAGGAAGATGCTGATGCCTACAAGTCATTGTTGCCTGTAACATAGTGCAGCTTTAATACACTGGCTTATCCTTAACTTAAGTTCAGACTTCATTTCATGCTTCCCAGCCTTCTGTCCAAGTTCTGTACCATGACTGCAGCTGTAGAAGTTGTGAAGTTGATGGCAAAGCTTTTGGAATACTGTATCTGATCTCTGCCTTACAGCACAAGCAGCGCTGCCCTGTGCTGGAGGACCAGCTGGTGGATCTGGTGGTGTATGCCATGGAACGGTCTGAGACTGAAGAGAAGTTTGATGATGGTGGAACCAGTCAGCTTCTGTGGCAGCATCTCTCCAGCCAGCTCATTTTCTTTGTGCTCTTTCAGTTTGCAAGTTTTCCTCATATGGTCCTGTCCCTCCATCAAAAGGTAAATTGTTTGGGTCACTCCCCTGGGTGAAAGAGGTTTGAGAAACAAAACTCAACAGGTTTCAAAAGCCCCAAACAGAGCCCTGCAGGAAGTGCCTGATGTGTAGGAATTAAAGTTTGGATCACTGTGCTCTGTAGAAGTCAGGCAGGTTCTGCTGATGCTGTGAGGTAGGTCTGTTGCCAGTGCATTGGGTTACAGGAGGCTGCATTGTGGATTCAAACTGCTATTAACTAGCATGAGGAGATAAAAGTCCCATAGCTGGGTGAGGCCAACCCAGGCACAAATCCAGACTGGGTGCAGAATGGGTTGAGAAAGAAGAAAAGAAAAAGACTTGGGGCTGTTGATTGCTGAGAAGCTCCCCAGGAACCAGCAGTGCCCTCCTGCAGCCCAGCAGGCAGCTGTGTGCTGGGCTGCAGCCAGAGGAGTGTGGGCAGAAGGCCAAGAGAGGGGGTTCTGTCCCTGGACTCTGCTCTGCTGAGACCTCACCTCCAATCCTGCCTCCAGGTCTGGTGTCCCCAGCAGAGGGAAGGACACAGAGCTGCTGGAGTGAGTCCAGAGGAGGCCACAAAGATGATCCAAGGGCTGGAGCAGCTCTGCTGTGAGGCCAGGCTGAGGGAGCTGGGGGTGTGCAGCCTGGGGAAGACTCAACTCCACAGGGTCTTTAAAACTGCCTTCCAATAGCTGAAGGGATCCTGCAGGAAGGCTGCAGCAGTACTTTTCCTGGGATGTCTCAAGACAGGCCAAGGGGGAATGGTTTGTAGCTGAGGGAGAGCAGGGTGAGACTGGAGCTGAGGAAGAATTCTTCAGTACAGGGATGGTGAGACTCTGGAAGAGGCTGCCCATGGTGGGGAGGTTGTGGATGCCTCCTCCCTGGGGGTGTTTGAGGCCAGGTTGGATGAGGCCTGGAGTAGCCAAGTCTAGTTGAGAGGTGTCCCTCCTAACCTGAGCTGTTCTCTGCTAAATTGCATCATCAGAAGTTCCAATGCTGTGCTGCTGCACCCAGTTTGCAGCCAAGCTCCAGAGTGAATGCCCTGCTCAGCCTGTGAGCTAAAGAAACCTGCCATGTCCATGGCTGGAGCAACCTGGGGTTTGTCTAAGCAGTCAGAGCAGTCCTGTCAGAGACAGCCTGGGTACAGCACTGTTGGCAGTCACAGGCCAAAGTTGTTCTCCCTTCCTGACAATAACCCTTCAGTCGCACCTGCTGCACTTCCCAGCCTTTCCCTGCTGCTCAGTGCCTCTCAGTTCTAAGGGGCTGCTGCCAGCCTTCTGTAAGGACAGGAAGAGTTACAGAGAGTCAGCAGCATCCTGAACTCTTTGCTGAGAGAAAGTGTGGTCTGGATGTTGGGGAAGGGCTCTACTCTCTTCACTGTAGGTTTAGTCTGGCTCTTTACATGCAGTTTCTAACATTGCTCCATCTCCTTCTGTCCACACTTCCATGTGACATCACAATTTGCTGTGTATGTTTTTTGTGTTTTACTTGGGATGGATCCTGGTTCTCTGCTGTCTTTGGTATCCCTGAAATTAGTTTTACCAGGGTTGCATTCCTTCAATTGCCTTTGATGAGCCACTGAGACCATAGGCACCATGCAATACAATCTAATCTCAGAGTGCCAGGCTGGAAGGGACCCCAAGGGTCATCTGCTCCAACCTTTCTAGGTGACAGTAGAGTTGCAAGGAGCTGGCCCAGCAGCCTGGCAAGCTGTTTCTCCATACTGCCCAGTGCAGAGGACTCCACAGCTCCCCTTAGGAGATGATTCCAGTGTCTGACTGTGCTCATGAGGAAATATTTTCTTCTTTTCAATTTAAAGCTCAGGCAAGCTAGAGAAGAGGAGAGGTAAGGAGTGGAGTACTGTTTATTAGAAATTTGCTTTTACAGGTCAAGAAGTTAAGTAACAATAAATCCAGATGGGTCCAGATGAATCAAGTCTAAGTTGTTCTAGGCCACAGGCTTTCTTTAGAGATAGAATTAACACAAACTCTGTGGCCTGCTGCTAGCCATGGCAGCACAGAGCTTCAGGGGGACAACTGAATTTCAAGACAGGTCCTCAAGAGCTAAAGACAAATTTTAGGATGAACTGGTGTGGCCCTCCCAGAGTCTTGTTCCTGTGTTACAGCTGATGAGCTGTTTGCCATCTTGCTGAGAGCACAGCCTGCACTTCTGCACAGGTCCTGCTGTAAAATTCCCAGCAGCCTCTACTCTGGTAGTATTCCTTGCAGTGATTCTACTTCTGCATGCAGTGTTTACCTGTTACTGAGTGTTGTTGACAGTTGGCAGGCCGTGGCCTCATCAAAGGGAGGGACCACCTGATGTGGGTGCTGCTGCAGTTCATCTCTGGCAGCATCCAGAAGAATGCCCTGGCTGACTTCCTCCCGGTTATGAAGCTGTTTGACCTCCTCTATCCTGAAAAAGAAGTAAGTCTGCTCTCTGAAATGACAAGTTTTCATTGAAAACTTCATATCCCAAAATTCTGGAATCAGAGCATCATAGAATGGTAGGGGCTGGGAGGGACCTGTGGAGGTTATGGAGACCATTCCTCTCATTCTCGAGTTCATACAGTCCCAGAATGGTTTGGGTTGGAAGGGACCTTCAAGATCTTCCAGTACCAACGCCCTGCCATGGGCAGGCACACCTCCCACCAGCCCAGCTTGCTCAAGGCCTCATCCAGCCTGGCCTTGAACACCTCCAGGGAGGGGCCATCCACTTTCAACAAGTGTAACTCTGAACCCATCACACAGCCAGAAGGAACAGTCCTCACTCCTCCACTGTTCTGTGCTGACAGAAGCAATTGTGAGCTCATGGAACAAATTGTAGGAAAGAATTCCTGAGTCATAACTGACTTAAGAGGAGGACAGATTGCTGCTTGCTTATCAGTTTGCTACACCACATTTGTGCTAACATATCAACAGACCCAGAATAGAAGGCACTAAGATAAGACCAAGCACTCAGGGCCTCATGCTGACCATGCTGTCACAAGGGAAGTTTAAGAACTTCCCCTAACCCTCCCCTCCCTCAAGATCCTTTATTCTAGAGGAATGGGATTTGGTTTGCTACCACAGAATGAATTTTAAGAGCCACTATTATAAAGCAACTTTAAGGTGTCTTGTTCAGTTCTTTGCACCTGAAAGTCTCTCTCTGTATTACTCTGTCACAGTCTAGAGGTACCAATAAAGCTCTACATTCCTCCTAAACAATATCCTCAGTGATTCAACAAACTCCTCAAAACCTCAGTCAAGGAAGAGAGGACTTAACAGCAGTCTTTTTGGCCCCTGAAAAATACTGTACAAATGTGGGTACTGGAAAAATGTAGCTAGGAAACCCTGAGAGTGTTCATTTGATGATGAAATGGGCAGCAGGAGCTCCAGAGCCCAGCAGGCAGCTGTGTGCTGAGCTGCATCCAGAGCAGGGAGAGCAGCAGCACAGGGAGGGGATTCTGCCCCTCTGCTCTGCTCTGCTCCACCACACCTGCAGCACTGCCTCCAGCTCTGGGGCCACCAGCACAAGAAGGACCTGAACCTGATGGAGAGGGTCTGAAGGAGACCACAAAGATGATCAGAGGGCTGGAGAACCTCCCCTGTGGGGACAGGCTGAGAGAGTTGGGGCTGTTCAGCCTGGTGAAGAGAAGGCTCCAGGCAGACCTTAGAGCAGCCTTCCAGTACCTGAAGGGGCTCCAGGAGAGCTGGGGAGGGCCTTTTGACAAGGGCTGGGAGTGACAGGATGAGGAACAATGGCTTTGAGCTGGGAGAATGGAGACTGAGCCTGGAGATGAGAACGAAATTCTTGAGAGTGAGGGTGGTGAGACACTGGAACAGGTTGCCTAGGAGGCTGTGGCCACCCCCTCCTTGGAGGTGTTCAAGGCCAGGCTGGATGAGACCTTGAGCCACCTGGACTGGTGGGAGGCAGGGGGTTGAAACTGGATGATCTTTAAGGTCCCTTCCAACCCAAGCCATCCTATGCCTCTCTGATTATTTACTTAGTTTGGTTTTTATTCAGAATAGTTCTTGAGATCCAGGTCTCCTCAGAGCTCTTGCTGTCAAATTGCAGGCACAGCTAAGGCCAGAGTCTGTCCTTTAAAAATGTTGCTAAAGTTGTTGCAAGTCAGAAAAAGAGAACCTGGACCTTGTGAACCTCTGAGTTGTTTTCCTGTGACACTGCTGTGTTGTTCCCCAGTGCATCCCTGTGCCTGACATTAACAAGCCCCAATCAACCCACGCCTTTGCCATGACCTGCATCTGGATCCACCTGAATCGTAAGGCACACAGTGACAACTCCAAGCTGCAGATTCCCATTCCTCATTCTCTGAAACTCCACCATGAGTGAGTTGGGAGCCTTTGGTTGTGGTTTTAATTTGCCTGTAGACAGGCAAAGAGGGTGCTCCAGGCTTGTATTCAGAATGTATGGTGTGAGGGTTACCAAAGGAATGAAGCAGGGCTAAGAAAGAGCTCAAAGTCACAAACTGCTGTTGCCACACAGCTAGCAGCTCTAACGCATCTGAGATGAAAAAGTCTTTATTTTAGAGGGGATTCTTGTCCTGAGGGGTTTCTTTGACACAGGAAAGTCAGAACAGGGGGAAACTGGGGCATAAGATGTAGCTGTTTTGATGGGGTTTAATGTAGTGTTTTATTCTCCCTCCCTCCCTCTCCCTCCCTCTCCCTCCCTCTCCCTCC
>VXBD01004315.1:0-13477 GCA_013399975.1 Indicator maculatus | reverse complement strand
CCTGCTAACTTCTGCCCTAGAATCCTTTTCCTCCTCCGGGACAGATGCATGCCATGTAACAACACATTCTCTTCTACATTTTTCTCCACAGGTAATGGATTGCTGATAGGATGATGAATTGCCAAAGGCAACTTGTTTGATTTTTTAATTTATGGCTTACACCACCTCTGTATCTGAAGCAAGATCCTTTAAAAGTGCATTATTACTCCCATCTCACCAAGTCTTTACATTGTATTAGAAATGCTGTGTCCAGCAGGAATAGGGAGGTGATTGTCCTCTTTTACTCAGCTCTGGTGAGGCCATATCATGAGTACAGTGTTCAGTTTTGGGCACCTCCATACAAAAGGGATGTTGAGGTGCTGGAGCGAGTGCAGAGGAAGGCACCAAAACTGGTGTGAAGGGCCTGGCGAATAAATCTTATGAAGAGCAACTGAAACAGCTGGGACTGTTTAGTTTGAGAAAGAGGAGGCTCAGACCTCATTGCTGTCTACAACTACCTGAAAGGACATTGTGGAGAGGCTGGTGCTTTTCTCTTCTCCCAGGTAATTAGACAGATAGAACAAGCGGGAACGGCCTCAAGCTGCAACTGGGTAGGTTTAGACTGGACATCAGGAAAAATTTTTTCATGGAAGGAGTGGTCAGGCATGGGCAGATGATTGAGTCACCAACCCTGGATGTATTTAAAGGTCGTTTGGATGTGATTCTTCGGGATATGGTTTAGGGGTGAACCTTGTAGAGCAGGGTTATCGGCTGGACTTCGTGATCCCAAGAGTGTTTTCCAACCTGAACATTTCTGTGATTCTGTGACAACTTGAAAACCATTGCATATGGCATACTCTTACTAACCCCATCAGGAATCACTCCGAACAGAACACAGATCCTGCTAAAAGGAGGTTTCTCTACATCACAGTGTATTGTTTCGGGAGATGCTCTTTTTTCTGCAGTCCTGAAAATCTACATTTAAACTCACAGGTAAGAAGCTCACACTGCAGAAGTGAAAGCAAAGCCTAAGATATTTTTCAAGACCTGCATGCAGAGATTTCACTTGATTTTTTCCAACAGCTACGTCTTCATGATCTGTGCCTAAGAAGCCTAAATGTTCTCCTTTTCTCAGGACAGATATGGTGTTAGCTATAGGATGAGTACCCCAGCACTCACACATCCTGAAGTACAGTTCAGTAATACAGCTTCAGTTATTCAGTATTAAGAACAGTCACCACACAGGGTTCCTCTCTTCTCCTTTTGCTCATGGTCCCACCCTTCTAGAGTTCATCGGATCCTTAACTGACCCAATAAAACATTTCCATCTATCAGAAAACACTTTCTTTACCTTCAAACGAATTAAACCAGGTCCAAGGAACACCCTGATTTAGAGCAGGACAAATTGGCCATCAACGGAGGGTGGTCAATATGACAAGAATGGAGCAATATCCTTCCAACCAACCCTAACTTCCCTATGGCAGCATGATATAACATCAAACTATAACATAATCACCTACAATATGCAGAATAAAGTCCCTAAAAGAAATTCAGATGTTAATTCAAAATCTTTTCTAAATGTTCATCTCTTGAGAGGCTTGTTACAGCATTCTTTTCGGCAAAAAGATCCAGCAAATAATCTGTACTACATAAATTAGCACAGTGCTGAAGTTTGCTGTTGTAGATCTGAAGTTTGTTGTAATGGTCTGTCATCTTCTTCTAACTGCACAGCATGAGAGGAATAACATATAGCTCAGTACATTTCACATCACATAGTAGAGATGCATTGCACAGTAGAAGGAAAATAGAATTCACATCGCACAGTAGAGGAAAACAGTAATTTGCTTTAGATCCAATTTGCTATGAAATGCTTCTCAACTATCCAATGCAGTGAGAGATATCCATCTCCTGTTCTAACCCATTTTGGGAAGATGTTTAAATTAAACTTTAGAGCAATACAATTCTTCCATAAAATCTCTTATTGGAAGTGAACAGTTGCTGTTACACGTCTCTGAAAAAGATAACAAATATGCAATTTTTCTGTAACCACTATTGCAACGAAACTTACAAATCTGCCTCTGAATTATGTCCAATGCTAAAAGCAACCATACCAAGCACATTTAAAATAGTCATTTCCCCAGTAAGATTACTCCTTGATACTTATTCACCCTTAAACCTGTGGAGTTTTTTCCCCCACTATTCAAATTAGAATTTCATCAGCATTCTCGGAAATTTACTCCAGCAGACTGCATTCCACTCTGAAAATACCATCTCGAAACCTGAAGATCAAGTCAAAAAGTTGTCCATATGTCATTCTAGTTCTTCAAGAGTGGCCCATTTCCAGAAATTAAGGCTTAGGTAGAAAAACCCCCAACAATTAATAGTTACTTAAGGTAAAAAAAAGTCACATGAGATCACATGCTTATATGTGCCATTGCAGTTCATAAATGTTACATTTGCTTTATACTTTGGTCCTAGAGCATCACTTCTGCGATTGGATACCTAAACACAAACAGTAAAGTGACAGTAAGACGAAGATTCTGGGTGAAAAATTATTTAGTAATTACATTACTGGAAAGAAAGAATGCACAAATTTAGGTTTGCTGCTCATTCTCAGTAAGTCACAGTTTAGATCAATACCTAAAAGCTACAAAATAAATACCACAGCTCTTTCCTATTCCCTACCTCTCACACAGAATAGTTTGGGTTTGGAAGGGACCTCAAAGATCACATAGTTAACTAAACCTACCCTAGGGTTTCAGCATGATATCCTATATATGATCTCATTTATACTTGAAAAATTATAAAAGAGCATAATATAGTGCAAGAAAAAAAGCATCATTTCTGAGGAAAAAAAACACAATCAAAAAAACAAACCCCAGCTGTCAAAAGTCAAATTACTATCACATAAAGCACTTCTCAATTTCTTTCCAGAAATGAAAAGAAGCAGTTAGTCCTTCAAGAAGTCATACACAAATTTTGGTGAATATAACTCCTCACAACAAACTCATTTAGGAAATTGAGCTGCCAGTTGAGAAAAACTATAATCAGCTCAATTACTACAAAACAGAAAAAACTATTCCTGATTTTCAGCTAACTAAACTTGCAGCTCTGTTAGCAACTGGTAACTGCATCTGTCACACCAACTTTGGCATTTAACGATCTCTTACAGTTCAACCATGTCGGTCATGGCAGTCTGGTGAAGTCCTGGCTGGCTAGAAAAGGGGAAACATAACCACCATCTTCAAAAAGAGAAAAAAAGGAAGACCCCAGAAATTATAAACCAGCTAGTCTCACCTCTGTGTCTGGCAAGATCATGGAGCAGATCTTCCTGAAGACTTTGCTAAGGCATACAGAAAACAAAGAGGTGATTGATGGTAACCAATATGGCTTCACCAAAGGCAAATCACGCCTGACAAACTTGGTAGCTTTCTGTGACAGTTACAGCATCAGTGGATAAGGGAAGAGCAATTCATGTCATCTACTGGTACTTGTGTAAAGCATTTGACACTCTCCTGCACAACATCCTGGTCACCAAATTGGAAAAGGTTCCACCCACTTGAACAGTGGACCACTCGCTGCACAAGGAATTGGCTAGATGGCCACACTCAGAGTGCTGCAGTCGACAGCTTAATGCCCAAGTGGGGACCAGTAACAAGTGGTGTCCCTCAGGGGTCTGTACTATGACCAGTGCTGTTTTAACATCTTTGTCAGCAATATAGACAGTGGGATTGAGTGCACAATCAGCAAGTCTGCAGATGATACCAAGCTGTGTGGTCTGGCTGGCACACTGGAGGGAAGGGATGCCATCCAAGATGGACTTGGACTGGCTTGAGAGGTGGGCCCAAGTCAACCTCACGAAGTTCAACAGGGCCAAGTACAAGGTCCTTGAGTGACCTTGTCTACTGGAAGGTGTCCCTGTCCCTGGCAGGGGGCTTGGAACTAGATGATCTTTAAGGTCCCTTCCAATCTAAACCATTCTATCAATCTATGAACCACTGAAACCAGCAGAAAACTATTCTTTTTTAGGTAAGACCTTGGTCAGGCATCCAAACAAAATCAGCTTGCAATAGGATTGATAAGCACTAAAGCTAATGCAAGCAGCAATGACTTCAGTATTTTACTAGTGAGACTTCCCTATCATTCTCTGACTCCCTTCTGTTTCTATCCCTGTCTCCCAAATCAGTTCTGGAAACTCATCGAGTCCTCTGCTGAACATATTTATCTACAAAGGCAGAAAATTACTCTGGTTTTCTACCAGGAACTAAGTCAGCATTGACTAAGAGGAATCACCACGACTGTAACAAGGCACAGGCAAGATAAGACAGAGCTTTCTCCCTTTAGCAGCACTATGTTGTTATGTCAGCGCATAAGACTTAAGTCTGTATGTTTAATATTTTTATATACTAAAATTTCATGCCAAAATTTGTCTCTACCATTCTTTGGTCATTTAATAAAAGTACTCATCAATGCTAACTAAAGCTACATATGTATACTTTTTTCAGATAATAATGCTGTGTTCTCATATTCAGAGCTAATGGCAACATTAGCTGCTATCTGAACATTTTGTAAGGTGAAAATTCCACACACCAGGAGCATCATATCCTCTTCTCACACTGGCTCTTCACTAGGTTTTGCAATGGAAAAAAAAAAAAAACAGCAAATGGACATACCCTTAGAGAAAACGGATGCAAACATCCATTTAGCTAGGCACTTATATTTACAAATTATTTATAAGTAGTTATTTTTACACAATTTTTTAGTTAACTGTATTGTAATTACAGCAAGCCATTTGAAATACACTGAACTTAAGCATCTTGATCTATTCCCATCTCCCTCTTTTAAAAATTGAGCATGGCAGACAACAAAAAATCTCATCTCATTGAGACTCAGAAGTCATAAACAAGCCTTTGTCACATTCACAAGCAGTCTGAGAACTAGCTGACAATTAAGTAAATGTCAGAGTTAGAAAAAATTTGCCCTCATCTTTATGTAGTTGTAACAGCCTACTCACTATGTGTAACACAAAATAGATCTGACAAAGTTATCATCTGTACAAAGTGGTGCCTTCTTAAGACAGGTAATTAATAAAAAAGTTATGGAAGTAACAAGCTATATATATTCTGCCTATATAACAGAATGCTAACATCATCTTTGCAAGCTCTTTTTCAAAAAGTGCGTTAAAACCCCAACAAACAAAAAACACCTCCACAACCTGCAACATTATGTGTTTTGTAAAAGCATCGATTCTGATATGTTTGTTCACATATTCAGGGCTGAGCCTTGTGCACTTCTACATCCAAGAAGCATGTGACGAAACCAAATATCCCAAATGTGGAGCTGCAGTAGATCACTACCACAGAGAAAGCTTAGCTCCTCCGAAAGTATTTTTTTTCATTAAAATAAGATGTACTCGTATTAAGGAATGAGCTGTGCATGTGAACTTCCTGCAGGGCACCACCTACGTGCTAGTGGTTAAAACAACGATTGGGATGCACATAGGTGGCGTGAGCTTTCCACCCCACCTATGTGACAGAAGATAGGGAATTACAGGACAGGAATTAACGGTATTCCTTCCCTGTGATAACAAACCCAGCGGAGTCTGACCTGCAGAGGAAGAAGCCCAGATATCAACTGTGACGCCACCCACGCTCAACTACTGCTCATCTCTGCCTGGTCTCTCCCCTTTTCCTTGACTCACAGCCTGTCCCACTCTGACAGTATCCTCCGGAGGCCTGAGCCTTTTTGCTCTTCACAGAGGCACGCACCCTGCTTGTGTTTGAGCCCAAAGAAGATACCGCTGCGGAAGGAGCAAGTTCACCCTCGCCGACCCAGACAGAAACTGGGCTCGTCCGCGCCCTTTGACCCCGAGGTAACCCTACCGCATACAGGCGGCGGGAAGCCGCTGGGCCAGGCCGGGCCTCAGGGCTCCGCCTGCAGGCCCGAAGGTTGGCTCAACAGGGGCTAACGACTGCGGGGCTACGGCCCCATGAGCACGAAATGGCCCAGCTAGCAATGCCCTTGGACAAGAGGACTGCCGCCTCTGCCAGCCCCACCGCGCCCCGCGCCGCCTCATCGGCCTGTCCGCAGCCCCACAGCCTAAGGTCTTACCTGGCGGGCGGCAGCGGGCGAGCGATCGCGGCCGCAGGCAGGCGGAGAAGGGGGAGGAGGCGTGGGCATAACGCCCGCAGACGCCCGGCGGAGCTCAGCAGTGCAGCCATGACCGCCGCACGCGCCGGACGCGAAGGAACACGTGAGCCGAACGCCACACTACTGCGCAGGCGCCCCAGGAGGCAAAGGGGCGCTAGGCCCCGGCGCTCCGCCTTTGTCACACCACGTGACGGAAGGAGCCATTCTTCACGGGGGGACGCCGTCAGTTCTAACCTCAGAAGCGGCCCTCTTAAGTACCAGCTTGCTTCTAACTCTCACCTTGTGCCATTGATGCGACATTCCACGCAAGGGCGACAATACAGACCCAATCTCTGATTGGGTGGATCGGTAGCCAATCTGGAGTTGCTTCCAGCGGAAAGCGGTTGCAAGAGTGCTGTTAGCCGGGAGTGGAGAAAAGCGTGGGTTTGGCGTGTTTCTAGTAGGCGGCAGGGAACAGGTAGAAGTAGCAGCTATCCCAGTAGGCTCTCCCGGGAGTGGGTCTCTGGTGTGCGCGCCGTCCGTGCAGCTCTGCGCTAGGTGATGGTTGTCCCGCGAGGGTCTTGCGAGTGGGTGGCACCCGCTTGTCCTTGCCCGCAGAAGGCAGGGACGTGGGCGACGGGACGTGCGCGGCCCGGGGCTCCCGGCGTTCTGTGGCCCCGGGGTGACGATGAAGGCGACGGCCCGGAGGGAGAAGAGATACCCGGGGGCTTCTGCTCTCGGTGGTTGAGGTGGGATAGAGCTGCCATTCGCTGTGCGTGACTTTGTACACTGCTAACAACACGGAAGGTAGCGTGCCAATACGAAGAAATCCCTCAGCTTCCTCTTACTGAGAGTAAGGAAAACTCCGTCTTAATGCGTCATCCGTGTTGCTCCTCGAAAGCAGTTCTTACACAGTTGGGCTGGGAAAGCTATTCGTGACGCTGCGATCAGCCTTTGCATGGCTACAAAGGCCTCTGAAATGTCATCCCCTGCTTCCTTCTGGGAACGAGTCGAGAGTGAGGGGCAGATGGACGAACTATAATAAAAAACTTATTAACTGTAAATATCTGATTGAGTTTGCTTGTATTTACTAACATTGGATTTTGGCGTGCAAGTTAAGGTGGGTTGTATGGCATCATTATGAAGTGTTAACTTGGATAGTTACTTTAAAAAGTTCATGTTTTCATGCAAAAATCATGTAATTATGTTTGCCATAGATCATAAATCATTCTGGGGCAGATTGATTTTTATCAAATCTATTAGTCAGACATTCCTGATAATACTGTACTTGGGAAATCTTGAGAAGGCTCTTGGAAGGCCCATTTTTTTTTTTTTTTTGATGGTTTATAAAAATGAAGTATTCAGCCCTTCTCATGGTCAAGCCATAAGGTGCAGCTAGTAGAACAGTATTCATAATGTTGCTGCTCACCAGCGCTTCTGCTGTATCACAGCATTAACGATATTTCATGGAATACAGCATTCAGTCTTCATGAGGAAGGCCATGATTTTTTTTTTTTTTTTTTTAACTCAAGTACAAACCTGGTAACATACTTGCTCGTTATTGGGCTGGCTTAGTTATGCACTTACTAATCTTCACTATGAAGTAGTGCTCCTGGAAGTTCACTATAATAACACAATTTAAGAACATCTTCAATGCTTACAGTAAGGACCAGAAATGATAAAACTAACGACTGAGAGAGTAACAATAGGACAATCACCAGCATAATAAATAGCAGGTTCTTGTTGCAGAGACTTCATTGCTACTGAATCAGTAAAGAACTGTTTTAAGAAGTGTTTAGAAGGAGAACAATGTGATAGATACTGACCAGGAATTTCTCCAAAGGACAACAAAAGTGCAGAGGTTTTACAATTCAGTCAGAATTTGAAATTGTGAGCTGCTAAAAGAGGAAGGGTCTTTTCACTGTTGTGTGAGAGGTTGTAGATATTATTATGCTTTAGTGATAAACAGCTATGTGCTTAGTGTGAAAAGGAAAGGAGATCTTGAAGGATTAATTAAAAATGTGCTGTAGCTGAAACCATAGACAGGAAGTTGTATTCACTGAAGTTCTCTGAATGGATGTGTCTAGATCACATCAAGATCTGAAAAAAAAAAATCAGTAAATTGAAACAGTGTTTAGATAAGACTTAGTTCTTTGGATGAAGAAAACAAGTTGTATGTTAGATATATTCATATATTATTCATATAGAAAAAGTACTGATGTTTGTATATGAAAATTAGCACTATATGATGGTGTCATCTGTGGTAGCTAAGAAATAGGTTTGTCTGTCTCACCAACAAAAGAATGAAATTAAGAGAAAGCTTCAGACAACCAAAAGAAATCCTCTGCTGACTTATCCTTTCTCTAAACATACCACATCCTCCAAGATTCTTGGCCTGATTCTCCTGGCCTAGAGCATTTATTCCTGTTGTTAATAATTCCCAAGAGACTATCCCTGGGGATAATTGATTAGTGCCAGGTTATGTTCTGGGGCCCTGGAGCTGTCTCTCTAGTATTGAATTCCTGTTCTTTGTGTTTTCACCCTGTGCAAGACAATTGCCTGGCATAGTCTGAGGAATTGGCATTAGGTTGGGGCTGTTGCTGGTGGCAGTTTGGCCTGGCTGTCCTGGAGAGTAGGAGGATTTTAAAACAAGAACTCTGACCAAACTCTTATGATCCACTTGAAGTCCCCAGAATGGTTCTGGTTATTTCAAGTGGCCTTTGCATACTACTTCTCTTGGAACTTAGAAATTCTGATAATGTTTCTGCTAATTTCATTGAACATTTATCATAAAAACATCTTAATATTTTTTTAAAGCCTAATCGAAGTGTGATTATCTAAATTTCCAAAGGATGACTGAAAACAGCATGCAGTAATTAGAGCTTTCTTTGCTCACTTGCCTGTCTTTTAAATAAAACTCTGTATGTACAAAACAGCTTTAAAAAGTAGCTTATGCCATAGCTTCACTTTGGAAAATCTGGAAATCCAAAGTTAAAATTTAACTGCAAATGCATCAGCAGAATCTGAGCAGTAAAAACTTTTGGAGTGAATGTTTCCAGTTTTGTCAAAATGCCTTTGCAACAGCAGAAAAAAATACAAGAGGACATGCGCAGGAGGATGAGTGTTGGCCTAGGAGTGTTGTCTTTAGGCAGTTTGGATGTGGTGCAAGTGTGTCAGAGGGGAAGATGATAACAGGAATCACAGCTAATTTCATTTATCTCATATAAGAGGTTAATGAAATATAAACCTTTGAATAAGCGAAACGTGATCTTGCAGGCTGCGGTGGGTCTAGGTGACTTCCATGGTTCCTTCAGGGGTCTCAGAGGTGCCCTCTACTGGCTTGAGCTGTCTGATTGAGCCATCAAATACCTTTTGGAAAGGTGGAGCTCATTTCTAGAGCTTTCGTGGCAGGAGCTTTTATGGTGGGCACAAAAAAATCTTGTGGTGTGTAGGGGAGACCTCTTGCTCCTAACATCCTGATAGTTTTGCCCGTTCTTTCCCATTCCCTACATTAACATTGCCTTGCCTAGAGGCAGTTCTGCAAATGGCAGTAGGGCAGTAAGTTGGGAACACTCATCCTCCCACCAAGGTCATAATCCAGTGAGGTACATGGGCTATGTTCATGCAGGAGGGAGAAGCACTGTAGTTCCCAGCATTTATCTTGGGGTGGACTACCAGGAAGGTTTGCCATGGAGAGAATAATTTGGGGCATTTACCTGAGATTTTGGAAGAAGGTAGGCCTTGGAATTGAGAAGATAGTGAGATACATATTTGTATTGTTAATAAAAATACTGGCTTTATTTCTGATGTCTGAATAAGGATAACCTTAAGTTTCAGACTTAAGGGATTCTGCTGTGAAGAATATGCATTCTTAATACATCTTGAGGTAGTATGGCAAAGGAACCAGAAAGTGATTTTTCCCTATGGCTTGTTCTCCAAAGCTGACTGAAGGTGATGGCTTAAGCCTTTGCCTCAAGGGATGCAACTGAGTCCGAAGCAATAGAACCTCTGAAAGAGATGACTCTCCAGATGATAAAAGACAATGATGAATGTGGCTCTCTGCATGTTTACATGTAAATCTAGGTATAGATATAGCTACATACAGATATTCTTTTGTGACAGCAAAGAACTCTAAATTCACACTTGCTGAGGTTTTTGTACACTGCTAGTATCTCACTTCCATTTTGTTCTGAGAAGATAAAGTAGGATCAACTTAAAACCCAAGATTGCCATTGCAAACCCTCACATTTTTCTGCTGAATCTTTTAATACTTCTCAGTTTTTATAAAGATACATATTTCAGCTTTATTTACATTAAAAAAAAAAACGTTGAGGACATTGGATGAATTTTGGAAAAAGAAACAAAAAACTTTAAGAGTGGAGTTTAAGACATATCTGTGATTTTTAAAGCTTGAGTTGCTTAATGCTGGCAATAATTTCTTTTTTCTTCTCTGGTATTTCTTCCAGGGTGCCATATTACCTCCAACTTCTAGTACTTGAGTGTCATTCAGATCTTCTAATCTGGCCACTGTTGCTTTACATACATCAAGGCAGGTTTTCCATAAAATGTCTCAAGTTGCACATAAAATTCAAGTCAAGTTTTTTGAGCTCATCAAGCTTTTATTTGAGAGAGAGGATAAAAATTAAATAAGAAGTTAGAGAGCTATAGGAGTGAGATGGAGGTGGTATAAATCATGTTTTTCAAGAAGGAAAGTGGAGAAGGGTGGTAACAGTGTAGTTTGACAGAAAGAAAGAAGAAATTTGTGAGATTACAGTAGCTCAATAACTGCTAATGGTGTTGACTGGATGGAAAAAAGATTGCTGTTCACCTCCCAGAAACAAGATGCAAGCATAGCTCACTTGCAAGAAGACACTGTGAAGATCCATGTATTTTTTCCATGGACATTTAAGGTTAAATTTTGTTGCTTTTGGGGCTGTTTGTCTTTCAAGTATCAGTTGTTACCCTCTCCCCACAATAAACAAAGCTCTCACCTATGCTTGTAAGTTTACTTAAGTTAAAACCATTCTTTTAATCTATAAAAGCCTGACTGCATAGCTTTGATGGTATGGCATATTATTTTACTTTGATTTGGGTCTGGCAGGGCATTAAAATCGAACAGAGGTATTGGAACAGGAAAAAGCAGTAGCAGAAAAAGAATCAAAAAGCCACATCTCCAGATTTCAGGCTAATATCTAAGAGTCTTACTGAAATTACAAATACGGCAGCAAACCAAGGAACTGTGAAAAGATGGGTAAGAGACAGTCTGAACTGAAAATTGCTGCTTGAGTGTCCTCTTGATTTCCATATAAAGCATGCTCAGGTTTCATGTAAGACAGTTCCTTGCCAGTGGCAACTTAATTGCTAACAAAATGTTAATGTAATACCTTGTCATATATATCATTTAAAATATTTCTGCAGGCAAAATTATGCCTTTGCTGTTGTTTGATCTCACCTAAAATCTCTGTTGAGCTCTTCTAGAGGTGTACTGCACTGTAACATAATTATTTCCACTGAAGATGGAAAAAATGTAGCCCACTTTTCTCCTCAGCTCTCTTAATTATGCAAGGATGGTAGGAATTTTAAGAAGTAGTAGAGCCTTTATTTTTGTAACCAAGTCAGCAGATCTTATCCTGGCTATCTATATATGGGGAGTACATCTGATAAGTAAGAAGGTGCCTTTTTTATATAGTTAATTTTCAGAGAATCACAATTTGAAAGTGGTTGTGACATAACTGGGTCACATCTGAAATTTTTCTATAAGCTGCTTTTGTCGGAAGGTATATTCTTATAGCTGTAGTGAATCATACAATTGAAAAATTTTCAATTTTCCACTGTTAACTGAAAACTGCAAAAACGTCATAAATCTGTAACTGATCAGCAGTCCTTTAGTATCTTAAATCTGTTCCTTTTAAATAGTAACGAAGTAATAATTAAGATGTATGTACATGTCCATAACATACTGTGTTTCTTCTGTCATTGTCTTTCTTGTACATGTTTAACTGTGGGCATGCTGTACTTCAAAGAGTATCATGTCCCAGGGTTTGGCTGATACGAGTGTTAGAGGGGAAAAAGTAGTTACACAAGTTTCAGGAATTATAAAACTGCATTTCAGCTGACTGTAGCTCCAGAATGTAATAAAGCATTTTCAGATTCTGATGCATTCTTTTACATTTTGGCTGGAAACAAGAATGGAATAACTCAGAAGTCATGCAAATTGCTAGCTAGACTGGAAAATTACAATAAAGCATGATTCATAACCTTACAGAATTTATTTTAGGTAAGAATCGTATGCTGTTTTTGTATTAGTAGGCATACTGATCTATTCTTTCTGCCAAATCTCCTCGTATTCCAAACAATGAAAAAAAGAAGTTTATGTCTTGGATGCAAGACAGATTGAGTGAGAGGATCTAAAATCTAGGCTTCTGCTTTTGTTCAAAATATTTGAAATCTTCTTAAAGATGTTTTTGCGTATCTTAATAGTTACTGAATATTTTTAAGGGAATCATAGAATTGTTAGGATTGGAAGGGACCTTAAGGGTCATGTACTGCCAAGCCTCTGCCATTGGCAGGGACAGCTCACACTAGAGCAGGTTGCCCAGAGCCACATCCAGCCTGGCCTTAAAAACCTCCAGGGATGGGGCCACTATCACTCCCCTGGGCAACCTGTTGCAGAGTTTCACCACCATCATGGTGAAGAATTTCTTCCTAATATCCAATCTGAATCTACTCATTTCTATTTTTGCTCCATTCCCCCTAGTCCTGTCATCACCTTACAACCTAAAAAGTCCCTTACCAGCTTTCTTGTAGGTCCCCTTCAAATACTGGAAAGCCACAAGAAGGTCTCCTCAGAACCTTCTCTTCTCCAGACTGAATAGCTCCAATTCTTTCAATCTCTCGGTATAGGAGAGGTGCTCCAGCCCTCTGATCATCCTCGTGGCCCTTCTCTGGACACGTTCCAGCGCGTCCAGATGTTTCTTGTAAGAGAGGCTCCAGAACTGGATGCAGTACTCCAGGTGGGGTCTCACCAGAGCGGACCAGAGGGTCAGAATCACCTCCCTCGACCTACTGGCTATGCTTCTCTTGATGCAGCCCAGGATGTGATTGGCTTTGTAGGCTGCAAGTTCACACTGCTGGCTCATGTTGTCTTTCTCATCCANTCTGGCTCATGTTGTCTTTCTCATCCACCACCCCCCCCAAGTTTTTTTCTTCAGGGCTGCTCTCAAGCCAGTCACTGCCCAGCCTATATCGGTGCTTGGGATTGCCCCGACCCAGGTGTGGGACCTTGCATTTGTTCTTGTTGAATTTCATGAGGTTGGCTGTCAGGGGCCCTTTGGATGACATCCCTTCCCTGCAGTGTGTCTGCTGCACC
>VXBD01004314.1:372302-384121 GCA_013399975.1 Indicator maculatus | reverse complement strand
AGGGAGGGAAGCAGCAGCTGCTCTCAAACCATGGAATGGTTTCCTCCACTCCCTCTGCTTCTGGGCTTTCTAGAATAAAACCTGAGCATTCCTGTACCTCTTTGTCCTGCCTGTTCCTGAGCACAGGGCACTGGGGATGCACTGAGTCTCTCCTCAGCTCTGCCACCTGAGTGCCAGCAAGTGACCAGAGGTCCACTCTGCAGCCCCTGCCCCTTGCTGCTCAGCCCACAGAGAGCAGCAGAGCCTGGTGAGGTGCAGTGGGAAAGAGGAAGGAGACAACCACACAGCACTGCTAAAAGTGCCTCACACTGCTAGGGAGCAGCCCAGGAGGCAGCTTGGCCTCAAGAACTTTCCCTCATCTGGAGGGGCAGCAGGCACAAACTGCAACCCAGGAGGTTCCATCTGAACAGGAGCAGAACCTTCTTTGGTGTGAGGCTGCTGGAGCCCTGCAGCAGGCTGCCCAGAGAGCTTGGGGAATCTCCTCCTCTGGAGCCTTCCAAGCTCCTCCTGGAGGCAGCTTCAGCAGCACAAGGACAGCAACTGAGCCACTGCCAGAGCCTGCAGCAGACTCTGGAACTCACTAGATCCAGACAAATGTCCCTGAAGCCTTTCTGGAGCTGGGCAGCCAAGGTGTGGAGCAGCTCCAGGCATTGCCTGCTGTCAGCAGAGCTCACATGGGCATGGCTGAGCTGCTCAGGCTGGCTCTGTGCTGTGCTCAGCTTGCCTGGGGAGCCCCTTGCAGGCATTCAGCAGCCACTTGCACCCCTGAGGTACCCACCCTGGCTCACCAGCTTGGTCCTGGTCCTGCTGCAGTGTTTGCTCACCTCTGCCACATGTTGGCCTGGGGAATCTCCTCTCTTCTTTATCTTTCTGGGGTGTTTTCCACCTTCCCTTCTTGGTCCTGCTCACACAGGTGGTGCTGCACAGGAGCACTGTGGGTTTCTGCCTCTCTAAGGCTTTCCTTTAAGTGCCCAGGTGAGGGATGCCAGCCTCTGCACAGAGCAACTGCTAAAGCATTGCTGCATGGCATCTGCTCTGCCGGTGCCCAGCCCATGCTCGAAGGGGGCTGGGAGGGACCCAGCCCGGGCAGGCTCTGGGAGCCTGGCAGGAGAGCCTGGAATGAAGTCATGCAGCTGCTCTGCATATCAAAGGAGAGGGACACTTAGGATCCACCTCTTGGCAGCAAGCACCGAGGCTCATCTCAGGTAACTCCCCACCTCCCCACGCCAGGAAGAAGCAGGAGCAGCTCCTTGCTTCCTCTTTGACACCAGCTGAGCAGGAGGCTGACAGCCAGGCTGCCTCTTCTGTCATGACTCCAGAGAGAGACCAGCAGCTGGGCAGCTTGACTGTCTTCAGCAAGGAGGATTTTGAGGATGACTGGGTCAAGGTGGCCAGTGGAGGCTTTGGGCACGTGTACCAGGTGAAGCACAGGAGGTGGAGGACAATCTATGCAGTGAAGTGCTCCCCATACCTGCTGCAGGACTCCAGCCTGGAGAGGTAACTGCCAGGTCCTCAGCCTTGGCTCAGCAGCTGCCACTCAGAGCAGCTGTGGTGAGCTGGTGCTGGAGCTCTGAAGGGAAGGCTCTGCAGGGTTGCTTCCTTCTGGAGGGGGGGGTTGAAGATTTTGGTACTCAAAGGGGTGGAGGAAGTGCTCTGTGCCTGTGCTGGAGGGGAAGGAGCACTTCAGCAGGGCACTGAGCTTTGCTCTCTGGAGGCTGGAGTGGGCATCTTGCACTAAAGGGGAGCATGGGCAGAGCCAGGCTGGATGTCAGGAAGAAATTCTGCCCCAGCAGGGTGGTGAGAGACTGGCACAGGCTGCCAGGGAGGTGGTGGAAGCCTCATCCCTGGAGGTTTTTGCAGCCAGGCTGGAGGTGTCTGTGAGCAACCTGCTGTGGTGTGAGGTGTCCCTGCCCATGGCAGGGGGGTTGGGACTGGCTGAGCCTTGGGGTCCCTTCCAGCCCTGACAGTTCTGTGATCCTATGAAAGCAGCCTGGGCCACTTCTGTGCAGCTTGTGCTGCACTTTGGGGCAAATGAGGATCTTTTAAACCCAACTAGGGATCAAAAATCACAACATCTAAAGGTGGGGGAGAGAGAATTCCCAAGCTGGTTTTGCTGGGCTCTTTTTGCTTGGCTTTCCTTCCCCTCCAGGTGCTCTCTTCTCCCTTCATGGTGCACCCACACCTTCAGCTTTGTCTCTCACCTGTGGAGACTCTTCTGCTGCCTGCCTTGGGTCTGGAGGTAGAGCAAGGCCAGGGGATCCCAGCCAGTGCTGGCACCTGATGGAGTGTGGCAGTCCTGGTGATCAGCAGCTGGGTCACTGCTGTTGGTATTCCACAGTGTGATGGCATTTGAGCTGGAAAGGTTTTCCCTGATTAAATATCACAACCTCCTATGACTTTTTCTCTTGCCACACTGGACCAGATGATCCCTGGGCTCCCTTCCAGCCTGGCATTCTGTGGCTCTGTGTTGCTGCCCACAGCTGAGATGGTTCCATGTCAGTGGTTCTGTGCACTCTGAGCAGGGCCTGTCCCCTTTGCTCTGCTCTGCTTTTGCTCTCCAGATGTTGTCTTTGCATTTCATTTGCTTTTAGGGGAGGAAAAACTGCTCTGAGTTCATCAGTTCTGCTCTGGGAAATGTCATCATGAGGCTGTCAGGGATTGTCTCAGCTCTTGGTGCATGCTCCAGAAGAATGGCTGAGTGTGAACAGAAATCTTCAATGATGATGGGATTTGATTTTTTTTTTAATCTAATTCTGCAATCAGCAGGGCTTGAAAAACTGAATCTGAAAATTTAGCTGTTGGAGGAGGTCACAAAGATGATCCAAGGGCTGGAGCAGCCCTGCTGTGAGAAGGAGCTGGGGGTGTGCAGCAGGGAGAAGGCTCCAGGGAGACCTCAGAGCTGCCTGCCAGGACCTGAAGGGATCCTGCAGGAAGGCTGCAGAGAGACTTTTCCTGAGGGTGTCTAGAGCCAGGCCAAGGGGGAATGGTTTGAAGCTGAGGCAGAGCAGGGTTAGACTGGAGCTGAGGGAGAAGTTCTTCAGGATGAGGGTGGAGAGACTCTGGCACAGGCTGCCCAGGGAGGCTGTGGCTGCCTGCTCCCTGGGGGTGTTCAAGGCCAGCTTCAGTCACTCCATGCAGCAATCTGCATCCCCCTGTGCTGCAGGCTGCAGCTGCTCTGCTGTGTTAAGGCTATGGGAAAGACACCACCTGAGATCCCTCCACACCTTTTACCATGGGCAGTCTGCCAGAGGAGGTTTGCCAGAAGGTTTTGCTTGGCTGGGCCTTGTGTAGAGCTCTCAGTGGCCCAGCACAGAGCTGCTGTGAGCTCAGCTCCATTCCCAGGCTGTGCTTGTTGAATGCCCTCCTGGCACTTCACTGCCTGGCTGCTGCAAGCCTGATCTGGGCACCCCAACTCGTTCAGCAGGTTGGGGAATGCCAAGATTGAGCACAGCAGATCTGCCCCAGCTGGCAGCAAGGGCAGGCTTGTCTAGACTGCCTCTGGCACCATATTCAGTGTGGTCACAGACAGAAGGCTGCAGGCAGAGGTGCAGCCATGGCCCAGGCACAGCCCCTGGCTGGGCAAGCTCTGGCTCAGCAGGGTGCTGTCTCCTTGGAGCCTGGCTGCCTGCAGCCTGCCCCATGGACATGTGGTGTGCAAGACAGGCATGGATCAGCCATCAGGATCCAGGGAAGCACCATGGGGAATGAACTGGATGGTCCCTGAGGTCCCTCCCAGCCCTGACAATTCTCTGATTCTGTGTCACCCTTAGTGTAGAAACAAGCAGAGGGACACTGCACTGGGATGTGCCATGGAGCAGTGCAGCAAGGGATGGAGACTCCCTCCTGGCAAGGAGTCCCCTGGAGAAGCCAGGGGGTGATGGGGACAAGGAACTGCTGGGGACATTCCCACTGCACTCCAGAGGAAAATGTTTCCCCATGGGAACAGTTGGACTCTGGAATCATCTCCCCAGGGCAGCAGTGGAGTCCCCTGCACTGGAGAGTTTTCAGCCTCAGCTCACTGCAACTCTGCTGTCAGCTGGAGCTGATGATCCCTGGGGTCCCTTCCACCCTGACACTCTCTGCATCCAAGGGGTGAAGTGCAATGACTGTTTCTGGGGTGGGCAGGGCTGCTTGTAGGGCCTGGGGAGCAGCCAGCTGCTGTGGATCCCCTGGTGCCACCCCATGGCCCTACCTCTTCTTACTGCCTCCTTTCTGGGGTGTTTGTTCCCAGGACCAGCATGAACTGCCTGATGGAAGAGGCAACCAAGATGGAGAAGATCAAATTCCAGCACATTGTCACCATCTATGGGGTCTGCAACAGCCCCCTGGGGATAGTGATGGAGTACATGGCCAGAGGCTCCCTGGAGAAGATTCTCCCCACCCACAAGCTGTCCTGGCAGCTGAAATTCCGAGTGATCCATGAGATGAGCCTGGCTATGAACTTCCTGCACAGCATGACACCTCCTCTGCTGCACCTAGACCTGAAGCCAGGCAACATCCTCCTGGATGGGAACATGCATGTCAAGGTATGAGCCTCCTGCTGCCCCTGCAGGGACAGCTGATTCCTCACTGCTTGCAAAGCAGCCCAGAACCTGCTCAGCCAGGTTCCCCAAGAGCACCCAGTGAGGGTGACCAGTGGGGCTTGTAGGAAGCAGCTCCCATGGTGTCCACAAAGCCCTGCAGGCAACCTGTGCCATGACTGTGACCAGCAGGACAACAGAGGGGACTCTGCCCCTCTGCTCTGCCCTGCTGAGACCCCACCTGCAGCACTGCCTCCATTTCTGGTGCTCCCAAGCATAAGAAGGGACCTGGAGCTGCTGGAGAGAGTCCAGAGGAGGCCACAGAGATGCTCAGAGGGCTGGAGAAGCTCCCCTGTGGGGACAGGCTGGGAGAGCTGGGGCTGTTCAGCCTGGAGAAGAGCAGGCTCTGGAGGGACCTCAGAGCAGCTTTCCAGTACCTGAAGAGGGCTCCAGGAGAGCTGGGGAGGGACTTTAGACATGGGCTGGGAGTGATACAATGAGAGGGAATGGATTGAAGCTGCAGGAGAGCAGATTGAGACTGGAAATTGGGAAGGGCTCTCCTGGGTTGTGCCTGCAGATCTCTCCTGGTTTGAGCCTGCAGATCTCTCCTGGGTTGTGTCTGCAGATCTCTCCTGGTTTGAGCCTGCAGATCTCTCCTGGGTTGTGTCTGCAGATCTCTCCTGGTTTGAGCCTGCAGATCCCTCCTGGGTTGAGCCTGCAGATCTCTCCTGGTTTGAGCCTGCAGAGCTCTCCTGGGTTGTGTCTGCAGATCTCTCCTGGTTTGAGCCTGCAGATCTCTCCTGGGTTGTGCCTGCAGATCTCTCCTGGTTTGAGCCTGCAGATCTCTCCTGGTTTGTGCCTGCAGATCTCAGACTTTGGGCTGTCCAAGTGGATGGAGCAGTCCAGCAGGATGCAGTACATCGAGAGCTCTGCTCTGAGAGGCACCTTGAGCTACATCCCCCCTGAGATGTTCCTGCAGAACAGCAAGCCCCCAGGCATCAAGTATGATGTGTACAGGTGAGCACTGCCTCTGCCCAGGGCTGCCACCAGCTCTTGCAGGCAGCAGAGGGGCTGGCACCTCACCTTGCTCCGTTTCCATGCTGGCTCCCTGCCTTGCACAGTGTCCTTGGTGGAACACCCTGGGAGTGATGTGTGGTGCTGCAGCCTCAGTGGTGGGGAGGGAGAGCAGCATTGGCTGTGGAGGGTCTCCTGCCCCTCACCAGCTGCTCCTCTGTGCAGCACCAGTCCCATATCAGCTGCAGACTCTGCTGCCTCCTCCATGCCCTGCTGGGCTGCTGGAAGGTATAGAATGGTTTGGGTTGGAAGGGACCTTAAAGGTCATCAGGGACAAAGGTTTGGAACTGGAGCAGGAGAGAATTAGGTTGGACATCAGGAGGAAGTTCTGCACAGTACCAGGCTGCCTGCAGGGGGCTGAGGTTGAGGTCCCATCCCTGGGGACATTCAGGATCAGACTTTCTATGTCCCTGTGCAGCCTGCCCTGGCTGGAGCTGTCCCTGCTGCCTGCAGGGGGGTGGAGAAGATGCCCTTGGAGGCTCCCTTCCAACCTGATGCAATCTGGGAACCCATAAGAAGAGCAGCAGGTGGCACCAAGTCAAGCTGCACTCTTGTCCCCAGCTGCCAGCTTGCCCCTGACCAACAGCTCCTCTGCCCCTGTCCCTGGCAGAGCAGCACAAGGCTCTTGTGCCAGGATGGCTTCCACCTCCAGCAGCAACCTGAATTTATACTGATGGCATCAGAGGTGTAGGTGATGATTCATAAGACCTTCTCCTTTTGATGTGGGGGATGAAATCCTCCCAGCCTGAAGAGCTCCTTCCCTAATTTTCTCACTCCTCAAGAAGGTGAAAGCAGTAAAAGGGAACTTTCTGTCCCCGTGCTAATGATCTCTCCTTGCCTGCAGCTTTGGAATCGTCATTTGGGAGGTCCTGATGCAGAAGAAACCTTATGCAGGTAAATGTGAGCACTCCTGAGGTGCTCTGCACTCCTGGCAGGCTGGCTGCAGCCAGGAGCAGCCCAGTGCCCCTTGCTCTCCCCCAGGAGCCAACATGATGGCCATCATAGTCAAGGTGGCAGCAGGGAAGAGGCCCTGCCTGGAGCCCATCAGTGATGACTGGCCAGGGGAATGCCAGCAGATGGTTGACTTGATGAAGAGGTGTTGGGACCAAGACCCCAAGCAAAGGCCAAGTTTCACAGGTGTGGGGTAGGACACAACCAGCTGGTGCCGTGGGAATCCTCCTGCTCCCTCTCTCCTTCCACGTGTGGAGGACGTGGGGAAGACTTCCACAGCCTCAGGCACTGCTTGGGTTGTGAAGAGCCTGGCAGGCCAGAGAGCTGACAGGGGCTTTGCTCTGGCAGACATCCCTGTGGAGACAGACATGCTGCTGTCCCTCATCCAGAGCCTGGTGCTGGACCCGGAGAACGAGCGCCTGGTCAGGAAGATGTCCCACAAGCCTGCCATCCCCAGCAGCCAGCAGGTGAGCAACTCCTCACACCAGCTCCCAGGAAGCTCCACTCAGCCCCTCCCCTGCTTCACAGAGTCACAGAGTGGGTTGGGTTGGAAGGGACCTGGAGCTCAGGCAAAAGAAATGCACTTTGCCTGACCTGCATTTTGGATCCTCTGTGTTCAGAGAGCCACAGAATGGGTTGGGTTGGAAGGGACCTCAAAGATCATCCAGTTCCAGTCCCCTGCCATGGGCAGGGACACTTCCCACCAGCCCAGCTTGCTCAAGGGCTCATCCAGCCTGGCCTTGAACACCTCCAGGGAGGGGACATCCACAACCCCCTGGGCAACCTGCTCCAGTGTCTCCCCACCCTCACTGCCAAGAATTTCTTCCTCATCTCCAATCTCAATCTGCCCTCCTCCAGCTGTCCCTGTGTCTCAGATGACCATTTTCCAGCTCTGTGGCACTGAGGACATTGCAGTTTTAATCACTCCCATAGAAGAAAACAAACAAACAAACAAACCCAACCCAAACCAACCAAACACACAAAGCAGGTTTTAAATCCCTGAGTTTCTTTCATCAGGCTTCAGGGTAGTCACAGCTTGAGCCCAGCAGTGGAGAACTTGCTGAATTTCTGTTCTGCCTGGTGGTGCAGTCAGAAAGGAGCAAGATGCCTGAGAACAAAGAGTTGAGGAGGTGTTGGGGTTCCCTGTGCAACAAAAAGCATGGAAAGCTGGGGTGCTGCAGAGAGGGAGCAGGAGAGATGAATGTTAGGCAGCAAAGGAGTATGATGAGGAAAGTCTGGTGGGCATCCAGAGGTCATTTTCAGGCTGCCACATTCCTCTTGGTGTCTTTGCTCTGCTGAGTTTTGGGTGCAGCCAAGGGATTGGGCAAAGCCCAGGGGAAGGACAACACAAACTGGTAGGGCACAGGGAGACGATGTGCAGGCACCAAAGGCTGCAAACAACCAACTTCACCTTCTGCCTTTTTCTTTCCCCCTTCCTAACAGCCTGACAGAGAGGAGTTCCCCTTCCCAGGAGCCACCAGAGGTGGTGGTAAGTAGGGGACCTTGTAACACGAGGTGGGGGAAGCTGTGAGGAGGAGCTGCAGGGACAGGCTCAAGGAGGTTTTCCATCTGGGTGACTTTTCCTCTTAGCTTAAGGAGAAAGAGCCATCCAGGAAAGAGCAGGCAGAGGCCAAAAGTCTCCCTGCTAAGAGGCTGCCTGGAGCTGTGTTGCCTCTTCTCACATTCCCCATCTCCAAAGTGCTCTTTCATGCCACGCTCTGCAGGAGGCCATGGCCTCCCTCCCGCCTCGTGCCCACCAAGCTGCTTCCCTCAGCCTTACTCTCCTTCTCCTGTTTTATTCCCCCCCTCGCCTTTAGAAGCTGCCCATCAGGAGGTTCCTCTCCCAGCCCAGCCCAGCGAGGTTGCAGGCCCTGAGGAGCTCCTGCCTGAGGGAGTCCCCAGGCTGCAGGAGAATGGCCTCACCTTGCTTCACCTCCAGGTGATGCAGGGCAACGTGGAGAAGGTGAAGTTCCTGCTGAGCTGCAAAGCCAACGTGAACAGCCAGGTGGTCTGTGGCTACACCCCACTCATCATGGCCGTGCAGAGGAGGTCCCCAGAGCTGTGCTCAGCTCTGATAGAGCACGGGGCAGACCTCAACGTGCCTGATGACGAGGGCTGGACCCCGCTGCACTTCGCGGCTCAGAACGGGGACGACCGAATTGTCCGCCTGCTGCTGGACCACCAGGCGGAGGTCAACGCTCAGGAGCACGACGGATGGACCCCCCTGCACCTGGCCTCACAGAACAACTTTGAGAACGTGGCCAGAGTGCTGCTGTCTCGCCAGGCTGACTCCAACACCCAGGAGGTGGACGGGAAGACCGCCCTCCACGTGGCGGCTTGCTTCGGGCACGTCAGCCTGGTCAAGCTGCTTGCCAGCCAGGGAGCAGACCTGGAGAAAAAGCAGAAGAACCATAGGACCCCACTCCACGTGGCAGTGGAGAGAGGCAAGTTCAGGGTGGTGCATTACTTGCTGAAGAGGGGGACCTGTGTCAACAGCCTGGACCAGAACCATTACAGCGCCCTGCACCTGGCCGTGGTGAGGGGCAAGTACCTGATCTGCGAGAAACTCATCAAGTACGGAGCCAACGTGGAGCTGAGGACAGACAAAGGCTGGACCCCCCTGCACCTGGCTTCCTTCAAAGGGCACATCGAGATCATTCACCTGCTGAAGGACAGCCAGGCCAAGCTGAACGCCAGGGGAGGCATGGACTGGACCCCTCTGCACCTGGCCGCTCGCTACAGCGAGGAGCCGGTGGTCTGCGAGCTGCTGAGGTGTGGGGCAGACCCCAACATGGCTGAGAAGTCCGAGTGGGCTCCCCTCCACCTGGCCGTGCAGAGGGGCTCCTTCCTGACTGTCATCAGCCTGCTGGAGTGCAAGGCAGATGTCAATGCCAGGAACAAAGTGGGCTGGACGCCCTTGCACCTGGCCGTCCTCAAGGGCAACATGGCCATCGTCAAGACCCTGCTGAAGGCCGGAGCTCAGCTCGACCTGGAGGACATCACAGGCTCCACAGCCCTGCAGCTGGCAGTCAGGCACCAGAGGGAGAACATCATCACACTGCTGCAGGGCCAGGACTCGCTGGGGACTAAGTTTGGGAACAGGACTGTGGGGAGCGATGCTCAGCTGCCCAGAGCCAGGTTTGTCTCGGGGAGGACGGATCTGTAGGCTCACCAGGTCTGGCTCTGATAGGTTCATAGACTCATGGAATGGGCTGGGTTGGAAGGGACCTTGAAGATCATCCAGTTCCAACCTACCTTCCACTAGAGCAGGTTGCTCAAGGCCTCACCCAACCTAGCCTTGAAGATGAGTGCCAGCGGCTGTGCCTGGAGCCACCAGCTCCTGTCCCCTGCTGCTCCACAACCCCTTCTGGTGCTGGCTGTTTGTTTGAGGCAAGTTTCTAAGCATGCACACAAGAAGAGGACAAAAAAATGGAGCTGCAGAAGGAAGCTGACCAGTTCCTTCCTACAGTCTGACCAAGTTTGGCTTGGTGGTGCTGCCTTGGGCAATGCTTTCCTGTTCTGCTGCTTGCTGTGCAGGGATGGAAACGGAATCTTTGTGCTGCCTTTTCGTATGGGCAAGGCTGAAACTGTGCCCAGCAGCCTGTGTCTGTCTTCCACAGAGTTTATTGCTTTTGTTCCATGTTTTCCTACAAAGCAAATTGGTGTAAAATGGTCTTGGCACAGGTGGGAATTGAATCAGGAGACTCTCATCTGCTGCTGGAAATCAGGCAGCAAGCATATGGCTCAGCAATGTGTCAGATCTTCTGACATCTCATTTCTGTAACCAGAACAAAATAAAACACACCCTCCCTGGGCAACCTGTGCCAGTGTCTCTCCACCCTCATTGTGCAGAACTTCCTCCTGATGTTCAACCTAACTCTGCCCTGCTCCACTTTCAAACCACTGCCCCTGATCCTATCATCCAAGCCCCTCTAAACAGCCCTTCCCCAGCCTCCCTATAGGTCCCCTTCAGACACTGAAATGTAGCTATGAGGAGGTTCTGCTCAGTGGTTTCCTCTAAGCTTGGTGACTGAGAAATTCCTCTTGCCCAGGGAAATCTGGAAGTTGTCTGCTCAGGACAGAGCAGCACATCAGGTTTGAAATGCTCCAGGTAAGGTGGGAACTTGACATTCAAGACAGGCTGCCCAGGGAGGTGGTGGAGTCTCCATCCCTGGAGGTGTTGTAGAAACCTGTGGCCATGGCTCTTGGGGCCATGGTTTGGTGGCCATGGTGGGGCTGGGTTGCTGCTTGGGCTCAATGATCTTAGAGAGCTTTTCCAGCCCAAACAATTCCATGTTCCTAATCTTGACCTTCAGCTGGCAATGGCTCCTGTGCAGAGGACCAGAAGATGTCTCTGTGGAGAGGCCCCACTGACCCCAGCAGCATCCTGGGCCCCAGGGGGAAGAGCAGGACTCCAACCCAAGCAACTGCTTGGCGATGCCATGAGCCCTGCTGCAGCTCTGCTCATGCTGAGCCTCACACTGAGCTCTGTTTGTAGCAACTGGAAGCTTCTCCTCTAATTAAAATGTCATCCTTCTGCTCCTCCAACAGCCTGGAAAGCTCTTGCTGAGACCTGAGCTGTTTAGCTGTTGTTGAGCTGTCAAAGGCAGGAGATCAAAGAAGTGTGAGGCGTAGCAAGAGAGCTCTCCCTTGGTGTGACATTTTTACTCCAGGATCACTCTGAGGCTGTTTTTCCTTAGCAGTCATGCTTGAAATTCTGCAAGAGGATGGCTGTGAGTGGCAGCAGGAGCACCATGCTCCCTCTGCTAGAGATGTCTTCAAGAAAAGCAAAAGCAAAAGCAAAGCCAGCAGCCCAAAATTGCAACCCAAAAGCTGAGTGGTTACTGAAGTCAGTCCAGGGAGGAAGTTTGGGGGTTTGGTTTGGGGTTGTTTTGGGTGGGTTTTTGAGTTGTGTTGGGGCTTTGGGTTGGGTTGGGGTTTGGGGGCTTGGGTTTGTGTTGGGTTTTGGGGTTTGAGGTTGTGTTGGGTTTTAGTTTTGGGGTTTTAGGGTTTGGGTTTGTGTTGGGGCTTAGGTTTGTTTTGGTTTTGGGGGTTTGGGGTTGTGTTGGGTTTGGGGCTTGGGGTTGTGTTGGGTTTGGGGTTGTGTTGGGCTTTAGTTTTGGGGTTTTGGGGTTTTAGGGTTTGGGTTTGTGTTGGGTTTGGGGGTTTGGGATTGTGTTTGGTTTGGGGTTAGTGATGGATTTTTTGGTTTGTGTTGGGGTTTGGTTTGGGGGTTTGGTTTGGGGGGGTTTGGGAGTTTGGTTTGTGTTGGGT
>VXBD01004314.1:343545-362952 GCA_013399975.1 Indicator maculatus | reverse complement strand
GAGCTCACCTCAAGACCATCATGGAGCTCACCTCAAAGCCATCATAGAGCCCACCTGAAGGCCATCATAGAGCTCACCTCAAGACCATCATAGAGCTCACCTCAAGACCATCATAGAGCGCACCTGAAGGCAATCATAGTGCTGACCTCAAGGCCATCATCATCTCATCCTGTTCCACCTGTGGCATTACTCTAAGCCTGAGCCCTTAGAGCCAAGCACCACCACCAGTGCTGCTGCTGCTTGGGATTACAAGGAATGAAATAAGCATCATCACCTCAGGGGGGCTTTGTGCAAGTCTCTGTTTAATTACAGTGCTGCATGGAGACATTGGTTGGTGCCACGGGTGCTTGTGATGGGTACTCTACATTCTGGACTCTTTAAGGAGCCCTGTTTGCACTGGAGACTTTCACCACAGAGGTAGTGATTTTTGTTGTTGTTGTTGCTGTTTTTTTCTTTTTTTTTTTCCTTCCCCCCTCCCCCTTTGTTTTCCTTTTTATTTCAGCAGGATTTAATAAGCTGCTTAGATTTACTGTTAATTAGTTTACTCTTCAATCAGAAAGATGAACAGAGTCATGAGTGTGGTGGGAGCAAAGCAGGCAAGAGCCAAATGCAGTGCAGGCAGAATTCAGTCAGCTTCTTAATGAAAACCTGTTCAGGGGCTGCAGAGCCCCAGGGTGGGCTTCAGTGAGCTGTGGACTGCAGGGAAGAGAAACAGGGACAGGAAGACTTCAATAAAGCAGAACCAAAGTCTCAGTTACAAACAATGAATCACAAAACAAAGGCTTCAGCAAGGCTCCTAAGTTCTTCTGGAATGAAGAAATGAAATCTTCTCACCAGTGTGTTTTAAACCCCCCAGATGCCAGGACCCTTCCCAGCAGCTGAAGTCCTTGGGAAGGCAGAAATTGCTCACAATGAGGGTGGTGAGACACTGGAGCAGGTTGCTCAGGGCTGTAGTGGAGGCTCCATCCCTGCAGACATTCAAGATGAGACTCAGTGTGGCCCTGGGCATCCAGCTCCAGCTGGAGATGTCCCTGCTGCCTGCAGGGGGGTTGGACAAGATGCCCTTGGAGGGTCCTTCCCAACCTGATGCAGTCTCTGAATCTGCATTTGCCAGGCTCAGATCTGTGGGCAAGAGGCCTCAGAGTCCTGTGGTGTTGCAGTTGGCCTCTCATAGGTAGCAGAAGTTTCTCCAAGCACCTCCCACCACAGCTCTGGGCTGCTGCTGGTGGCAGTGCCAGGCTGTGCACAGCTTGCAGAGGCTTTTCCTAGCTCTTGGCAGGAGTTTATTCTTTGTGAAGCCAGAGGTGCTGATATCTTTTGGTCCTCCCTCAGAGAAGAGTGATGAAGGCTTGGCTCGTAGCTGGAAAAGTGCTGTAGTTGCAGATGTTTCATGGGGAAGGGAAAGCTGCTGCAGAGGAGAACAGACATTGGCACTGCCACCCTCCCAAGGGCAGTGGGGATGGAGGGACTCCCACCAGATGCCTTTGGAGCCTGGAGTGTTAGGAGGAAGTGCCTTAAAACGTCTTTGGGGTGGCTGAAGGGCTGCAAGCAACTTCTCCCAGAAGATGTTTAATCTCTAGGAGGTGGCACCAGGGCTTTTTGGGGGGTCCAGGTTAGCAGACACAGGAAGAACAGAGGCCCTTCCTCAGCAGCTTTTCTCCACCACAATGTTCTGGAAGAGTTTGTCTTGCAGTGGTTCCCAAGGCTTGAGTTAAAGGTTCTGCATCCAGATTCAGGAACAGAAATGTGGAGTCTTGGAGGTGATTTCTGTCCTGGGTTAACACTGAACACAGAAATCCAACCATGGCACAAAGCTCACTCATGGTTCATCTTCCACTCATTTTGAGGGATCCATGCCAGCTCTTGGGACAGGGCAAATATCCCCAATGGCAGCATGCAAGGATCTGAAAGCTTGGGTTTGGTCTCTGTATTCTTTTCTGTGTGGGCTCAGCTCCCCACCTGTTAAACCCCTAAGCCAAATGGCACTTTCCTGCTCTGTGGTTGTAAGCATGGCAGGAAAGTCAGCAGGAGTTTGTTACTCATTTTCCCCACCAAAATCCTGCTGACTTTGCATTACTCTTTGAATCATGGAATCACAGAATGGCTCAGGTTGGAAGGGACCTCAGGGATCATCCACTCCAACCTCCCAGCTAGGTTTGTTTGCCCAAGGACTCATCCAGCCTGGCCTTAAACACCCCCAGGGAGGAGGCAGCCACAGCCTCCCTGAGCAGCCTGTGCCAGAGTCTCACCACCCTCATCCTGAAGAACTTCCTCAGCTCCACTCTAACCCTGCTCTGCCTCAGCTTCAAACCATTCCCCCTTGGCCTGTCTCTAGACACCCTCAGAAAGTCTCTCTGCAGCCTTCCTGCAGGATCCCTTCAGCTATTGGAAGGCAGCTCTGAGGTCCTCCTGGAGCCTCCCCTTCCCCAGGCTGACCACCCCCAGCTCCCTCAGCCTGGCCTCATAGCATAAGGGGCTGGAAACCTTTGGATCAAGGTGGGACTCCTGTTTCACAAAAGACCTGAGAGCATCCACTGCAGCTGCTTGATGTGCAGCTGGCACACAGCCTGCCAACACAACAAATGCTTTGTTACCAGCACAGGAAACCCAGAGAATAAAAGAAACCTCCCCAACCCCCTTGGCAGTGCTCTTGATCTCTGTTGAGGCAGCAGCTCTGTGCCCACAAACTGCATAGAGAGAACTGAGATTCTATTGCTCTCCAGACTGTCTTTTAACAGCAGGGATCTACAACTTGGGAGCCTGCTTCTCCATATGGCTCTTGTCATCCTCTAGCCCTCCATGAAGGTTCTAGCCAGGCCTTTTTCCATGGCAAATTTTATCCAGCTTCCTGTGCTGTATTTCCAGAGCTATTACAAAAGAGATCCCTGGGCTGAGCACAGGTAAGGGCAGCGTGGGCTTGGCAATGCCAAGAGTCAGCCTGGGGAGATGATGCTGTTAGGAGCTGTCAGTTGTTCCAATCCATGAGAGATGGATAGCAAAGGGGAAGGGATGCTGGAGACATCCAGACCCTTCCAGAGCCCAGCCTGGACTCAGCACATCCAGCTAGAGGCTTCCTTGGGCTTTTGTTCTGGGCTGGTTTTGACCCCAAACAGGGAGTTTTCTCTCCTCTCCTGTTCCTGTGGATTAGGCAGGGTGTCATTCTGCACTCTCTCTGTCAAGGGCCATGGGCAAACAGAGCTGAGGTGGTCCTTGGCTTCGTGGCACCTGAAGTTAGGTGAGAAGAGCTGGACCTAGCTTAGCTGACTTGTTCAGGCTCCCACCCAAAGGGGATGTGGCTGCAGCTGCCTCACCTGGGCCACTCTCCTCATGTCCCTACATTCACTACACCAAGGCTCCTCCCCCAGCTCTGTAGCTCCTTGTGAAAGGCTGGGGATGAAGTGCTGGTGGGCAGGAATTCCTGCTGGGCTGGCTGATGGTAGATGAGGGCTGGAGTCCTGCCTGATCTGAATGTCTACCATGCAATTCAAGGTCTCACTTCTGGTGAGGATGAGCAAAGATGACCTCTGAGGGTCCCTCCCAACCAGATGCAATCTGTGACTCAGGTTTTGGCTTGGGCTCCTTGCTCAGCTCCTTCCATTGGTTCCTATGTACACTGATGGGGTGGTCCCTCAGCAGACTTATGCTCCCTTTTTTCCCTCTGCCTGTTGCTTGCAGGCCTGCATTGTTGCAGGCATAGGGTCTGTACGTGGCAGAACCTTCTCAGCCCCCTTTGGGGACCTCTTGAAGTCTTTTCTCAAGGCTGCAGCAGTTTCACCCTTGGTAAGCCAGCTGGAGGTGAAGGCAAAGCTGTTGCACAGAGCCTGCAGGAGCTCTCTCTGGCTCCTAGTGCAAAGCAGAAGGGATGGTCCTGTCTTTGGTGAGGGTTATACCAACGATGTGGCACTGCCAGCCAGTGGTGCCAGTGACCTGTCTCTACCTTCCCATGGCTCTGTGGCTGGCTGTGTCCAATGCACTCCAGGTTAGATGGCCACAGGCAAGAGCCAAGCCTTGACTTCTGCTGCCGCTCTGCGAGGGTAGCTCCAAAAAGTCCCAAAGTCTGCAGGGTCACCTCCAGGGGGGTCAGAGAACCTGCCAGCTGAAGGCCCCTTCCCAACATGCCCAGCTAGAGGTGCAGGAGCGTGGCACTGTTGTAACCCTGCAGGCCTCATGCCCAACACAAGAGCTGGAGACCTCTCCGGGTGTGCCTGCACGGCGTCGGTCGCTTTCCCTCTGCTTCTCCAAAACGTTGTGGGGGGCTTGGGTTTGGACTGGATCTTGTTTTGTGTTGTTTTCTTTCGTTCCCCTTCAACAGTGGAGGATCTTCATGAAAGCCTTGCGGAACTCCACGTTGAAGGTGGTGTAGATAATTGGGTTGACAGCACTGTTGACATAGCCGAGCCACGTAAAGGCGCTGTACATCGCCGGGGGGATGCTGCAGTCACAGTGCATGTTCAGGATGTGAGTGATGAAGAAGGGGAGCCAGCAGATGATGAAAACCCCTGGGGGAGGGGGCAAAGAAAAAAAAAATAAAAAAAATATCAAACAAACAAAAAGAGAGGCAGGTTTTGACTGCTGAAAGCTGGACGCCTTCTGAGGCGATGAGAGAGCAGCGAGGTTCCCTTGGGTATAAAGGGAAGGAAAAAAGCTTTATTCCCTGGGGAATAAACCTTCTGTTTGTCTGCCAAGCCTCCCAAGTCTGCATCCAGGCTCCCCAGCTAATGAAGAATTTCTCTGCTGGTGCAGCTGGAGCAGCTACAGCCAAAAACGTGGCCCTCAGAGGTGCCAGTTTCTTGCTGAGCTATAGCTGCCTTCCCAGGGGCTCTCTTGCCCCTGCCCCCAGCTGCCTTTTGGCAGTCCCACCCCCCTCCTCAGGATGCAGAGCAGAGCTTCTTGAGCCTTTTCTACAGTGCTGTCAGCTGCTCTTAGCTGGGGAGGAGGCAACCTTGCTGCTGGCCGCCTCTTGCCTGACACAGCCTGGATGTCTCAGGTGAAATTGTCTCTCTGGTGACCTGCAAGCTGCAGCCTACAGCAGGCACCAGAGTGGCAGTGCTGGGTAGCTGTTGGTTTATCTGCAGAATCATAGAGTTGTTAGGGTTGGAAGGGACCTCAAGACTCAGCCAGTTCCAACCCCCTGCCACGGGCAGGGACACCTCACACCACAGCAGGTTGCTCACAGCCACATCCAGCCTGGCTGCAAAAACCTCCAGGGATGAGGTTTCCCCAACCTGTGCCACTGTGGGGAAGAAAGACAAGAGGAAGCCTTTGTGCACACTCACCCAGGACAATGGCCAGCATCTGGGTGGCTTTCTTCTCCTTCTGTTGTGAGAGCTTCCTCCTGTTCACAGCCTTGAGGAAGGTCCTTAGTTTGCCATTGGGCATAGACTGGATCTCAAAGGCCTTGGCTGTGTGTGGTGTTTCTTTGGTGTGTCCATTCCTCTCCACTTTCCCAGGGCTGTCCAAGGGTGCCTGTAGGGTTGAGTTGGTGCCCTGGTTAGAAGGAAATGGCACAACCAACTGATGGTTACTTGGTGCTGCAGGTTGGATGGTGGTTTTCTCAGGGAGGCTGGTACTGGACACCATCTCCATGTCCATCTGTATGTGACTCTTCTCCTCCTGGACAAGAATCAAATGTCCACAACATAAAGACAGATAAATAAACAGAGAGGAGCAACGAGCTTCCCTTACAGAGTGGGTCTGGAGGATGCTGAGGATCAGTCCCTCTTCTCCCTCCCTATGCTTTTGGTAGATGCCTGGAGAAAGGGTGGTGAAGACCTCACAGATCATAACACTTTCAGGCAGAAGGGTTCAAGAGAACTGCAGGGAATGCCTCTCCTTCATTGCACAAAGAGGCTAAGAAATGGGAGAGGCAACCTCCACTCCTCAGCTTTCAGTCAGATTTTCAGAACAAAAAGAAAAAAAACCCAAAACAAACAAACAAACAAAAAAAAGCCCCAAATAAAATTAAACCAACAAACAGAACCCAACCAAGCCAGGGCAGTCTAGGGCTTAAAATAAATAACAGGGAGGAGAAGAAACTCAGAGGCACAAAATGTTCAAATGTCATGGCTTTTGCAGCTGAGCTTTAGGTGAGAGCTCAGCCTGGCTCTGTGATCTCTGTGCTCTGAGCCCCCTCCCCCCTGCTTCACTCCCAGCAAAGGGAAGAACATTTACATTTCGAGATCCAAATTCGCTCCCCCTCCCCCTGCCCACCTATACATTCATTTTGCACCCTGAGGGGAGGCAAGGGGAAAGCTGAAGGCTCTGAACAGCTCCCACTTCTCTTCCACACTCACCACTTTGCGTTTATTAACTGGGAAGCTCCCATTGGACTTCACAATAACTCTGCAGAGCTTGACGTCTTCTGGATGAGTACATTTGTCCTAAGGGGCAAGCACCAGCTCAGAGCTTACACAAGCAGAGAGTAATTGGGAAGGGAAGGCTGGGCAGGGAGGCTTGTGGCAACACAAACACACAGAGAGCATGAAGCAGCAACTAATCAGCGTGGCTGAGGGGGCTAAGGAGGATGGAAAACTGCTGGGAAGCAGCAGCAACAGAATTGAGCATCCCTTGTGTGTCTCAGCAAAGGGAGGAAACCACCAACACCTGTAGGGGTTGGAAGGGACCTCTGAAGACCATCAAGTCCAAGCCCTCTGTGGTCAGACACTGGAACAGGTTGCCCAGGGAGACTGTGGATGTCTCCTCCCTGGGGGTGTTCAAGACCAGCTTGGATGAGGCCTTGAGCAACCTGGGCTGGTGGGAGGGGTCCCTGCTCATGGCAGGAGGGTCAGAACTCTATGATCTTGAAGGTCCCTTCCAACCCAACCCATTGTATGGACCTGTGACTCTATAAAGCATCCATAACCTGATGGGGATGACAAATGATTCATGCACTGGGACCAGGGTTTATTTATTGCTGTTTAATTATATCCCTGGGAGGGTATTTCTCTATTTAATGGGGGTTTTTTTAATTAATAGGATCTTTATATTTGTAGCTGGTGTCCAAGGCCAGGCTGGATGAGCCCTTGAGCGACCTGGGCTGGTGGGAAGTGGAGGTTGGAACTGGCTGATCTTGAGGGTGCATTCTGTAGTTGCATGCAGTGGAGCAGGAAGGGCAGAATAGGAGCAGGGAGGGGACTGTCCCCTGGTACTGAGCACTGGGGAGGCCACACCTCCAGTGTTGGGTCCAGTTTGGGGTACCTCAATACAGCAGAAGAGATGTGGAGGTGCTGGAGCCAGTGCAGAGGAGGGCAGGGAAGCTGTGAGAGGCCTGGAGAACAAATCTGATGAGGAACGACTGAGGGTGCTGGGGGTGGTTAGTTTGGAGAAGAAGAGGCTGAGGAGAGACCTCATTGCTCTGAAAGGAGGTTGTGCAGAGGTTGGTGCTGGTGATTAGTGATAGAACAAGAGGGAACGGCCTCAAGCTGCCACTGGGTAGCTTTAGACTGGACATTAGGAGGAAGTCTTTCATGGCAAGAGTGGTGAGGGATTGGAATGTGCTGCCCAGGGAGGTGGTGGAGCCACCACGCCTGGAGGCGTTTCCAGGTGGTTCGGATGTGGTGCAAGGGGTGGCCCTTACAGAGCGGGGCTCTGGCTTGGACTTGGTGATCCTGAGGGTCTTTTTTTTTTTTCCCTCCTGAACGTTGCTGTGGTTCTGAGAGGACGGGGAGGGCTGGGGGGGAGGGAGGAAGGGGAAGGCTGGGAGGGAGGAGGCGGAGGGCTGGGAGGGGGCAGGGGACCTTGAGCGGGGGCTGCGTGTCGGGGCAGCGGCCGTGGCTGCTGCGCTTGGTGGTGACTCTTTTGCGGCGCCGGCGCAGCACGATGTAGATCTGCAGGTACACCAGCAGGGTCACCATGAAGGGCACGTAGAAGGAGACGATGGAGGAGTACACCACGAAGGCAGGGTTGGCGATGATGCACTCGTTCTCATCTGAAAGGCAAAGGGTCGCCTTCAGGCTCGTGGTCCCCTGCTGCTAGCAACTGGCACCGGCTCCCTCCTCTGTCAGGAGGCTCGGGGTAACCAGAGTGAGGTGCTCAGGGTTTGGGGGGGGGACCACTATGTCAGCTGGGAGTAGAACCAGGGCAGCAAGCCCCCCTGTGTCAGTGTAAGCTGAAATTCCCCCCAACAACAACAACAACCAGGCTAGCTCAGTCTGGAAGCAAATGCAAGCTGTATTCACAAGCAGAATCTACAATCTAGGATGAAATGCAAGGAATATGTACAAATAGACAAAATTCACAGCATTTACAAATATATGCAATCAACAGAAAAGCACAACCAAGCTCCCTTTGCTTCCCCCCAGAGGGGACCCTTCCCAAAGGGCCTCTCTCTTCCCACCCAGACCCCCTGGCAGAAAGCAGAGTTAGTTAAAGCAGAGAGGCTGTTAACTTAGCTGCCAAGGTCAGTGTGTTATCTGCAGCCAGAAGAGAAGAAGAAAACAGCAGCCAGACAGCCCAGCAACTGCCCCCACTGCAGACTGCCCGCTTTGTTTTGAGTAATAGTTCTCAAACATTTCTATCTATCCAATGGAAGTGTTTAGAACAATCAGTATTTTGCTTTCTTACACCCAATAGTGACTTTATTTACACTCTTTGGCTTTCTCTGCTTGAACTTTGCAAAGAAAAATTAAAAAGTTTCAAACCATCACCCCCCCCCTTCAGTCACAGGGAGTCAGACACAGCCCACACTGCCTGGCTGCTGCTTGCCTTATAACTAAAAGCCTGCTGAGCCCATGCTGTATCCACTCTCCCTGTGAGACCCTAATGGCTGAGCAGCCTCTTCTTGTCTCTCCTGTCTCAGGGAAGCTGTTTAGAATTCTAGGTTGGACAGCAAGACCTCGAAGGTCTTTCCAGCCTGCTTAGTGCTGTGATTCTGTGAATCAGAGAAACAGAATCGTTTTGGTTGGAAAAGACCTTTAGGATCATCAGGTCCAACCATTCTCTAACTCTACCAAGTCTGGTGTCTCTCAGCACCACATCTCTGCCTCTTTGAAACCCCTCCAGGGATGGGGACTCAGCAACCAACCCTGGACAGCCTGTGCCAGTGTTTGAGAACCCTCTGAGGGAAGGAGTTTCTTCTGATATCCAACCCAAACCTCCCCTGGTGCACCCTCAGGCCATTTCCTCTCATCCTGTGCCTTTCCTTTTCACATTTTAATGTATGATCTATAAAGTTAGTGTAACATTGACAAGTGTTGTGTAAACTTCTCCATAACCTCTGTTGTGTAAACTTCTCCATAACCTCTGTTGTGTAAGCTTCTCCATAACCTCTGTTGTATAAACTTCTCCATAGCCTCTGGTGTGTAAATTCTCCATAGCCTCTGTGTCTAAAACACTGCCCTGGAACAGCAGGAGTTGAGTCACTGTCCCTGGATGTGTTTAAAGGGTGTTTAGATGTGGTGCTTTGGGATATGGTTTAGGGGTGAGCTTTGGAGAGCAGGGTTAATGGTTGGACTTGATGATCCCAGGGGTCCTTTCCAACCTGAATGATTCTATGATTCAATGAATCAGACACAGAAGTGGCTACAGAAATGGTCTGGGATGACACTGGAGGAGGAGACCTGGGAGAGGGATTGCTCCATCCCGGTGCACCTAAAACCTGATCCCTATCTGCACTCAGAACACTCTCTGAGGAGCCAGTAAAGCCAAGAAGATGCCAGCAGCCAGCTGCAGGTGGCATAACACTCACCTGTGTTGTTGAGGCCAAAGAGGAGAGGGCAGGAGATGGCAAAGGAGAGCACCCAGACCACAGAGATCATGACGGTGACCCTGCGCTTGGAGCTGTAGCGAGTGTTGTACAGCATGGGCATGGCTACTGCTGTGTACCTGCAGGGGCACAACCAGGCTGTGGTTATCCTGCCAGGGCTGGGCAACCACTGAGGATACAGCCCAGGCTGTGGTTATCCTGCCAGGGCTGGGCAACCACTGAGGATACAGCCCAGGCTGTGGTTATCCTGCCAGGGCTGGGCAACCACTGAGGATACAGCCCAGGCTGTGGTTATCCTGCCAGGGCTGGGCAACCACTGAGGATACAGCCCAGGCTGTGGTTATCCTGCCAGGGCTGGGCAACCACTGAGGATACAGCCCAGGCTGTGGTTATCCTGCCAGGGCTGGGCAACCACTGAGGATACAGCCCAGGCTGTGGTTATCCTGCCAGGGCTGGGCAACCACTGAGGATACAGCCCAGGCTGTGGTTATCCTGCCAGGGCTGGGCAACCACTGAGGATACAGCCCAGGCTGTGGTTATCCTGCCAGGGCTGGGCAACCACTGAGGATACAGCCCAGGCTGTGGTTATCCTGCCAGGGCTGGGCAACCACTGAGGATACAGCCCAGGCTGTGGTTATCCTGCCAGGGCTGGGCAACCACTGAGGATACAGCCCAGGCTGTGGTTATCCTGCCAGGGCTGGGCAACCACTGAGGATACAGCCCAGGCTGTGGTTATCCTGCCAGGGCTGGGCAACCACTGAGGATACAGCCCAGGCTGTGGTTATCCTGCCAGGGCTGGGCACTCCTAGTGAGGATAAAACCCAGGCTGTGGTTATCCTGCCAGGGCTGGGCACTGTTAGTGAGGATAAAACCCAGGCTGTGGTTATCCTGCCAGGGCTGGGCACTGTTAGTGAGGATAAACCCAGGCTGTGGTTATCCTGCCAGGGCTGGGCACTCCTAGTGAGGGAAATTACAGAGTTCCTGTGTCTGGCCAGGCAGGTGGAGTTTCAGGAGGCTCCAAGGTGTTTGCCTTCCCTGGTTTGGAAGGCATGGGGCTGAGGTCAGCTTAGCAGAGTGGTTTTTCTTCCACTCTCTCTGAGCTGCTGCCTCCCCACTGGTGTCTGCTCTACCAGAAAGAGAAGGGCTGAACTAATGGGGACACAGAGAGTTCCATTTACATCCTGGGGAGCAGCATCTCTATAGCTGCCTCTGATGAAACCCTTCTGGTGCTCAGACTTCCTTTAGGTCCCTTTCAGAGGGTGCCAGCACCACCAGCTCTCCCTGGCTCTGAGTCAGAGGTAAAATTAGCCCAGATAGAGATGACTGTGGTTGCTGCTGTGGGTTTCACACGACCTGCTGCCATGGAGCCCTCACCTGTCAATGCTGATGGCACAGAGGTTGAGGATGCTGGCAGTACACATCATGACATCCAGGGTTACAAAGATGTCACAGTGGATTCGACTGAACCTCCACTCACCCACCACCTGCAGAGACAGAGAGGAGGTCAGTGAGAGGATTCACTGAGGAGATGCTGTTGAGGGGCTCTGAAGGGAGGACTGGGCACAGAGACAGCTGCTTGCTGGGAGCTGGAGCTCTGCTGGTTCAAGAGGGATCCAAGTTCTGCCCAGAGAAGCTCCAGCTGCACTCAGTGGTGTGTCAGGTAGGGCTCTTGGCCTCTGAGTGCCTTCAAGCCTTTGTCCTGCCTAGTCTACAGCTCTCAGATGATGGCATGGCCACAACAGAGGTGCTCTGCTCCATCCCAATTGTTCCTAAGGGCATCCCCCTGAGGGATGCTGTGAATTTTGTCCTGATTCCATCCTCAAGCCCAAAGAGCAAACACGAGCTCCTGGGCTCATATTCCAATGACAAAAGTGAGTGCAGAGCTGAGAGTGAAATATGTGAGTAAGTTTGGGAGGCTCTGAAGGTCTCTCTGTTCAATTATTTCCTGATGGAATTGGTTCTACTCCACTCTGTGAGACCACACCTGGAGCTCTGTGTCCAGTTCTGGAGCCTCTATTACAAGAAGGATCTGGAGGTGCTGGAAGGTGTCCAGAGAAGGGCCATGAGGATGAGCAGAGGGCTGGAGCTGCTCTGCTCTGGAGACAGCCTGAGAGAGTTGGGGTTGTGCAGTCTGGAGAGGAGAAGGCTGCCAGGAGACCTTCTTGTGGCCTTCCAGGATCTGAAGGGGGTGACAGAAAAGCTAGGGAGGGCCTTTCNCTGCCCATGGCAGGGGAGTTGGAACTGGCTGAGCCTTGAGGTCCCTTCCAGCCCTGACAGTTCTGTGATTCTATTCTATGATATGTAGGAGCTGAAACAGATCTCTGAGGCATTGCAAAGAGGCATTAGGAAGGAAATACATCAACTTTATATCCTGAGCAGCTCTGACTGTACTGACAGCTTTTTATCAGAGCCATTTCTGCAATGATACCCAGCAAAAGTCAGCAGCAGAGAAGCTGAAACTTCTCACTTTAAAGAACCAGGGTAGAAAATCCTCATGGAGTTTGTTTGTTGTTGGTTTGGGGACCAAAATAATTCCAAGTGAAGACTCTTTGACACCCTACAAGTTGTGATAAAGACCTAGTGACAACCCTGGCAGTCAGCAGTGGCCTTTTCCCCTCTTCACTTCTCTTTGCTGTTGAAACTGAACTTTGCCAATGAAGTTCAACAGCAATTATCAGGACTGCTGTATTTGACATGTGATTGGAGGGGGGGGGGAGAAGAGGAAAAAAAAATAATAAAAATGTATATTTCCCTCTAATAAAAATAGAGTCCTACTGCATTTGAAAATAGAATGAATAAGATACCTATTCTTCAGTTATTTCTGCTCTGATATACATAACCATAGGCAGCAGAAAGAAGGAAGAAATGACTGCATTGAAGCCTGAGTGACAGATGAATGCTCAGTGATTAAAAAAGCACTTAAGAGGCAGCTCCAAGCAGGAACTTGGAGGAGAATTTGCCCAAAGGCAAAAGGTTTCCAACCAGCCACAAGCCTCTGCAAAATCACTGCCCTGAGTGCAGGTTTGTGCTGTGAGGATAGGCTGAGGGAGCTGGGGGTGGTCAGCATGGAGGGGAGAAGGCTCCAGGAGACCTCAGAGAAGCCTTCCAAGAGCTGAAGGGATCCTACAGGAAGGCTGCAGAGGGACTTTCCATGAGGGTGTCTGGAGACAGGACAAGGGGGAATGGTTGGAAGCTGAGGCAGAGCAGGGTTAGACTGGAGCTGAGGAAGAAGTTCTTCAGTGTGAGGGTGGTGAGACTCTGGAATAAGCTGCCCAGAGTAGCTGTGGCTGCCTCCTCCCTGGGGCTGTCTAAGGCCAGGCTGGATGCCTGCTTGGACAAACAAATCTCGTTGAGAGGTGTCCCTGCCCATGCAGGGGGCTTGGAGCAGAGGAGCTCTGAGGTCCCTTCCAGCCTGAGCCATTCTGTGAGTGGAGTTCATGGCAGATGCTGGAAACTACAGCAGGTCTCTGTCTTAGAGCTGGGTCTGAGAGCCTCTTAGAGCTGGGTCTGAGAGACCAGGAGCTTCCCACAGCCTAAACCAGGCTGTGGCAGAAGAGGGCCAGAAGAGAAGAGCAGAACTAGACCCAGAGGCACTGGCTGCAGTCACAAGCAGCCTGTGGTCATGCTGAGAAGCTTTAGCAGTTGTCTGGTGCTTTACATTGTAAAAGGGCCAGGAAGCCAATAATTAACCGGAGTGTTAATTAGTCCAGTGGTTCCTCACCAGGCTGTGCCCTGTCACTGGGCTTGATTTGCTCTGCATTAATCTTTAACAGGCTAATTGATTGATTATGGCCTCTTTCTCTGCTCTCCTCTCTGTTTTATCATTTTCTCTCATAAAAAAAAAAACCAAACCAAAGTTCCTGGAAATTAATTGCCAACTCAACCTCATTTCACTCTTACACTTCCTCACCACCTTTATTCCCTCAGCAGTGTGCCAGCTCTCAGCAGCCCAGAGAAGGAGGCTGGAGGGCTGTGGTATCTTCTCTCAACCTTTCCCCCAGGGAAGCATTTCATCCTTTCAGGCAGTTTGCTGTTGCAAGAGGCCTTTACTTTACCACCAAGTAGAGAGGTGGCACCCCAGGGAGTATTTGGCTTTCCCAACCAGCAGTGCCACTCAGATGTGGCTCTGTGTGCAGAGGCTTGGAGCTCTCCTGTACCCAAGTGACAGCCCCGTGGGAAGCAGCTGCCTTGTGCTGCTCTTTCTCTTACAGACTGTGGCATGAGAGCTCTGGATTCACAGCCTCCTGCTCTTCTTACTACTTCTCCTGCTTTTGCTGGGACAGCCCCAGGCCAGCCATGGGCTGTTGGCACTTTGGAGTCAGCCAAGGCAGCTGCTCCCTGCTGGCTCCAGGTGAATCCCATCCCCTAAATGCCATGCTGAGGATAAAGTGGGGAGTTTGGTGAAGGTGGAGGCTTCTCCTGCTCCACCTCCTCTTCCTTCTGCTGCTTGGCACTGCCCTGGAGAGCTTCACCATCACCATCCTGCTTGCCTCTTGCTGCACGCCTGGGCTGAGTATCACTTTCCACTCTTTTTATTGGCATTGGTGCCACTTTGGCTCTTTAAATCCATTTATATTTCCTCCTGTGGGTCTCCCCTCTTCCTGATCCCCTTCTCAGCTGGGGAGGGATCGTTTAGTGGTGGAACAATAGGGTATGGACTGGAGAGACCCTGCTTTAGCCCTTCAGAAGCAGGGCTTGCTTGCTGATGGAGCTGGTTAGCCTGACAGCCAGGCTGCTGCTGCAGACTCCTCATTTCCAGCTTTGAAAGCACACTGGGGGCCTTTTCCTTGCAACTCCTCCACTTAAAGGCAACGTTGTCCACAGAATTGGGTTGTAATTTAGTCCTCTGAACAGCTGTGTGTTTTCAAGGTAGCCCCTGGCCTGCTCTGGTGGCTGTCCCCTGGGAAAACCTGAGCAGCTCTTAGGAAATTCAACTCCCTTTTCTTTGGGGGAATTCAGGAGGTCCTGAAATAGCTGCTGGCCAGGCTGCTAAACCTCTTTCTTCCCTCTCTCTGATCATTCAACATAAACATTTAGTGCTGCAGAAGGAAACTTGAGGGCTGGAGCACCTCTCCTATGAGGACAGCCTGAGAGAGTTGGGGCTGTTCAGTCTGGAGAGGAGAAGGCTCCCAGGAGACCTTCTTGTGGCCTTCCAGGATCTGAAGGGAGCTCCAAGAAAGCTGGGGAGGGACTTTTTAGGGTGCCAGGGAGTGACAGGACTGGGGGGAATGGAACAAAACTAGAAATGGGTAGATTCAGGTTGGATGTTAGGAAGAAATTCTTCCCCAGGAAGGTGGTGAGAGACTGGCAGAGGTTGCCCAGGGAGGTGGTGGAAGCCTCATCCCTGGAGGTTTTTGCAGCCAGGCTGGATGTGGCTGTGAGCAACCTGCTGTGGTGTGAGGGGTTGGAACTGAATGAGCCTTGAGGTCCCTTCCAACCCTGACACTTCTGTGATTCTCTGACCTACCTCCAGATAGAGCACCCAAGGCATGACCAGAGTTGCTACCAAGAGATCTGCCACTGCCAAGCTGACAATCAAGTAGTTGGTGGTGGTCTGGAGGGCCTTCTCCCTGGACACAGCCATGCACACCAGCACATTGCCAAAAACAATGACAAAGATGAGGAGGGTGAGCAGCATGGCATAGTAGTTGTAGTGAGGCTTCTGGTCTGCATGGGACTCGTTGAGTGGCTTGCTCCAGTTCCTGTCCTCGAGGTCACCGCTGTACCAGGAGAGGTTTAGGGGATCCATGGAAGGAAAGGTGCCAGGTTCCAGCTCCACCCTGACACAAAGATGTGGAAAAGACAGTCAAAGGCCAGTGTAAAGCACAGGCAAAGCAGGTACACAGCTGCCACCTCGCTCAGGGTGCTTCGGAGCCAGCTCCAACCCCCTGCCAGGGGCAGGGACCCCTCCCCCCAGCCCTGGTTGCTCAAGGGCTCATCCCACCTGGCTTTGGACACCTCCAGGGAGGGGACATCCACAGCCTCCCTGTGCAACCTGCTCCCGTGTCTCCCCACCCTCACTGGGAAGAATTTCTAGTCTCAATCTGCCCTAGCTAGTAGGTTACAGTGCAGTGAGGCCAGCAAGAAGGGAGCCCCCCCACAGCTGCAGAGGTTCTCTGGAGTGACATTCAGCCATGCTGAGCACTTCAGCCCCTTGCCAGCTTTGCTTGTGTGCTTGAAGGCAGAGCCTTGAGGTCTGTGCCTGGACCTGAGGCAGACCCTACATCAAGAAATGGGGACACACACACCAGGGAGTGTGACAAGGGCAGAGGCAGGAGTTGTTTGAAGGCACCTGGGCTGACTTTGGGTTGTGTGTTCTTGATCTGAGAGGTCTCAAAAGCTCCCCAGAGAGGTTGTGGGGTCTCCTTCTCTGGAGACTTTCAAGCCCCATCCTGTGTGCCCTGTGCTGGATTCTCTGCTCCTTGCTCTGGCAGGGGGGGTTGGCCTTGATGATCTCCTGAGGTCCCTTCCAACCCCTAACATCCTGTGAGCCTGTGTGAAAGGGACTCACTGCTCAGCACTTCCCAAACCCCAACCATTCCCTGTTTCTCAAGCTGGATTTCCAGGAAGACCACTGTGATTCCAACCTCTCAGCCATTCCCCCCTAAATGCCCCCCCAAACCCCATCCCATTGAATCCCCTTCCTACAAAGACAAAAGGGAATTCGCTTCATTAAGCCCCGGGAAGCCATCAAAACAGCAAAACATTTGGAAAGATCAAATTCCCGGTGGAACAAAGGTGCCTTTATGTTTGCCTGAGCTTTTGTGTGCTTGCCTCATTCAAAGAGCAATTTGTATAATAATCCTTGGGAATTTGTTGCCGATGGGTCCTTAATAGCTGATAATTCAAAAAGTGTCTGTCTGACAGTGCCATCAGCACCACTTGATAGCTCTACAAATGTCGTCTTAGAAACTGTCAAAGTGTCAGAAATTAATTAAATGGTAGCTTCTGTGACTCAGAGTGAAGAGGGGGGGGAAGAAAAAAATCAATGCTAAATGCAGCAGCAGAGGGAATTTTTTTTCTTCCTTGTTTCTTTTCTCCTGTTGCCCTTTGATAATGGAAAACGATCTAGAAAAAGGCAGAAACGTGCAAAAAAAAAAAAAACGCAGGATGGGGAGGAGGGGGGGGGGAAGATGAAATGAAAAAGCAGGAACGTGGAAAAGTGTCTTAAAAAACTATAAAAGGAGTGGAATGGTCGAGAAATTCTTTGCAGAAAGGAATTCTGGACAGTGAGGGTGCTCAGGGGGGTTGTGGTTGTCCCCTCCCTGGAGGTGTTCAAGGCCAGGTTGGATGAGGGCTTGAGCAAGATGGACTAGGGGCAGGTGTTGGAAGTGGATGATCTTTAAGGTCCCTTCCAACCCCAACCATTCTGTTCTGGGCAGCCTGATCTAGTTGAGGCTAACCCTGCTGACTGCAGAGGGGGTTGGACTGGGTGACCTTTGGAGGTCCCTTCCAACCCAGACCATTCTGTGATTCCAGGATTCTGTGCTTCCAGGATTCANATTCTGTGGTTCCAGGATTCTGTGATTCCATGATTCAGTCTGGAGAAGAGAAGGCTCCCAGGACACCTTCTTGTGGCCTTCCAGGATTTGAAGGGGGTGACAGAAAAGCTGGGGAGGGACTTTTCAGGGTGTCAGAGAGTGATAGGACTGGGGGGGATGGAGCAAAACTAGATGTGGGTAGAATGAGGTTGGATGTTGGGAAGAAATCCTTCCCCATGAGGGTGGTGAGAGCCTGGCACAGGTTGCCCAGGGAGGTGGTGGAAGCCTCATCCCTGGAGGTTTTTGCAGCCAGGCTGGATGTGGCTGTGAGCAACCTGCTGTGGTGTGAGGTGTCCCTGCCCATGGCAGGGGGGTTGGGACTGGCTGAGCCTTGAGGTCCCTTCCAACCCTGACAATTCTCTGATTCCATGCTTCTGTATGAATCCAAGCTGATGATTGTCAGGAAAGTTAAGACTGTTTGCAGCTTGTGCAGATGAAAAAGCTTTGGAGCCTCTCTTCTAAAAGAAAATGAAATGAAAAAAGTAAACAAACAAAACGTTCCAACTATTTGGCATGAAGCAGGGAAACTAAACCACAGCAGAGCTCCTGATCAAGCAGTTAAAGGCTGTGTCTGGTCCTCATGCTACAAACCTACAAGGCCAGCTCTGGTAATTCCTGTCTTTGGAGAGTTTGAGTTTTCCAGCCTAAAAATAATCTTAATTTCTCCAGGCACAGACCTGGAGCATCATCTGGGAGCATCATGGTGGTCATTAGAAGGTCTTGGAGGTCTTTCAGTGCTGCTTTAAAGGAGCTCTTTCTATTTGCCTGCTGACAGTTTCTCAGGAGAGAAGAAAGGAGCAGGAGCACTTTAAAGAGCTGCCTGGAGAAGGCTTTTTTTTTAAGTGCCTTTATCCAAGCCCCTGCATCTGCATGGGGGCAGAGGGAAGGGATGATAAATGCAGAGAAAAGGCAGGAGCAAAAGTGGCATCTTGCTGCACACTGTCCTGGTGGGACCTCGGGGAGCTTCCCTGGCCCTGCACCAGGAGCCAGCCAGTCTTGGTCGTCAAGCTGAGGCTTTGCAGACTGCCGTGGGTGGAGTCCTGGTGTGGGACAAATTCCTTCTAAATGAAGGGCAGGAAAGCCACTTTAATTCCCACCCAGAGTCCCCCCCAGGTTTTTAGGATGGCTGAGCTAATCCAGATATGGATTTACTGGCAGGTCAAGGGCAGGCTAGCACAGCAAGGTTGCAGTGCTGTGGTTGGTGCCAGCAGTGCCTGCGTGGCACAGGGCATCTCTGTGGCTGCCTCCCTGCCTCTGGCCAGGGGCTGTGCTGATCCCTTCCCTGGGGTGCCCCATTCGAGGGTGACAGAGCCCTGCAGCAGGCTGCCCAGAGGGGTTGTGGAGTCTCCTTCTCTGGAGAGGTTCAAGATGTGTCCCTGTGTGCCCTGCCCTGGCTGCTGCTGCTCTGGCAGGGGGCTTGGACTGGATGATCTCCAGAGGTCCTTCCAACCCCTACCACTCCATGATTCCATGGTCTATTGGGGAAGCAGTTTTCCTGCCATCCAGAGGAAAGCAGCAGCCTCTCCCAATGAGTCTCCAAGCTTCCCAGATGTGGATCAGCAACTGGAAGAAGGCTGCTGGCTGGCTGGAGCCAGGAGGGGGAAAGGAAAGCAGGGCAGAGGCTGGGAAGGCAGAGCCAAGAGTTTCTCTCTCCTTTGCAGTTAACTCCCTGTCCTGCTCAGAAAACAACCTGCAAAGCACTTTTGCCATGCCAGTGCTTCTGCTCAGCTCCTCACCATTGATCATCTCATTGCCTCAGTGCCAAACAAGCCACATCCCCCTGGCACATGTGCAGCCTCACAACTGCCAGCCACAACCCCTTTTGTCTTTCTGGCAAGATGTGGAGCATGGAATGTGTGTGGAGCAGAGAAGCAGAGGTTTGCTCTGTCATGTGGAGATAGCTGTGCCAGGGAGGTGGCTGGGAAGCAGAGGGTGAGAGGCTGCAGCAGAAACTCTGCCTACAGCTTGCCTGCTTTTGAACAGAGTCATAGAATCATGAAGGTTGGAAAAGACCTCTGAGATCATCGAGTCCAAGCCACCAACCCAACTCAAGCATGTTCTGAATTGCCATGGCCACACATTCTTTCAACATCTCCAGGGATGGGGACTCCACCACCTCCCTGGGCAGCCTGTTCCAATCCCTGAGCACTCTTGCAGTAAAAA
>VXBD01004314.1:326309-339648 GCA_013399975.1 Indicator maculatus | reverse complement strand
TCCCTTCCCTTCCCTTCCCTCTCCTCTCTTTGTCCCTGATTTGTGGGTTTTTGCCCCAAACCATGACTAACATTTGCCACAGGGTCCCTTTAGTAGCTTCCCTGCCCAGGAGCTGCTGCTTCTGTGTCAATCAGAGCAATGCTCTTGTGCCTCCTTCTTGCTCTCAGTGCCACTTCCCTGTGCCTGAAGCTGGAGGAGAAGGCAGATTCTGTCCTGTCCCTCCTGGGGAACGAGCCCACATGCAGAGGGGAGGTGAGGAGGCTCTCTCTCTTCCTCCTGTGCAGCTCAAGCAGTACTCCTCACATTTCAAATCCTCTAATGATCTTTAATCATTTAATCCCTGACCCACATCAGCTCCACTGTTCAGCTTCAATTCTGGCTTCCAACACCCAACCTCTGTCCTCTCTGCAAGCAAGCAAGTGAGCAGGGGCAGGACATGTCCCTAGCTGTGGACTTGTCCTTGTGCATCTCCTCCTGCAGAGTGGGCATGCAGCCAGAGAGGAGCTGGGCTGGTGCTCAGCTTCTGGGGAGCAGTGCCTGCAATCATGGCCTTGGGGCTGGAAAGCAGCACTTGGAGAGTCCTGGGGCTCCTGCCCTGCACCAAACTTCTTCACCTAACCTTCCTGAATGCCTTCCAGAAGTGCAAACCAGTTCATCATTATTCTGTGTGCAATTTCCATTCCCTCTCCAGTTTGCCTTCCCACTCTGCTGCATCCCTGTGTCCCCTCTTGGCTCTCTGAAGCCTACCCATGGAGACACAAACTGCCTCTGCACCAGATGCTTCCCACTGTTGCCTGCTGTGATCCAAAAGCTCGTGTTCTTGGAAGACTTATTGCTCCTAGGCATGATTTCCTTCCCAACAGGGCTTTTGTCCTGATTTCAAATGGATTTGGCCCTCAGCTTGTGTAGCAGAGGCAGGATATGGATTTGAGTGTCAGGGCAGGCACTTGAGAGAGAGAGAGCAAAGAGCCTGGTGTGGTGTTTCCAGCGTTGGAATACCCTGGCAGGAGCCATTTCCTGGGGTCATTCGCACTTCCAGAGGCCAGGGGGGTGGCAGGCAAGTCCTCCTGCGCTGCCGGGGCAGGAGCTCTTGGCTCAGACCCCTCTGCCGCCCCGGGGCACCCGCAGCAGCCACTCCCCTGGGCAGATGCAGCAGAGGAAGGAGGAGCCAGGCAGCTTTCCCCCAGCCTTTGGGCTGAGCTGATGAAAGATGCAATGTGACAGGAAATGTCAGCGGGGATCACACAACCCCACGGGACAGCCAGGCTGTCCCCACCTGCCTCACTCTCCAACCCCTGGCTGGGGTCACCAGAGCCAAGCCCCCACCGGAGCAAGCCAGCATCTGTGCTCCGTCCCCTCCTGCTCAGCTTGCTCCACAGCTCTGCCCTGCTGAGCCTCTCGTGGTGACAGAGGGGAGGAGGAGAAGCTGACCTTCATCCCAGGCTGCCCAGGGCTGGGGTTGAGGCTCCATCCCTGGCCTTGCTGTGTCCCTGTGCAGCCTGCTCTGGCTGGAGCTGTCCCTGCTGCTTGCAGGGGGGTTGGCCAAGATATCCTTGGAGGGTCCCTCCCAACCCACTGCCATCTGGGAATGCTGCCAGTGCTAGGGAGCAGGTTTCCAGGCACCTCTGCAGCAGTGGAGCTGTTCCTTCTTGTCTGCACTTGCTGAAGCTCCTCAGTATTCTGTGCAGACTGTCTGGTTCTGGTCGCTACCTTTTGAACCCTTCAGCAGCCAAAGGAATTTTGATGGATTTCTCCTGCTTCCCTAAAGATGCTCCTCTGGTCACACTGCAGCAGGGGGAAGAGGTTGGACTTGATGATGATCTTGGAGGTCTCTTCCAGCCTGGTTGAATCTGTGATGCTGTGGTTGTGGTCTATACATTTGGGGGGTGGGTGGGTGTCTGCTTTTCTCTGCCTGCCCTTTGGTGCTGTGTCTGGAATGAAAAAGCTTCCTAGAAGCAGAGAGGTCTTCCACGAAGTGCTAAGCTCTGCCCTGGTGTTTGAGGCTGGCTGTCTGCACACACTCAGCTGCTGCCCTCCTGTTGTTTTGGTTTTTTTTTTCTACCTTGCCAGCAAATCTTGCAGCCTGCTGTGAGGGGCTGGGACACAGCGAGGCTTTTGTGTACCAAACACAGCAGGTTTGCCCTGAAAACGTTTGTAAACGAAGCCCACAAAGGGAGCAGCAGGGGCGGGGAGGGGAGGACATGAAAAGCAACGGAGTTGTTGCCTCGCTGATTGTATTGCAGCGACGCCCTTGGAACAGCTCCAGCTTCCCTCGGTGCAAGCAGCACGCAGCACACAAGGCAAGCAGAGGGCTCCAATCGATCAGCCCCGGCAGCCAGACCCAGTGCCCTTGGACTGCAGCCCAACAACCCTCCAGACCCCCCAGGTGAGGTCACAAGTGGTGAGCAGAGTGTCTGGGAATGTTGTTGGCACCACAGCTCCCCTGGAAGGGTTTACCTGAGCTCACTTGGAGCCTGTGAAGAAAGCTGGGAAGGGGCTTTCCACAAGGGCTTGGAGTGGTAGGATGAGAATCAGAATGGTAGCAGCCTAGGGAAAAAGAAGGCTCCAGGGACCCCTCAGAGCAGCCTTCCAGTACCTGAAGGGGCTCCAGGAGAGCTGGGAAGGGAGTTTTGACAAGGGCTGGGAGTGAAAGGGTGAGAGGGGATGGATTGAAGCTTGAGAAGGGCAGATTGAGACTGGAGATGAGGAAGAAGTTCTTGACAGGGTGAGGAGACACTGGAGCAGGTTGCCCAGGGAGGTGGTGGAAGCCTCATCAAGGGCAGGCTGGATGAGGGCCGTGAGCAGCCTGGGCTGGTAGAAGTGGGGACTGGAACTGGGTGACCTTGAAGGTCCCTTCCAACCCCAACCAGTCTATAGCCAAAAAAAAAGAGCCTGAAAGTGCAGAAGCTGTACAGGGATGCCAGCTCTGGCTGGCAGGACCCACACCCAGCACCTGACACAGTTAACCTCTCATTTTATTTGAGGCTTTTTGAAGTGCAGCCATGGCACACAACCTCCACAACAAGGAATCCAGTTCCTAAATCCAGGCAGCTGGACCTGCTCCAGCTATGAATTCCATATTCTTTTAATCCACAAAGTCATTAAGAGAGCTCCACAAAGTGATGAATATTTCCAACCCCCCTCTCTCTGGCAGGGAGCAGATCCTCTTTCAGGTGAAACATCAGCAGGAGCCACTAATGTTTGTAATTATGGAGTGCTAGGTACAAGCTGAGGCAGGACTAAACCCAGAGCTGTGGCTTCAGTGGCTCTTTAATCCACCAGCCAAACACAGAAGGAGGCTAAAAAGCAAACTGTGCCCAGTTTGAGCAGAGCTGCCCTGCGTGCTGAGGGGGAAGCAAGCACAGAAGTCCAGGACAAGCCTCTAGCAGGCCTTTGGCTTCCTAAAAGAAGTGCAGCAGAACAGCTTTTATCTGCTCATCCTGCAGACACAGGGTCCCTTCTTGCTCCTCTGAGCCCCTTCTTGCTCCTCTGAGCCCCTCCTTGCTCCTCTGAGCCCCTTCTTGCTCCTCTGAGCCCCTCCTTGCTCCTTGCTCCTCTGAGCCCTTCCTTGCTTCTCTGAGCCTCTTTGTGCTCCTCTGAGCCTCTTTGTGCTCCTCTGAGCCCCTCCAGAGAGAAAATTAATTCCTGTCTGTAAATGCAGTGATTTGCTGTGGGGTCAGAGCTTGCTGGGGCTTCATTTCTTCACTCCTCTCAAAGCCAGGCACTTGCCCAGGGGTTGTCACACCTAACACCTCGAGGTTGGGCATCGAATGCTGAGGGAAATGTCCAAGTTATGGAAGTATTTCCTGTACATCTTTAGGAATTGCTTCACTGGAATATTTCACAGCTTCACAGACTGCACTGGGCTTGGAAGGGAGCCTCCAAGGGCATCTTGTCCAACCCCCCTGCAGGCAGCAGGGACAGCTCCAGCCAGAGCAGGCTGCACAGGGACACATCCAGGCTGATCCTGAATGTCTCCAGGGATGGGGCCTCAGGCACAGCCCTGGGCAGCCTGTGCCAGTGTCTCCCCACCCTCACTGTGCAGAACTTCCTCCTGATGTCCAACCTAACTCTGCCCTGCTCCAGTCTCAAACCATTGCCTCTCATCCTATCACTCCAAGCCCTTCTGAGCAGTCCCTCCTCAGCCTTCCTGTAGCTCTGCTTCAGATATTGAAATGCAGCTCTAAGCTCTCCCTGGAGCCTCCTCCTCCTCTCCATTCTGTGTTCTTTTCCTTTTTTTCTTTCTGTTACTTTTTTTTCCCCCATTCTTTTCCCCCCCCATTCTTTTTCTTCCTACTCCCCTTCTTTCCCCACAGTCTGTTTCTTATCTCTGCAACCAACACCTCTTACCCCAAGGTTTTGTGGGGATGATTCTGAGGCCACCAAGTGGAAACTGAACTGCAAATCATAGCCCCAAAGGACCTTTCACTTTATTCTTATCCCTTTGTGTCACTTTTTTCCCTGTCACTGTTGCAATTTCCTGATTGATTCTTCCTTCCTAAAATAAATAATAAATATATATATAGAGAGAGAGATAAATAAAAACAACACTTGGAAAGGCTGACAAAGGGAAGTGCAAGGAAACAGACATCATATGTAGACAAACATCCTCCTCCACAGTGAATAATTGCACAGCTTCATTGCATGGATTCCTCCTTTCAGTGGTGAAACCTTTTGTGGTGTGGTCTAGAAAGGATATTTGGACTCTGCTGGTAGTGTGGGAGGAGGGAATGGTCAAATCCTCCCTGCTGGGAACATCAGACTCTGAGCCCAGAAATTATTCACCTGCACAAAGTGTAGTGGCTGAGAAGTTCTGGGATTTGTAAAGGGAGTGGAGGGGAGGGGAGAAACCTTGGGAGAAAAGCAGTTGAATGGAAATGGGTTTGGCCAGGAGGTTTTCTCCCAGCCCCAGGTCTCCACTGCCAGTCACACAATGGGAGGGGCTGGAAGGGACTTCTGAAGATCATCAAGACCAACCCCACTGTGGTGAGACACTGTGGTGAGGTCCTGGATGCCTCCTCCTTGGAGGTGTTCAAGGGGATGGATTGAAGCTTGAGAAGGGCAGATTGAGACTGGAGATGAGGAAGAAGTTCTTGACAGGGTGAGGAGACACTGGAGCAGGTTGCCCAGGGAGGTGGTGGAAGCCTCATCCGTGGAGAGGTTCAAGGCCAGGCTGGATGAAGCCTTGAGCAGCCTGGGCTGGTGGGAGGTGTCCCTGCCCATGGCAGGGGGTTGGAAGTGGATGATCTCTAAGGTCCCTTCCCAATGTATGGATCTGTGACTCTGCAAAGCCTCCAGAACCTGACAAATGATTCATGTACTGGGCCCAGGGTGCTTCTTGCTGTTTAATTATATCCCTGGGAGGGTGTTGCTATATTTAATGCCCTTTTTTTTTTTCTCTTTTTAAATTAATAGCATCTTTCTAATCGTAGCTTTTCAACCAGGAGTGACTAAAGTTTGCCTCCTGGATGTGTGTGGAAGTGCCTCCGAGCAGGCTGGCTGGGGGCACCTTCTTCTCTCTGGTGGAGGAGAGGATGAGACTCCCAAAGCTGTAATAACTCAAAGGTGTTCTTGCCTGGAGTGGTCACCAGAGAAACCAGATAAAAGGTAAAGAAATCTGCCTTCAGTGACCCTGTAATTGCATCTCTCCCCACTGTCAGGCACATCTGAAAGCTCAGAGCATGCAGGCACAGAGACAACTGAGGATCAGAGGAGCACTGGTTACAGACAGCAGCTTAATTAGCTACAGCTCCACATTGCCTGAGCCTTCTGAGCAGTGCTTGGGGAGAGGGCCCAGCTCAGACAAGCCCTCTGCAAGGTGTGATGTGGCAGGGGAAGAGAGGGAACCTTGTGGAGATCCCTGTCTCAGCTGCAGCGTTCAGGGCAGCATGACTCAAAGCCCTGAGCTGCTGGGGGGAGAGTTCATTTCCCCAGCAAGCTGCAAACTGCACAGCACGTTCCCAGAGGTGCTGATTGTGCTGATCCATCTCCAGCCTTCAGCAGTTGGCAACCTGAAGCAGTGAGCAAAATCAAATAGATGTGTTTATCAAGTTGTAAGTGTGTTTGCAGCTCCTGGGACGTCTCAAAGGGAGACAGCTGGGGCTGGAGAGCCTGGAAATTGGGATAAATAATGGAACAGGGACAGAAGGGGAGATAGCAATCAGGATGGGAGCAGCCTGGAGAAAAAAGAAAGCTCCAGGGAGACCTTAGAGCAGCCTTCCAGTACCTGAAGAGGGCTACAGGAGAGCTGGGGAGGGACTTTGACAAGGGCTGGGAGTGACAGGATGAGAGGGAATGGATTGAAGCTGGAGGAGGGCAGACTGAGATGAGGAGGAAATTCTTTGCAGTGAGGGTGGGGAGACACTGGGACAGGCTGCCCAGGGAGGTGGTAGAAGCCTCATCCCTGGAGATGTCCCAGGCCAGGCTGGATGAGGTCTTGATCAACCTGGGCTGGTGGGAGGTGTCCCTGCCCATGGCAGGGGGTTGGAGCTGGATCATCTTTGAGCTCCCTTCCAACCCAACCCATTCTATCCACCAATCTGTGAATGTTGACTGCAGAGGCTGCACAGGGAGGGTGGATTTCAGCTCCCTCAGCAGGGCTGCATTGCCCTCTGCCCTCAGACAGGCTGCTGTGTGCCTGTGTAGCTGCAGGAGGAGGCTGAGGTGTGGATGTCATTTGTGCCCATCCAGGCCTGCCCACAGGGCTGAGCACTGCCTTCTGTTACTGCCTGCTTTTATTGCTCCTTCCAGTCTATCTCCTCTCCTCCAGTGCTCCATAACCACATCAGGCTGCATTTACATTTTCTGAATGGACTAATCATGGCTCTCTGCTTTGATAAAGAATCTGCAGCCTCCCACATAACCACATGGAAACCAACAGGGAAGAGTAAACTTGAAATAAACCCCTGCTAGGGGGTAGGGGGGGAGAGAGAGAGAGAGAGGAGAATATCCAGCAGGATAATTGGGAGGGATGTACAGAGAAGAAGCAACTGAACTCATAGTCACAGCTTAAAAGGGGAAAAAAAAAAAAAAAAAAGAAATAAAATAATGAAATTATGAGGCTAAAAATATCCAGATGAAGGACAGCAAGAGAAAACATGATTGAGGCAGAACAATTGGGAGAGGAGTTAATACTTATTAGCAATCATTGCAGATTGAATATAGGTTGGTTTTGTAACAGCACAGGGAATGATGCATTTGACAGGACTTAAACAATTGCCTCCCCCTTTCCCAAAGGATCTGGTTAGCAGCACCCTGGCACAGAGCTGCTCAGCACCCAGCCTGTGCTCCTCAGCAGTGAGCCACAGCAAAGGCTTTCAGTTTTGCTTTGTAACCTGCAGGGAAGTTAGAGCCCAAACTCAGCTCTCAAAACTCTTTCCTCCCTGTGTGGCAAATCTTACAGATTGCACTGGGCTGGGAGTGGCTGGGAGCCTCCAAGGGCATCCTGCAGGCAGCAGGGACAGCTCCAGCCAGAGCAGGCTGCACAGGGACACAACAAGGCTGATCCTGAGTGTCTCCAGGGATGGGATCTCAACCACCTCCCTGGGCAGCCTGTTCCAGTGTCTCCCCAGCCTCACTGTGCAGAACTTCCTCCTCATGTCCAACCTGACTCTGCCCTGCTCCAGTTCCAGACCATTGCCTCTCATCCTGTCACTCCAAGCCCTTCTGAGCAGTCCCTCCCCAGCCTTCCTGCAGCTCCCCTTCAGATATTGAAAAGCAGCTCTGAGGTCTCCCTGGAGCCTTCTCTTCCCCAGGCTGAACAACCCCAACTCTCTCAGCCTTAATTAACATCTCACCTACTGCACTTTCTCCTGCAGCCTTAAAAAAATGACCCTGACAAGGCAAAATTCAGCCTTTCCTCCAATGGCATCCAAAAGCTATTCCCTGGGACAATGGATTGAAGCTTGAGGAGGGCAGATTGAGACTGAAGATGAGAAAGAAATTCTTGACAGTGAGGGTGGGGAGACAGTGGAACAGGCTGCCCAGGGAGGTTGTGGATGTCCCCTCCCTGGAGGTGTTCAGGGCCAGGCTGGATGAGGCCCTGAGCAACCTGAGCTGGTGGGAGGTGTCCCTGCCCATGGCAGGGGGTTGGAACTGGATGCTCTTGAAGGTCCCAACCCATTCTATCAATCTATCATTGCAGGTTCTCTGAACATGCTTCCTGTCCTGCCTCCCCTGGCACTGAGGTATCAGCTGTGTGCCTGTGAGGAAGAGAAGAGTCATTGCCAGGCCTCCAAAGTGCTGAGCAGAACTTTGTGCACAGAGGGTGAAATTGGAAAAGAGTTATGGTGGCAGTGCCGGGAGGTCCCTGAGCCAAATCCATCTCATTTGTATCAGAAGAGCTGCAGATAGTGGTGCCTTTGGAGATATTGTCTGCTGCTTTAGAGGATTTCTATCTAATCTTGGTGAGCAAAAGGAATGTGTCTAGCACAGGGCTGTCAAAGACAAGCAAGGAAACAGAGCAGAGGGCTCAGAGGAGGATTCCATGGCTCCTTTCAGACAGGGGAAATGACACCCACTGCCACTGGACCTCGGGTTTGTTCCATCCAAATCTTCCCTGCAGCTTCAGAAGAGCATTCCAGGGGTGCCAAGGAGGGGAAGAACCTTAGTCAGTTGGTGCCTGGAGGTTCTCACACTCACAGAACAACCTGGATGTTATGGAGTGAGGACCCAGAGGATTAAACTGATCCATCTGGGCAGCAAGGGGGTTTGGGAGACACCTTGGGAATGATGTGGTTTGGTAATCCAGGGATGGACACAGAGGCATCCCACTTGCTGTGCTGTGCAAAGAGCAAATCCTGCTGGCATTTTGGGGTGCCCTGAGATGGAAGCTTCCTGAGCTCAAATTTGAATTCCAAAAGTGACTGTAAAGAGAGGCTGAGAGGTTGGAGGTTTGCTGATCTGATCCAAAAGCTGCACACAGGGCATCCTGCTTCATGTGCCAGGCCTTTCTGCTTCACATCTTAGTCACAGGGCAAGAGAAGGCTGTGGGGAGACCTGAGAGCTGCATTTCAATGTCTGAAGGCTGGGGAGGAGCTTTTTAGAAGGTCTTGGAGTGACAGGATGAGGGACAGTGGTTTGAGACTGGAGCAGGACAGAGTTAGGTTGGACACCAGGAGGAAGTTCTGCACAGTGAGGGTGGGGAGACACTGGCACAGGCTGCCCAGGGCTGTGCTTGAGGCTCCATCCCTGCAGACATTCAGGATCAGCCTGGATGTGTCCCTGTGCAGCCTGCTCTGGCTGGAGCTGTCCCTGCTGCCTGCAGGGGGTTGGCCAAGATGCCTTTTGAGGCTCTCTCCCAACCTGATGCAGTCTGTGAAGCTGTGCTCTGGGCCACCCTTCAGCCTAGCTGCAGAGAGCTGCTGCTCTCCTCCAGCTGCGTTCACCAGAGTGCTTCACACTGGTGGGGTTTAGCATTCCAGCATTTCCCAGAGTGTCTGAAGTGTTTTCCAGTGGCCAGTGCCTCGAGCCTTTGCTTAGGTAGCAGCAGCCTGTGCCTGCCAGCCTGGGGGAGCAGGAGGAGCAGCCATGAAGTGCCATTAAAGGCCAAGCTGAGTATCTCTGCCAGGCAGGTGTCTCACTCTTCAGGCAAGCTGGGGAGGACTGAAGTGCAATCTTTGTGCTTGCTGCCTTGCATGCAGGCAGTGAGTGCAGAGTGAGTGGATGTCAAGCTGTGAGTGCCTTGTGAGAGAGTGCACAGGCAGAGAGCTCCTTGGGCTCTGCAGAGCTGTCTGCCTGGAACCCACTCACCCCAGTGGGCTTCCTGGAGATCTGGGGCTGGGATGGGCATGAGGGATGCTGTGTTGGCCATTTCTCCAGTTTAAATCCTGGGCTGGCCTTTCCTGCAGGGTGTGGAAGTGATGCAGGGCCAAATGGAAAGGGAAATAAGGAAGCTGTTGGGCTCTGGTTTGATCCATGTTAGCTACAGCAGGACCTGTGCTACTAACCCAGCCTCACCTGGCTTTTGCAGGTCTGCAGCTTCCCTCTGTCAGGCTGGGGAGACACTGGAACAGGTTGCCCAGGGAGGCTGTGGATGCCTCCTCCCTGGAGGCCAGGCTGGATGAGGCCTTGAGCAACCTGGGCTGGTGGGAGGTGTCCCTGCCCATGGCAGGGGGTTGGCACTGGATGATCCTGAAGGTCCCTTCCAACCCAACCCATTCTATCAGCCTATGGACTGTGCACTTCAGCTTTGGGAATGCTGCAGTGCTCCAAGCTTCTGCCTGCTCCAGCTGGAGGGCTCCCTGCTGGCTGCACAGGGATTGGGCAAGATGCCCTCTGAGGGTCCTCTCCAAGCCAGTGTGAATCCTGCTCTGTGTGGCACTTGGTGTAAGGCAATTCACAGAAGCACAGACTGCTCTGGCTCAGAAAGAGCCCTGGGGAAGGCAGCCCCCAAGCCCCCATCCTTGTCCTTCTGCTGAGTTATTCCTCCTCATCTTACCCCTCCCAATGGTCAGATTTGAAGCCTGTCCTCCTCTTGCTCTCTCCCTCATCTTTACCTGTCATACCATATGGTGTCTATGCAAGCAAAAGCTAATCCCATGGGACAGAAATCAGCAGGCAGCACTTGGGCGAAGCCTCTGCTTTAGAAGGACAGGAGGTAAAGAATAAAGGTCCTAAAGTAATGGATTTCTGTAGTGTGAAAACAAAAAGAAGCTAAATGGAGTGGGAAAATAACAGCAGCTACAGGCACAGTGCTCCTTAGGCTGCTCTGTTAGTGGAGCTGTGACTGGTTGTGCCTAGATTGGGACCAGCAGGTCAGAGACCCTCACTTGGAGAGCACTCAGCCCCCCAGCAGCACAGGGCTGGGCATTGGTGCCACCAGGGAGAGCTGAAAGAGGAACTCCTGAGCTACAGGAGCCACTGAGCACTCCAGAGCCCCAACCCAGACTGTCCTACCCCTGCTGCCTACCTGACCACTTCTGCTCTCACCCTGTGGCTGGCTGTGTAGAAAAGAATCAACTTCTTTTCCCTTCTTTGGCTTGAAACTCTGCTTGTGGAACAGTGATTCATGCTCCTCATGCTGTTAGCTCCACGGCTCCATGCTTTGCATGTGGGAAAGTCATGCTGAGGGAGACTTGAGAATTGAGATGTGAGGATGTGTTATGTGTGGAAAAGCCACCCACAGTCAACAAGTTGGAGCTGGAATACTTCAGGGCTCAAACAGGACCCAGAGCAATCCCTGTCTCTGCTTCCCTGCCCTATATGTGGTGTCCCTGCCCATGGCAGGGGGGTTGGACCTAGGTGATCCTTGTGGATCCTTCCAACCCTGACTGATTCTATGATTCTGTGATTCTATATCCCCAGGTTTCACAGCTTTTAGGTGAAATTTAACTGAGGGGCAATGGGAAAATATTAAGAATCACAGAATGGTTGGGTTGGAAAAAAATCTCTAAGGTCATTGAGTCCAAGCAGCAACCCAACCCCACCATGGCCACCAAACCCTGGCCCCAAGTGCCATGGCCACAGGTTTCTGGATCACCTCCAGGGATGGGGACTACACCACCTCCCTGGGCAGCCTGTTCCAATCCCTGACCTTGCAGCAAAGAAATGTTTCCTCCCCTCCAACCTAACCCTCCCCTGGCACAATTTCAGGCCACTTCCTCTCATCCTAGTGGGGATAAGACCCCAACCCCCACCTCACACTTTGAGAGAGCTCCTTTCAGGTCTGCCCTCAGCCTCCCTCAACAGCTCAGACTCCTTTCATGCCACAGAGGTTACTGCAACCCTTGCACCAAATCCCCTTGCAATGTTCAGAGGAGAATTTCCTTCCAGGGAAGGCTGATGGATCCCTGCTCCTTCCCTGGGACTGTTTAGCATCAAAAGCAGTGCTGAGAGGGTGGTTTTAAGGGACACAGTTTCTGCTGTGCGTGACACAAAAATGAGTGTTGTAAGAGAAAAGAGAAGTGTTTGCCCTCAAAGAAGCTGAGTGAAGAATCTTCACTCCCTGGGGGGAAAGCTTGTACCCACATTACATCCTCTCTACACATCCTCCTCCTCCTCCTCCAGCTTTCCCTGTCACTCTGTCTCCTTTGTGTCTGTGTGAAGTAGCAAACTTCTAAAAAAGAGCTTAGCTTCTTAGCAACTCCAAATGTCTCTCTGGCATTTAGAAACCACTCTCTGCTGGCTTGCAGGCAGAGTTTTAGAAGAGAAAAAAAAATTAGTTAAGGCAAGCTTCATTTTCCCCTCTCTCCCCTAGTTTGAAAGCTCTCATCCCATGACTCTGTTTCAGGAGAGGACACTTCATGGCTCGTTTGGGGACAATGACAAATATTTCCTCTCCCCACTGCCCTTATTTCCACTGCTGGGCAGTGGTGATTCCAGCAGCTACTTTATCCCTGTGCCCTCATCAAGACTTCAGCAGCATTTTGTATTTCTGGAAGCACCAAGCTGTTGTCTCTTACCTTCAAGCCATATGAGTGTCTGGAGCAAGAGGTGGCAATGCTCTGTGCCAGGTATATCCAAAAGATCACAACTCTCCACCACAGCTTCTCCCAAGCTCTCCCAGGCTTTCCAGGCAGACTTCCTGGTCTTTGGTGTTCAGATAGGAGCAAAGGGGAAAAAAAAAAAAAAAAGAGGAACAAAATTACCTATCTGAGCCCTGCAAACTGGGACTGGTGCAGGTGAAACTTGCTGTGCTTCAGTCCAGGCTGAGACAGAACTTCAGGAGCAAGTCAGCTTCCCGGGAAGGGGTGATTTGGGAGTGAAGCTTCCTGGGAAGAGGTGGTCTGGGAGCAAATCTTCTCGGGTAGAGGTGATCTGGGAGCAAATCTTCTTGGGTAGAGGTGATCTGGGAGCAAATCTTTTCGGGTAGAGGTGATTTGGGAGCAAATCTTCGCGGGTAGAAGCGATTTGGGAGCAAAGCCTCCCAGGAGGTGGTTTGGGAGCAAAGCCTCCCAAGAGGTGATTTGGGAGCTGCAGGCAGAGTTTTAGAAGAGTTTGGAGCCGAAGCTTCCCGGGTAGAGGTGGTTTGGGAGCAAATCTTCCCGGGTAGAGATGGTTTGGGAGCAAAGCCTCCCAAGAAGTAACGATCTGGGAGCGAAGCTTCCCGGGAAGAGGCGATCCGGGAGCGAAGCTTCGTTGCAGGAATTCGCTGTCCGCGGCTCTCAGCGCATCGCTCCAGCTCCGGTTCCCGGAGCCCGGCTCCGGCTGGCTGCCGTTCAGAGCCTTCCCCTTCCTCCCACGGCGAGATCCCAACAACCTGTTCACTGCCTCCTGCCTCGGGGTGGGGGGACGAACTTTCCCCCCCCCGAATCCTCCCGGGTCCCCAGCGGTGCCGGGCGGCTGCGCTGCCCCAGGGGCTGCGGGACCCGGTGCGGCGTGCGGCGTGCGGCGTGCGGCG
>VXBD01004314.1:302172-325987 GCA_013399975.1 Indicator maculatus | reverse complement strand
AAGGAAAGGAAAGGAAAGGAAGCGAGGAGATGGATAGGAGAGGGAGAGGAGAGGGAGAGGACAGAGGGGAGAAGAGAGGAAGGCAACATTTCTGAGCAAGGAAGATTGTGTACAGTTTTGGGCTCCTCATTCCTCATTCCCATTCCAGTCCAACAGAAGGACACTGAGGGGTGTTTGGTCTGGAGAAGAGGAAGGCTGAGGGGAGACCTCATTGCTCTCCACAGCTCCCTGAGAGGAGGCTGCAGTGAGTTGGGGTTTGGGCTCTGCTCCCCAGTCTCAGGTGATAGAAGGAGAGGCCATGGCCCCCACCTCACTCCAGCCTCCTTTCAGGGGTTTTGCTTTAATGGATGGACAGCATCTCTTGGAAGTATTTTTGGCTTCTTTAAGGCCAAGCAGAGCCTTCTCCTTTGCTACCCTTCCTGTGCTCCCAGTTGTGTCAGGGGCACACTTTCCATGTAGTCACCTATAAGGAAATTAGCCACACTCCACATCAGGCAAACAGCAATTTAGCAATTAATAACTGGGAAAGCTATTTAATGGGGGAGCTGTGAGCCTCCCTGACTCCTCTGCCATCTGCCTAGGCCTTTTGATTTACAGTGGAGCTGTGTTTCACTGCTTCTAAGAGCTGTAGCTCAGTGGTGCTGCCACCACATACACTTTTTTCCCCTTGTCCTGCTACAGAAAACAGCTTCTCTGCTGTCCCCCAGCAAGCTGTGTGCTGAGGCAGTGGCTGGGCTGATGGGAGATAGGTGCCATACATCACATCTCTTGCCTCTGCCTCTCTGCTAGTCTGCAGGGGGGAAGGACTACATCCTCAGCAGGCTGTGGAGCTGTCCTTAGGAAGTTTGCAGTGAGATTTGTCTCCCTTGAATTTTAGAACAGGATTTTCAATCATGCCCTGGAGTTAGATGAATCATGGGGGAGAATAAAGCACAATAACAGGAGAAGCTGAGGAATAACCACCCCTGAACCTGAAGCCAAAACAAAATGAAACCTCCAAACTTCACCTTCCTGCAAGAAGCAAAACCTCTTTGGTTGGGTTTTGCTGCATTTCTGGCTCATGACTGCTCACTGAGGAAGCTCTGTGAGCAGCTCTTTGGTTAGAGGTTGGTCACCAGCAGCTCCCTGCAAGTAAACAATGCTGGAGAGCTGTTACTGGGTGATATGGAGTAGAACACATCACTCCTGGGATGTGTGTCCCCTGGGATTTGAGGGATCTAACAGGGGTGGTGCAGTTCCTGGGGCAAACATCCTGAGTGCTCTGCAGAGGTTTCTCACTGCAGTGCTCCTTCTTTGGGGTTTTTTTAGCAGAAAACTTGGAGAACCTGAACAGCACTGGAAGTGGAACAAGATGAGATGCCTCCTGCACTGCCCCAGGCCTCTGGAAGAGGAAAATGTGAAAGAAATTTCTTCCCAGTCTCCAGTCTCAAGCTGCCTTCCTCAAGCTTCAATCCATTCCCTCTCATCCTGATACTCCCAACCCTTGTCCAAAGTCCCTCCCCAGCTCTCCTGGAGCCCCTTTTAGATACTGGAAGGCTGCTCTAAGGTCTCCCTGGAGCCTTCTCCAGGCTGAACAGCCCCAACTCTCTCAGCCTGCCCCCACAGGGGAGGTTCTGCAGCCCTCTGATCATCTTGGTGGTCTCCTCTGGAGCCTCTCCAGCAGCTCCAGGTCCTCCCTGTGCTGGGGCCTCCAGAACTGGAGGCAGTGCTGCAGGTGGGGTCTGAGCAGAGCAGAGGGCAGGATCCCCTCCCTGTGCTGCTGCTCTCCCTGCTCTGGCTGCAGCTCAGCACACAGCTGGCTCTGGGCTGCTAGGGACCATTGCTGGCTCCTGGGGAGTTTGTCCCCAGCTGACACCCCCAAGGCCTTCTCCTCAGCACTGCTCTCAAGCCACTCCTCACCCAGCCCGGATTTGTGCTTGGATTGCCCCAGCGTAGGTGTAGGACCTTGCACTTGGCCTCCTTGAACTTGTTGGATCCTAAGAGTGGATAGAAAGAGCTACCCACCCCTAGCCTTGGCCAGGCTCTGTGGGCATGGAGCCTGTGGGGTCAGGCAGCCACCCAGCAGGTCGTGCTTCACCCAGCTGCTGTCATCTCAGAGCTGCTCCATGCCTGTGGCAGTCTCAGTGCCCCTGAGCCTGATCACACAAGGCTGGGAGAGGCTGAAGAGTTCATTTCAAGTTTGGGAAATCAATAGTCTTGTGCATGAAATCTCTTCAGCAGCCAAGATGGATATTGATATCTGTCTGGAGAGGAAATGAGTTCTCATCTTCTTCAATCTTTCCCAAAGAGGGGCTAGGAGAGTGTTGGTTTCTCCTGTGAATCAGGAGTCAGTTATGAATTCAAAATGTTTTCTCCCCAGAGTGATGCACCAGAAAGTTCTGACAGCAGGGAGAGGGTTGGAAGCAGGGAGCTCTGCCCTCCCTCTGCCATGGCTTTACTGTGGGGCACCAGGCAGGTTTCCCTCTTTTCTCTGTCTTAGCTTAGAGTTAGGACCAAGATTCTGGATTACCACAGGCTTGCAGTTTACTTATTAAGCAGCCTCCTGTGAGCTCAACCTGCCTGTTGGGGGGAGCAGAGCCTGTCCTCCTTGCAGGCAAATCTGCTGTGAGATGCTTGTTGTGAAGAACCTGCCTGAAGGTGCCCTGTGTGCCATTCCTGAGCAGCCTGGCACAGCCAGAGGAGGCCAGAGCTGCCCCTGCTGCCTGCAGCTGAGGCTTCTGAGCAAGGCTAAGTGCAAGCCTGGGGAGCACATTGCCATTCATCCCTCTGCTGGGCATCTCCTTCCCATGCCATCAGAATAGTGAAGCCAACACCTCGACTTCAATGCACAGGGGCACTTTGAACACTTCCCTCCCTCCTTTCCACCTATTAAAATAGTCCTGAGCCCAGGAAGGTAACTTCTCTTCTTTCTCTTTTACTCAATTGCTGTTTCTTACAGCTGCTTTTAGCCTCTAAAGTGTTCTGTCCAGTTCCCAGGGGATTCCTGACTGGGGGAATGCTCTCAGTGGACGTTTGAAGACATCAAACTGTGCTGGAGCTCTGTGCTGCTGGGACAACCCCAGGCCAGCCATGGGCTGCAGGTCCTTAGCACTTTGGAGTCAGCTGCCCACACTTAGCTCCAGGTGAGTCCCATCCCATAATTGGCATGCTCAGTATAAAGGGGGGAGTTTGCTGAAGGGGAAAATGCTCCTGCTGACCTTGCTTCTCATCCTCAGGTCTTCCTCTGTGTTTGTTGTGCCTATTTCAGGGTATCACTTTCCACACTTTTTCTGGGCATTGGTGTCAGTCTGGCTGCTTAAATCCATTTGCATTCCATCCCCTGGGGCTCCTCTCCTCTTCCCAATCCCTTTCTAGCCTGGGGAGGGGTCACTGACTGCTGAGAGTCACTGCAGAAGTTTAGCCCTGGATAAAGGCTAAATGTGGATGCTGTGTTTAAAATACAATATATATATATCTATAAAACATCCTGGCTCAGCCCTCCAGAGGGCAGAGCCTGGCTTGGAGCAGTGTCAATAATGATTTGTGAGTGGAAAAAACAAGGGTTGGAATTTGCATAGTGAGACTGTTGGCACTGCTGAGCACACAGTGCTTCCTTCTCGGGGGGGGGGCTCTCTGAAAACTCTGGGAGCTTGTTTCTTGTGGAGAGCTGCAGGAGATGTGCTGCTGGTGCTGCTGCAAGGGGCCAGGCTTTGGTGGCACTGCTGTTGTCCTTCCCCAGCTGGTGCTGTTTGTGCTGGGTGCTCATCTCCCTGGGTGCTCACAACAGACAAGGGCAAGGCTCTGAGGATTTGGAAGCATTTGTCTAGGTGTGGTTTATGAGCTTGGATTCACCTTAACTGGAGGGAGCTAGAAGAGAGCTGGGAAGGGACTTTTGACAAGGGTGAGAGGGAATGGATTGAAGCTGGGGAAGGGCAGCTTGAGATTGGGAAGAAATTGATGGCAGTGAGGGTGGGGAGGCACTGGGCAGGCTGCCCAGGGAGGCTGTGGGTGTCCCCTCCCTGGAGGTGTTCAGGGCCAGGTTGAGCAATCTAGGCTGGGGGGGAGTGTCCCTGCCCATGGCAGGGGGCTGGAGCTGGATGATCTTGAAGCTCCCTTCCAACCCAACCCTTTCTGTGACAGTTCAGGAGTTAGATATCTTGGTGTGGATGGAGTTGGTCAGGGCTGCACCACCTGTTCCACATCAGGGCTGCAGAGGAAGCTTGGAGTGTGGTGGTCCCCACTTGGCTGGAGAACCTTCCAGAGCCCCTGGATAAGGGTGCCAGGTTCTGAATGCTAGCCAGGAGGTTTTTAAGAGAGAGAAAAGACTCTTCCTGTCCTCTCCAGCTCTTTGTTTGGTGCTTTTGCTCTGCTAACAAAGGCCCTTGGGACCCTTGAGTGTTGGCAATCAGCTTGGAAAGATTCACCTGGATTGCAAGAGCCTCTTTGCTGCCTTTTCTCCTTTTATTTCTGTTGTGGGGGGTTTTTTTGTGTTCCTTTTTTTTCCCTACCTCCTTGTTATTTTTCCAAAGCCTGGCAGCCAGTGGGGATGTGTAATTAAAGTTAATTGTGATTGCTTGGTGATGCAACAGCCCCCCTGCTGCCATGGCTTCAGGGGGCCTCTGCCTCACATAGGCTGCTTCCAGCACCAGTTGGGAGTGAGAAGGCTGAAGGAACTCTTCTCTCCAAGTGCCCACAGCCCCATGCCAGCCTCCTCTGGCACAGTTTGCCTTTCAGCACAAAGTGTCTCCTGTGCTGCCTGCTCACAGGGGAGGGTGAGCAAGAGTTGGCTGCTAAGAGGTACAGGGTCAGCTGGGCAGGGCTCTGGGGGGTTCCAGTTCTTCCTTTTGCTGTGAAATAGGAAAGAGCAGATGAAGGAGAACAGGCTGGGAGCTACACACAGGTATCTAGCATGCAGGAGAAGCCCTGGGAGTGGAAGGTTGGATTGCAGTTGAGGAACTGTTGGAGCTGAGGAGGTGGAGAGCCCTGGGAAAGGCTGATTCACAGTGAGGCAGAGGAGCTGCACTTGTCCACTGAAAGCTCCAGGGATGGATGCCCCCAGGGGACAGTCTGTGTCTAACAGGCTGGGAGACAAAGCCCAGCAGAGCTTTGGATTTGCTGAGGTGTTCAGAGCCCACAGTGAGTCCCAGGGGAAGCTGCCTGCTGCAGCCAGGGCACATCAGCTGCAAAGGGCTCTTGGAGAGCTCTGCATGGTGGTGCTGGATCAGACCTAAATCATCCTCTTCCTGACCCTGCAGCCAGGGCACATCAGCTGCAAAGGGCTCTTCTAGGGCTCTTAGAGCTCTGCATGGTGGTGCTGGTTCAAACCTAATTAATCCTCTTCCTGACCCTGCAGCCAGGGCACATCAGCAGCCAAGAGCTCTGCATATTGCTGCTGTGGCTCTAACCTAAACCGAGGTCTTCCTCACCCTGGCCAGCCCCTCATGGCTCCAGTTCCCCCTGGAGTGCTTCTTTAGCAGTCTGCACCCAGCACAGCAATCATCAAGTCTGTGTTAATGGTGAGGGTGAACTTTCCATGGTGCAGGAAGTCCTAGGGACAGGAAAGAAGCTTTGCCTTGATGCTTTGCAGTCAGTGGTCAGTCTGTCTAATGAACAAACTGCCTCAGCAGAAATCTGTTTCTCTTCCTGTCTGCTTCACACCCAGCCAGCAAAGGAAGCTTGCTCAACCTTCTCTGGCTTGCCAAGCTCCTTCTGAACCCTCACCTCTCCCATCCCTTGCACAGAGGGCACTCTGCAAGCTCTTTTTTTTTTTTTTTTCCCCCCACAAATGAGATTCAGAAGCTACCTGGCTCCTCTTTGCAGTTAGGGAAATAATTACTTGATGCAATATAATTTGCTTAAAACCATGACAGTTTTAACTATAGTTTCAGGCTAAATGACTGCTCAGCAAGACAGCTGGGGGAAAATTCACCCTGTGATAAGACTGCAGCAATGTAAACAAGCCCAGCCCATTTAGGGCTCTGAGTTAATATAGATGTCAAATACTCCTTTCAATAGCTCTCCATTTCCCCACACCATCAGGCTTCTCTCCCTTTCCTTTATGAAGCTATTTATGCTACATCTCCTCCTCTGTCACCTAAACCCACAACATGTCTGTCCTAAATCCCTAGGCCTGACTATGTTGGAATGGAAATGAAGCTGGGAGGAAACCTCACCTCTGGTTGGTGGACTGCTGAGGCAAGGCAGGGAAGGGCCATCCAGAGGTTCAGCAGGCAGGTCCCACTCCCATGGGGTTGGAGGAGGGTGGTGGAGGAGAGGCTGAGAGAGTTGGGTTGGTTCAGCATTGAGGGGAGAAGAGCCAGGAGAATGATGTCAGGACTGGAGAGACCTCCATGTGAGGAGAGGCTGAGAGAATTGGGTTGGCTCAGCACTGAGGGGAGAAGAGCTGGGAGAAGAGCCAGGAAAATGATGGGACACTCGCAGGGACCTCCCCGGGCGGCCGGCTCGCAGGGACCTCCCCGGGCGGCCGGCTCGCAGGGGCCTCCCCGGGCGGCCGGCCTGAAAGAGCTGAGTTGGTTCAGCCTGGAGAAGAGAAGGCTTGGGGTAGACCTCATCACCATGGAGCAGTGCATCAAGGGAGGCTGCCAGGAGGATGGAGACTCCCTTCTGACCAGGAGTGCCATGGAGAAGCCCAGGGGTGGTGGAGACAAGGTCCTGCTGGGGACATTCCCATTGCACTCCAGAGGAAAATGTTTCCCATGAGCACAGCTGGACACTGGAATCATCTCCCGGGGGCAGCAGTGGAGTCCCTTACATCCTTACATTGGAGCAGTTTTCAGCTGAGCTCACTGCAGCTCCACTCTCACCCAGAGAGGTTGGAGCAGGTGGTCCTTGGGGTCCCTTCCTCCCTGGCATTACTTGGGGTTACTCTTGCACTGCCTGGGGTACCATAAGGAGCTCCTTGTGAGAGCTGCCTGGGGGAAGGGAAATGCTTCAGGAGGGTGTGAGGGAGAAGGCTGAGGTGAGGTTGCTGTTTGGGTGAGGGCTGTGCTCATGTGCTGCTTGAGCCATGCTCAGGACTGCAGAGCTGTAGCTGCTTCAAGAGGGGTGGGAAACCACTGCAGAGAGTCCAGCACAGGCTCACAGATGCTCAGGGGCCTGGAGCATCTGAGAGGAGCACAGGCTGAGAGCCCTGGGGCTGGAGAAGAGGAGCCCCAGAGGGGATCTGAGCAATGCTCAGCAAGAGCTTAAGGGTAGGGGGCAAGAGGATGGGCTCAGACTCTCTTCAGTGGTGCCCAGTGAGAGGGCAAAGGGCACAAACTGGAGCCCAGGAGGTTCCACCCAAATTTAAAATTAATTGGTGTGAGGGTGCTGGAGCCTTGGAGCAGGCTGCCCAGAGAGGTTCTGGAGGGGCTTCAAACCCACCTGGAAATTTTGACCCTGGGCTGTGGAGATCCAGGGATCCCTTCCAGCCCTCCCCATGCTGGGATGGTGACTCTCTGTGAAGGGGACAACCAAAGAGAGTTTGAGCAGGAGGGACTGAAGGAGTTTTTCAGCTCTGACTGTGGTGATTTGGACAAAGTGGGGCAGCTCAGGACTTGATCTCAGGTTGCCTGGTGCCAGTGGAAAGCTTTCTTCCCTTCCATGTGCTTTGCATCAGACCTTTGGAGTGCCTGAATCAGGCAGGCAGGAAGCAGAACCCTGGGCAAGGAGGAAATCACACTTGTAGGGAAGCCAAGTCAAATCAGTGAGAACTTAAAATCCCTTTCTTTGCAGCCTCCCAGCAGGCTAACTCTAGTTTAAATTGCAAGCAGTAGGGGAGAGCATCTCTGGGGCCTGCTGTCCTCTCTCCTGCTCCCTCCATGGCTTCTACAATTGCCATCATAGCAATAAAGCTCAGAATTCATTTGCAGCTGCTTGAGCTGTGGTGATTTATTGTTTGGTAATTATCTTGCTGGAGTCTTGAGGATGGCACAATCTCCCCTATTTCCATAATCAAGGCATCAAAGTCTGTAGAGCAGGGCATGCTAGGAGCAGATGGCCCTTCCATGTGTGATAGGATCCCTCAGCTCTGATAGCTTCTGCTTGCATCCAATCTCTGTAGCTATTGCCTCCAGCAAAAGTTTACTGTCTTCTCCTGATTAAGTGTAATTTACATTAATGGAGTTCTTCCTCCATGGCTCCCAGCCTGCTGAAAGCCCATTCCCAGGCAGCTCTGAGCACACTCTGGCTTCTGCTCTCCCAGCACTGTCTACAGGACACCAAGCAAAGTGTGAGGGAACACCACAAGAAGTGGGGAAAGGAAGGGGGAGAGAGAGGGAGGCTGCTGCTGCCCATGGCTGATCAGAAACTCCAAAGCAGGGGAAAAAAAAAACCCTCCCCAGGTCCTCTGATTCATCCACTTGTAACTCATCAGTGTGCCTGCAGCAGCTGAGGAACAAGGTCACCCTGAGCAGCCTGGGCTAGGAGAAGGTGTCCCTGCCCATGTCACCTCCCACCAGCCCAGGCTGCTCAGAGCCTCATCCAGCCTGGCCTTGAACACCTCCCTGGGCAACCTGTTCCAGTGTCCTCCCATCCTCATTCTAAAGGATTTCTTCCAGCCTCTGTCTGCCCTCCTCCAGCTTCAATCCATTCCCTCTCATCCTGCCCCTTTCTACCACCCAGGTCAAACCTGTCCTTCTCAGGCTTTGCTCCCTGCTCTCTAATTATTAAATGTTTTAATCAGGGAGCCTTCCTGGGCACTTGGGGACGAGCTGGAGTTAGGAGCACCTGAGAGAAGTCCTGGAGTGACTCCTGCAGAGCCTGGCAGCACATAAATCAGCCTTGAAAGAGTTCTCTTAACCTGTTCAGGGTGACATGAACTCAGCTTGATGTGTTTCCTGAGGACCTGTGTGGCTCTTCTGACACAATCCTGCTTTTAGAGGCATCTTCAAATGATTTGGTTCCCTTAAACAGGGAGAATAGGAGGGGGGGAGGGGGGAAAAATTAATTTTTAATTATGCTTCTAATTATGAGAAAGAAGCTGTCATGGAAATTATGCCTTTGAATTGTCACACACAGGAGAAAAATCAAGTGTCAAGTGCAGGTTCCTATTGTTAGAGCCTCTGCCTGGCAATCTGGGTAGCTCTTGGAGCTGGAGCATTTTGTTGTGCTAATGTGCCCTGTGAAATGCAAACTCCCTGGCCTTGGGCTCTGGAGGTGCTAGGAGTGAGGGAGAAGCAAAAACCTGGGATGCAAAACCCTGGGATGCAAAACCCTGTGCTGCCTTCCCACTGCCCAGCACCAAGGAGACAAAAGCTGCTTCCTGTGCATGCAGCCACAGCTGAGGGTTCTCTGTTAGGGGGAGAAAACCCCAGGCCTAAATACAGCTTAGGCTCTGCTTGGCAGGCTGACCCAGCTAGCACCTGGCCTGCAGAGGTCTTTGTTCTACATCAGAGTGCCAGGGTGGAAGGGACACCAAGGACACCAGCTCCAACCTTTGTGGCTAACAGCAGAGTTGCAGGGAGCTGGCCCAGGACCTGTGAGCTGAGGCTGAAAACTCTCCAGTGCAGGGGACTCCACTGCTGCCCTGGGGAGATGATTCCAGGGTCCAACTGTTCCCATGGGAAACATTCTTCTGGAGTGCAATGGGAGTGTCCCCAGCAGTCCCTTGTCCCCACCACCCCCTGGCTTCTCCATGGCACTCCTTGTCAGAAGGGAGTCTCTGTCCTCCTGGCAGCCTCCCTTTGTGCTCTCCTCCATGGCACTAAGTTCCTCCTGAAGCCTTGTGAGACTGAAAGGAACAGGTCTGTGCTTGCAGGGTGGGTTTAGGCTGGCCCTCAGGAGGCAGCTCTGCACAGTGAGGGTGGGGAGACACTGGCACAGGCTGCCCAGGGCTGTGCTTGAGGCTCCATCCCTGCAGACATTCAGGATCAGCCTGGATGTGTCCCTGTGCAGCCTGCTCTGGTTGGAGCTGTCCCTGCTGCCTGCAGGATGCCCTTGGAGGCTCCCTTCCACCTCTGTGGAGCCTCTTTGGCTGCCTGTTTAGGGCATGCAGGAAGGGGTTACAGGGCTGGGCTGCTCATCCCTACCCTGCACATTTGTCTCTCCTGTGGGACCCTCTGCAAAGGTCACTGAGAGCCTCCCTGGGCTCTGTTTGCACAGAGCTCACCTGCTGTGCTGAGCCCAAGCTTCCAGCCCTTAGGAGACTCTCACTGCTGTTAAATAAAAGCTGGTAAAGGTCAGTGCTGCATGGCAGATGAGTTAGGCTGGAGCTTGCAGGAAGACAGGAGCTGGCTTGGTCCCTCCTGCCTCTGAGGCTGGCCCAGAGACCAGGCTTTGCTTTAATTCTCTCCCTCCCTTCTGCTGTAACTCAGCTAGTGTGTGAATCCCAACTTACTGAGGAGAAAAACCCTCTGGAAACTCTTCCAACCACCTCCCTCTCCCATCCATTGCTGGCAGCAGCTCCTTTCATGAGTTAGTAAATCATTTTTAATAGGCAAATTAGGGTTTGAGATCATCTGCAGATTGATTGTTTTTTTTTTTTTCCCTTTTTATTTTGCATTCTTTTCAGGCTTCACCATCAAGCCTGTGGAATATCTCCCTGCTCCAATCAGAATAGCTCAGAGAAAGAGAGAGAGAGAAAGGGATTTAACTGCTAATTGCACAGAGAGATTCTGCTGTGTGCATCCCACTTGTAATTTAGATTAACTCAGCAGATAAATAATAACAGGGCTGCTTTTTATTGAACCAACAAAGGAGCAAACTCTGTCTTCAGGAGCTGGCTGCAGAGCTGTGCCTGCACCCAGCACTGACTGAACAAATAGAAAGCTGCTGGAATATTTTAGGCAAACCTCCAGGAATTGAACTGCTCTGGACAGGTTTTTTCCAGGCTTGACTCTTTGAGGTTTTTGTTGTTGTTGCTGTCAGGTTTATAGTGGTAGTGCTGCTGGTATCAGCTGGGAGTGATGGAAGGGGTGCCGAGGGGAACTGCTCCTCCTTTGGGCTTCCTGGGTCTGTAGGGTTGTTAGCCCAAGGTTCAGGATGGTTGCCTGCTGAGTGGGAGGCTGCTGGCATGCTCAGTGGAGAATGGCACTCACTGGCTGCCCAGATGGCACAGCACTGAGGCAGGAAGCTGCCAGGTGTCACCTCAGCACCTCAGGTGTGAGCATATCCTCACCAGTGCCTCCTGCAGGTCCAGTCAGCCCAGAGGCAGGAGCAAAGCCTCAGCAGCTGCTGCACTCCAGTAACTTGGGTTACTCCAGAGAGGTAACCCAAAGGAACCTCTTCCAGTGCCTCCCAACCTCCCTGTGCAGAGCTTCCTCCTCATGGCCAGCCTAACCCTGCCCTGCTCCAGTTTCAAACCTCTGCCCCTTGTCCTGTCACTCCGAGCCCTTCTGGACAGTCCCTCCCCAGCCTTCCACAGCATCTGGCACCTGCATGATGAGCACAAAGGGAGGGAGACCCTAGAGGCAAAGCCTTCAGTGGCCCTTGCCTAGAACCCCAAAATACTCTTTGGTGTGCAAAAGTAAACCAAACTTGCCCAGATAATTGACAGCTGGGGGGAGAAGCAGACAAACCCCACTTCAAACACTCTTGCACCAGGTGCTGGCACAATTTTTCTGCTGCAGGACAGCAAAGCAGCTCCCTGTCCCTTGTTCCAGCACTGATCTGTGGCCCCCCACAGCCTTGGTCAGACTGGAGGCTGCTGCCCATCTGTCTTGAGTTGCAGTTCCTAAAGTTTCTCTCCAAAAGGATCCTCCCAGCTGAGTGGGGAAGAGGAAAAACAAAAAACAACTTACCCAAAAATGCCACTGCTGAAACCCCTCAGCTGGTTTTGGACTAGAGATGAGGTCTGGGAGAGCTGCAGGTGGAAATCTGCTTAATTAGAGCCTTAGCAAGCTGAGAACTTTGTCAAGCCCTCCTTGACACCCTCCCCACTCAAGCCTGGTTCAGCTACTGGGTGCTAGCAGCTTTTTGCAAGGATTTGATTAAGCTTCTCCAAACTATTTTGTCTTCCTGCATTTACAGCTGAGAATGAGCAGCAATTACCCAGGGAGGACTTCCCTGGCAGAATCCCTTGCTAATTAGGTCTTGTTAAGTGATTAGATCCCTTCCCATCCTGCCAGAGATTTCCACCTCTGGGGTGGGGGTGGGAAGTGAAAGCTCAGTTGCAGGGGAAAAGAAAAAACCCAATCAGCAACTTTGATTGGGCTGGATGTAAATAAGTCCAGGAGGTGCTGAGCAGGCTGCCCAGGGCTGTGGTTGAGGCTCCATCTCTGAAGACATCCAGGATCAGCCTGGATGTGTCCCTCTGCAGCCTGCTCTGGTTGGAGCTGTCCCTGCTGCCTGCAGGGGGTTGCCCTTGGAGGGCCACAGAATGGTAGGGGTTGGAAGGGACCTCTGGAGACTGAGTCCAAGCCCCTGCCAGGGCAGGGCACACAGGAACACCTCTTGGTGGGGCTTGAAAGCCTCCAGAGCAGGAGACTCCAGAACCTCCCTGGGCAGCCTGTGCAGGGCTCCTGCAGCCTCACACCAGAGAGGTTTCTCCCCATGTTGAAGTGGAACCTCCTGGGTTCCAGCTTGTCCCTGTTGCTCCTTGTCCTACACCTGGGCAGCACCATGAAGAGCCTGGCCCCTTCCTCTTGCCCCCACCCCTCAGGTATTGATCAGCCTCTCCTCTGCAGAACAAGCAGCCCCAGGGCTCTCAGCCTTCCTCCATAGCAGCAATGTGCCAGTCCCTTCATCCTCACAGCCTCCACTGGGCTCTCTCCCGTGGCTCCCTGTGTCTTGAACTGGGGAGGCCTGAACTGGTGACAGGATTCCAGCTGTGGTCTCAGCAGGGCAGAGCAGTGATGGAACACTTGCTGGCCACACTCTTTCTTGATGCAGCCCAGGGTGCTGTTGGCCCTCTGGGGGCACAGCACAGCCACCAGCTGCAGCCAAACCACCCAAGTTTGCTTGTGGCTAGAGCAAGACATCCACCCTTAAAACATTTCCTTTGTGCCTCTTCCCCCCTGCAGTGTCCCAGCAGCAGCCATGTGTGCTCCTTGCAGCTCCTGACTCTAACCCTGCCAGCTCCTTCTCCTCTTAGCATGATAAACACAAGCTGGGGAGGAACAGCACTAATTATGACCCTGTCACCTTCATCAGCTCCCCACTAATTGTGCTTTTTTTTTTTTTTTTTCTTCTCCCCTTTGGGCTTTTTTTTTTTTTTTTTAATCCTCTCTGCTTGAAGATGAAAGATGATGTTTGGTTCTGCAAAGGAGGTGAAAAGAAGAGAGGAGAAAGAATTGCATTTTAAAATAGAAGCATCAGGTAGAGCTCTCTGATGGATTTGAAATTCAAATGACAGCAATGATAACTTTTTTTTTTGGGTGCTGTTAGAAGCAGCTGTCAGAGGCCTTGCTGGGGCTGTCCACGTTGGCTCTCACCACACTGGGCAGATCCTGTGGCTTGTGCCCAGGCCAGAGGGTGAAGGTGACAGTGGCAGCCCTCAGGGTGACCTGCTGGCTGGTTTGAAAATGATCTCAGGTTTGTCTGGAAGCTTTCAGCAAGCCTTGCAGGGTGGTGCTGTGCCTGGGGGCAGGACTTGAGGCAGAGATCTCCTCAAGCACTTGGCTGTGGGGTGGGTGTCAAGAAGCAGGGGCCAGGCTCTGCTCAGTGGTGTCCTGTGAGAGGGCAAGAGGCAGTGGATGCCAACTGGAACCCAGGAGAGGAGAAACTTCATTGGTGCCAGAGCCCTGGAGCAGGCTGCCCAGAGAGGTTGTGGAGCCTCCTTCTCTGGAGCCTTTCAAGCCTCAGCTAGGTGTGTTTGTGAGACCTCCCTGTGAGACCTCTGTGTCCTCCTTCCTCATCTCCAGTCTCAATCTGCTCTCCTCCAGCTTCAATCCATTCCCTCTCATCCTCTCACTACAAGCCCTTGCCAGAAGTCCCTCCAGGCTTTCCTACAGCCCCCTGCAGGTGCTGGGAGGCTGCTCTAAGGCCTCCCTGGAGCCTTCTTTTCCCCCAGGCTGCTGACCAGGGGTGAGGAGCTGTGTGTGGATGCAGGGGAAAGGGATCAGTGTGAGCTGGGCTGCTCTGCAGGCAGAGGCAATGCATTATACATGATTTGCTCTGCAACTGACACACAGCAATCAAAAGCAAACTCATTTAGAGTTGAAAATCCAGCTTTTAATTACCAGCCCACGTTTATCTGGGTGTGTAGGCAGGAGGGAGAACTCTTCACCCAGCTGCCTTTGGATGCTGGCTTTGGAGAGGGAGAGAGTTGCTCAGAGCTGCTTTCACCAAGGACTTGTGCAAAGTCTCAAGTTGGTATCTTTTGGGAGGTGACTTCCATCCAGCTAAAGCTTCCTGGCTTCAGCTGTGTCTCAAGACCATGAGGGGGATTTATAGACTGAGAGGGAGCCCTGGTTTGCCAGAAGAGGAAGGTGTGGACAGAGCAGGGAACTGAGCAGCTGTGGGGACAGCTTGTTGAAGGCTGATTGCTGGAAAAAGTAGAGCAAGAGGGCCAGGTGGAAACCCTCTGCACTGGTGGTGCAAGCAGGGGGTGGCTCTGCCTCAGAGATGAGGTCTTTTGCAGGCTAGCAGCAAGAGATGAGGGCAGCTGGTTTGGTCACTGCTGCACTGCATTACCAGAAACAATCCTAGAATGGGCTGGGCTGAAGGGACCTCAAAGCTCAGCCAGTTCCAAGCCCCTGCCGTGGGCAGGGACACCTCCTCCAGCCCAGGGTGCTCAAGGCTTTATCCAGCCTGGCCTGGAACACCTCCAGCTCAAGAGCATGAGGGCTTGGTGTGGCAGAAAGTGAAAAGGCAACTCAGAATGAGGTGGAAAATGAGTGCTCAGAGCCTCTCTGGGTGAAGCTCAGCACTGCTGAGCAGGGCAGGAGGGAGAGGGTGGCCTCTGTGGCACAGCTCATTAACAGATGCTGATGTCCTCACCTTGCCCTTCTCTTTCTAACATCAGCAGTGAGCTGAGTGGCAGAAAGGGAAGGACAGCTGAAGCCTGGCATTGAGCAGTCCCTCCCTGGCACTGTGCTTCCCAGGCAGGAGATTAGGAACTCTCCTGGGCTGAGCAGGTGCTGCTGGGGAAGCCTTGGTCGAGCATCAGCCTCTCAGTGATGCCTTGGTCAGCAAAAAACCCTTGAAATCCACAAAGGAGGGAGACAGCAGCTGGGCAGGTGCCAGCTCTCATCTGGCAGGTTTGTGGGAGGGTGTTTAGGTTGTTTTTGTTTGCCAACTTTCCTGCTCTCTGTGATGGGCAGTGCAGGAGGCAGGAAAGAGCCACAGGCAGCACCAGCACCAAGCTTCCAGCCCAGCAGGGCACTCTGCAGAGAGCAGGGAGCTGCTGTCCTGCAGGACCTGGCAGGATGCACCCCCAGTACAGGAGAACTTGGCCTCTGCTGTGCAGCAGGGCTGGGAGGATTGATCCTCCCTCCCCACTGAGGTCAGAGGAATCGAAGCTGCATGGGCTGATGTTCACTCAGATTACTTCCACTCACCTAACTCCCTGTGGAACCTGGCAGCACCACTTCATCCCTGTGGAAAATCACTCCTGGTGAAGGCATCTCTGGTTATGTAACTCCCTGAGTTCAGCTGATGGAAGCCAATTCCAGATTTCCTATGACTTCTCTTCCCTTGCTGCCCTTGGCAGCCAACCAGCAGAGCAAACAAGCTGCCCTGGGCTTGATTTGCTCACAACAAATTGTGTTACTGCCTCTAGAGCCAGGGCAGGGCCCTCAGCTGAAGCCATCCAGAGGTCCAGCAGCCCTGTCCCACTCCCATGGATTTGGGGGAGGGGGGTAGAGGAGAGGCTGGGAGCTGGGTTTGTGCAGCCTGGAGAAGAGAAGCCTTCAGGGGAGAGCTTTATTGCCACGGGGCAATGCAGCAAGGGAGGCTGCAGACTCCCTCCTGACAAGGAGTGCCATGGAGAAGCCCAGGGGTGATGGGGACAGGGGACTGCTGGGGACATTCCCATTGCACTCCAGAGGAGAATGTTTCCCATGAGCACACCTCGACACTAGAATCACTTCCCAGGGGCAGCAGTGGAGTCCCCTCCATTGGAGCAGTTGTCAGCCTCAGCTCATAGGGTCCTGGGCCAGCTCACTGCAACTCTGCTGTCACCCAGAGAGGTTGGAGCAGATGATCCTTGGAGTCCCTTCCACCCTGGCACTCTGATTTTTTTTTTTTTTTTTTTTTTTTTTTTTTTTTTTTTTTTTTTTTTACATCTCCCCTGCCAGGTGATGTTGTCCTGCTCTGGGCAGCCTCTCCTGGGTACCTCTGAGCTTCCTTTTTCCTCACCTGGCCCTGTGCAGGGCTTGGTTTGGCCAAGCTGTAGGACAAAGGTTTCATTCTGAGGTCACCTCTTTACCCCTGGGAACCTGCTGGAGACTTTGCTGAGCTTCACTCCTCTGCAATGGCTCCCAGTGGCCAGAACAGGAGAGGGAGCAGCTGGAAACTTTTCAGTCACAAGCTGGACTTTTCTCTTTGGCTTATTGTTGCTATTTTGGCAAAATATCTGAGCTGCCTCTTCCCAGCCTGCTGTCCCCCCTGCCTCCAGCCCCCTCAGCTCCTGGCACATGGATGTGAATCTGTTCAGCACCACAGGCAAGCCTCAGGGTGGGGAGGGGAAGATTAATTGAAGGCTTAATTTCTTCTATTTTCATTTGATTAGCTTAAGTGGTGGAGGCATTGAGGCCCTGCTTTTGGAGGCCTCATCTTGGCCATGAATCACAGCTCCCAGCTGGCAGAGCCTGCTTGCACATCAGGTTAATGGTGGTGGTGTAGTAAATAGCCTTGCAGGCAGAGCCCATCAGTTACAGCCCTCCCAGGCAGGCTCTGCACAGCTCATCTGCCATCAGCCACCCCAGGCAGGGCAAAGGGGAGGGCAAGAGGAGCTCAGCTAAAAGTGGGATGGGGTCAGAGGGTTAGAAATGGCTCTGGCAGGAGGGTTGGGAGATAGGAACTGAAGGGTGCAGTTCTCCACAGGGCAGCAGCCAGCTGGAGCCAAAGGAGTTGAACTGTCCCTGAGCTGGGCCCAGACTGTCTTGGGTACAGCAAATAAATCAAAGTTAGCCAGCAGCTGATCCCTGAGATGCAGAGTCTTGCAGAAAAGCTGGAGAATCCCAACCCTGGCAGCCACCAGCAAGGGAGGAGAGAGATTTTTTTCCTTCTCCTCAGTCCAGCTTTTCTCATTGCCTTGGTAGCACAGCAGCATCCAGACCCTTCCAGAGTGCAGCAGGGCAGAATTTCTTCATGCAGCCTAATACTGTTCTGAGAGTGCTTGGAACCAGGACTGACCTAAGCAATGCTCAGCTGGGACATCAGGCAGCAGAGCAGAGCCAGAGGCATCACTGCAGCAGGCAGCACCTGCTCCTCAAACCCACTGCAGTGTGAGTGCCAGGAGCCCTTCCGTGTCCTCTGCCCCACTTTGCCCCAGGCCACTCACTCTCTGCTGGCATTCAGCTCTTGCTGCTTTGCATTAGGTTTATCTTCCAAAACATCTTCTAGGTGAGAGACTGGCACAGGTTGCCCAGGGAGGTGCTGGAAGCCTCATCTCTGGAGGTTTTTGCAGCCAGGCTGGATGTGGCTGTGAGCAACCTGCTGGGGTGTGAGGTGTCCCTGCCCATGGCAGGGGGGTTGGAACTGGCTGAGCCTTGAGGTCCCTTCCAGCCCTGACAGTTCTGTGATCCTATGAAAGCAGCCTGGGTCACTTCTGTGCAGCTTCTGCTGCACTTTGGGGCAAATTAGGATCTTTTAAACCGAAGTTCTGTGATTCTCTGGTGTTTGCTCAGCCAGATGAAAGGGCAATGAGAAGCTGCAGTGAGGAGTCACCCTCAGCTTCCCTCCTGCTTAGTCCATTTGCTGCTTTTCTTCCCAGTCTTTGCAGGAAGAGCCCTCCCTTGAGTTCAGACCCTGGGGAGAGGCAATGAGCACACAGCCTCCCTCCCTGAGGAGAGGGCAGGGACTCCAGCTGGCAGGAGAAATCCAGGCTGAGAGCTGCCTTAGGCTTTCCTGGAGATTTGGAGGAATTAGAGAAGGGGGAAAAAACCCTGAAGTCCATAATTGGAAATGTCAGGCAGTGTTTATCTGAAATTCTTCCCAGCTAAGGGGAAATGAAAGAAGATGGAGCAATAAAAACACAGAAAGAAGGAATGTCAAACCTGGTGGCCTGGCAATGCTTTGGGTTTTAGCCATAAGCAGCATCCAGTCCTCAGCAATGCCCCACAGAGGACCAGCAGCAGGCAGAGAGGATGTGTCTCAGACACCACCAATGGGTTTTGGTGCCATGATTACCTGAAAGCACTTCAGATGCTGCTGTGCTCTGCTCCAGGAGGGCACCTCTGGGAGGTGGCTGTGTCCCTAGCACAGGCACTTGGAGAAAGCTTCCTTGGCTGCTTTAATAGGGCCAGGAAATCCAAACTGCCACAAGCAAATGCTGCAGGTTAGGGTTCTGCTCTTGTTCTCTTTCCTGTGAGTGAGCAGCAGAGGGAGAGAGCTGATCCTGCCCTTCTGCTCTGCTGAGACCTCACCTGGAGTGCTGGGTCCAGTTCTGGGGCCCCTAACACAGGAGGGACCTGGAGCTGCTGGAGAGGGTCTAGAGGAGGCCCTCTGATGATCAGAGGGCTGGAGAACCTCTGCTGTGGAGGCAGGCTGAAAGAGTTGGGGCTGTTCAGCCTGGAGAAGGCTCCAGGGAGACCTTGGAGCTGCATTTCAATGTCTGAAGGGGACCTGCAGGAAGATTGGAGAGGGACTGCTCAGAAGGACTTGGAGTGATAGGATGAGGAGCAGTGGTTTGAGACTGGAGCAGGGCAGAGTTAGGTTGGACATCAGGAGGAAGTTCTGCACAGTGAGGGTGGAGAGACACTGGCACAGGCTGCCCAGGGCTGTGCTTGAGGCCCCATGCAGACATTCAGGATCAGCCTGGATGTGTCCCTGTGCAGCCTGCTCTGGCTGGAGCTGTCCCTGCTGCCTGCAGGGGGGTGGCCAAGATGCCCTTGGAGGCTCCCTTCCAGCCCAATGCCATCTGTGAAGCTGTTGGAAACCTTTCTCCCATCCTCCCTCACCTTGTCCTCTGCCCACAGCATCTGCAGCCAACTGCAGCAGAGAATATTTTTTTTTTGTCTTCTCAGCACTTTTCTACTTTGTGCTGCTAAAAACTTTTGGATGGTTGTTTGTCCTTAAGCACTTGGAATTCATCCTCTGCAGGAGCACAGTCAGTTATTATCAGCAGCAGTTTCAGGCTCTAATCATAAAAGTGTGATTTCTGCTTAATCCTCACCATGCTAAACACTCATTTGGGCTTTAATCTCCTGGTACCTGCCAGTGCTGTGCTGCTGCTGCTGTTGTTATTGCTGTTATTTGACACAGTGAGAGCCCAGCCCTGCAGTAATCACAGCATCAGTCATTTACCTGGGCCTCCCTCCCTGTCTCAGAGCATCAGGGAATGGGTTGGGTTGGAAGGGACCTCAAAAATCATCCAGTTCCAACCCCCTGCCATGGGCAGGGACACCTCCCACCAGCTCAGGTTGCTCAAGGCTTCATCCAGCCTGGCCTGGAACACCTCCAGGTGGGGGACATCCACAACCTCCCTGGGCAAGCTGTGCCAGTGTCTCCCTACCCTCACTGGAAAGAATTTCTTCCCAATCTCCAGTCCCAATCTGCCCTCCTCCAGCTTCAATCCATTCCCTCTTGTCCTACCACTAAAACCCCTTGTAAAAAATATCCTCCCCAGCTCTCCTGGAGCCCCTCATGTACTGGAAGGCTGCTCTAAGCTCTCCCTGGAGCCTTCTCTTCTCCAGGCTGCACAGCTCCAGCTCTCCCAGCCTCCCCATAGCAGAGGTTCTCCAGCCTCTGATCATCTTGGTGGTCTCCTCTGGAGCCTCTCCAGCAGCTCCAGGTCCTTCTTGTGCTGGGGGTCCCAGAACTGGAGGCAGTGCTGCAGGTGGGGTCTCATCCAGCCTGGCCTTGAACACCTCCAGGCAGGAGGCATCCCCCACCTCCCAGGGCAACCTGTGCCAGTGCCTCCCCACCCTCACTCTAAAGAATTTCTTCCTCATCTCCAGTCTCCATCTGCTGCCCTCCAGCTTCAATCCATTCCCTCTCATCCTATCCTGAGGGCAGGGGACCCAAAAGAGCATCCTGGGCATACAGAGGAGTTGGGAGGTCTCCTAACCCAAGGGGCAGGGTGACACTTGCCAGGAAAGAGGCTGGCAGCAAAGGGGAAGGTCCAGGCATGTGGCCCCACACCACTGCACCCCCAGAGCTCTGGTGTGGGCACAGTGTCCAGAGGTGAGCCTGCAGCTCCTGCCCCCCCAGCAGCCAGGTGTGGGAGCAGTATCTAGAGGTGAGGCTGCAGCTCCTGCCCCCCAGCAGCCAGGTGTGGGAGCAGTGTCCAGAGGTGAGGCTGCAGCTCCTGCAGCCCAGCAGCCAGGTGTGGGAGCAGTATCTAGAGGTGAGTCTGCAGATCCTGCCCCCCAGCAGCCAGGTGTGGGAGCAGTGTCCAGAGGTGAGGCTGCAGCTCCTGCAGCCCAGCAGCCAGGTGTGGGAGCAGTATCTAGAGGTGAGTCTGCAGCTCCTGCCCCCCAGCAGCCAGGTGTGGGCACAGTGTCCAGAGGTGAGCCTGCAGCTCCTGCAGCCCAGCAGCCAGGTGTGGGAGCAGTATCTAGAGGTGAGTCTGCAGCTCCTGCAGCCCAGCAGCCAGGTGTGTGCCCTGCAGGCTGTGTGCCAGGTCTGGCACTCACACAGAGTCATGCAGAGGTGCAGGTTGTGCCAGCAGTGCTGCAAGCCTGGGCCCTGAGCAGTAAATGGGAGCCAGCCTGAGGCTTGCAGGCATCAGCTCCCTTGGGGTGAGTTCTTCTGTAGCCTTTTGTGATGTGATTCTATGGGAGCGGATTTCTGATCCAGAGCACTAAATGGTGACTGTAGGACTTTGAAAGCTTAATCATCTTCCTTCCACAATGCCTTCTGGCTTGCAGGTAGTTGGGGGCTTGTTGCTTTTTCTGTGTTCCCTCATTTTGCTGTCAGTTCCAGCTTCATGTCAGTAAAATTGCTCTGGTTGCCTCTGCTTAAAATTCCCCAGCTGCAGTGTGGTGGTTTGCTGGGGGTTTGGGGTTGTTTTTTGGAGAGAAGGGAGCAAGAAATTTCTTTCTCCTGTTTCTCATTTGTCCTTTAATGGTTCCTTAGATGAGCACCTTTGGAATTGCCAGCAGAAAATAGGAGCCTGGTGTTAGGAAGAGGCTTGGAGAAACCATTGGCCAGCAGCTCTGCAGGTTCAGGGTGGTGCTGGGTCTCCAGGCTGGGCAGCTGCTCTCCTCTCAGGACAAATCCACTCCACAGATGTGTGAGATGTTCCTGAGGAGATGGCACAGGCAGCAGTGGGTTGGAGACAGCATCCTGCAGCCTCTTTCCTGGCACAGTGATGGTCAGAGGCTTTTGCTCTCTGTTAGATGAAGGTGAAATCCTCACCTGAACCTCCCCTGCCTTGCCCAGGGGCTGTCTGTGTGCCACTGCTAGGGTGTGGTGAGCTCCTCCTGTCCCCCAGCCAAAGGCTGGACTCCCCTGAAGGAGCCTGGCTGGGTCCCTGTGGGGTCTCTGTCCTGGCAGCATAGATGGTGAGGGGTGTGGAGAAGAGGGCTGGGGAGCAGCAGCTGAGGGAGCTGGGGGTGGCTGGTGTGGAGGAGGCTGAGGGAGACCTCACTGCTCTCTGCAGCTCCCTGGAAGGAGGCTGCAGTGAGGAGGGGGGTTGGGTTCTGCTCCCTAGTCTCAGGTGATAGAGGAAATGGCCTGAAATGTGCCAGGGGAGGGTTAGGTTGGAGAGGAGGAAAAATTTCTGTGCTGCAAGAGTGGTCAGGGATTGGCACAGGCTGCCAGGGAGGTGGTGGAGTCCCCATCCCTGGGGGTGCTCCAGAAACCTGTGGCCATGGCACTGGGGGCTGAGGTTTGGTGGCCATGGTGGGGCTGGTTTGCTGCTTGGACTTAATGATCTCTGAGGGCTTTGCCAACCCAGTTCTGTGACTCACTGGGGTGAGCCTCTGTGGAGGGCAGAAGATGCTCCAAAGCTTTCATCAGTGCAGAAAGCAGCAGGAACCTTCTTGGCAGCCCAGCCCTTCCCTGTTGGGGGCAGAAGTGACTTTGCAGGACCCCGTGGCTGTAGGCTGGGTGGTTCCTGGCCTCAGGGCAATGTCTTCTCAGGGGGGCTGGAGGTCACAGCAGTGCTGTCACACCAGCTGCTGCCCCTGCCCCGGGCTGTCGAAGAGCATGAGGCATGGCAGCAGCAGCCCCTGGGAGAGGAGAGGGAAGCAAGGAACAAAGATTGACAACTGGCTGGAGTGGGAAGGGAGGAGGAGCAGCAGCCCTGGACCTGGCAGAGCACAGAGCTGGAGCTGCCCCGCGGCGCTCCGGCCACGGAGCTCAGAGGCTTGGGTAGCAAAGGCTCTGAGCTCCATCTGGGCAGCTGCCTCCCTGCTGCCTGTGGGCACGGGGAAAAAAGCAGTTCCCCAAAGCGCTGGGAAGTGCAGGCAGAGAACTTCTTTGCTTCCTCGCCTGCGACCGTGTGGCTGACTCAGAACCCTGCAGCCAGCCGCGGCAGAACTCTCCCTGGTGCTGGGAAGAGAGATGATGGCTTGGGGGTGCAAAGCATCTCCCGGGGGGTGTTCAGGGAGAGCAAAAGGTGTTCAGGCTGGAAGAACAGCAAATTTGTTGCACTGGTCTGAGAGGGGGGACTTGTTGGCAGCTGCTTTCCAAAAGGCTGCCTTTGAGTGAGGTAAAAGTGAGGACTGGAGAGCAGCCTGAAGGAGAAGGACTTGAGGTGAGCCAGCACTGGTCCCTGGCAGCCCAGAGCCAGCAGGGAGCTGAGCTGCATCCAGAGGAGGGAGAGAGCAGCACAGGGAGGGGATTCTGCCCCTCTGCTCTGCTCAGACCCCACCTGCAGCACTGCCTCCACTTCTGGAGCCCCAGCACAAGAAGGACCTGGAGCTGCTGGAGAGGCTCCAGAGGAGACCACCAAGATGATCAGAGGCTGGAGAACCTCTGATAATGGGGCCAGGCTGGGAGAGCTGGGGCTGTTCAGCCTGGAGAAGAGAAGGCTCCAGGGAGAGCTTAGAGCAGCCTTGCAGTACCTGAAGGGGCTCCAGGAGAGCTGGGGAGGATATTTTTTACAAGGAGTTTTAGTGATAGGACAAGAGGGAATGGATTGAAGCTGGAGGAGGGCAACTGGAGACTGGGAAGAAATTCTTTCCAGTGAGTGTAGGGAGACACTGGCACAGGTTGCCCAGGGAGGCTGTGGATATCCCCCACCTGGAGGTGTCCAAGGCCAGGCTGGATGAGGCCCTGAGCAACCTGAGCTGGTGGGAGGTGTCCCTGCCCATGGCAGGGGGTTGGAACTGGATGGTCTCTAAGGTCCCTTCCAACCCAACCCCTTCTGTGTCTCTCTGAGATGCAGGAGCCGTGCTCAGGGTGTAGCAGGAGTCTGGGTTTGGACCCTCCTGCTGTGGCTGTGTCCCCTGCAGGCCAAGCAGCACTTCTTGTGCTGAAGTGGTCACAATCCTGCCCACCCCTCGTGCCTGCTCCAGCTGAGAGGCAGCTCTGCTGGGGAGCTGCTAGACGTTGGAGCAGGGAGAAGCTGCTGTGCCTGGGCTGGGGGTGCTGCCTAGAGCAGCCCAGGGACTGACAGGCTTGGCTTGCAACACTTTAGCCTGGGGTTCATTAGCGTTTAATTAGGCACCAGCAGAGCAGCACAGTGCTGGGCTGAGCTTGAGTCACATCCCCTGAACTGCTGTGCAGATGAAGTGCTGGGGAAGCTGAGGTGGTAGCTGTCAGCCAGCACTCAGCCCTGCCTGCAGCACAGCTCCCCTTCCAGACATCCCCCCTCCCACCCCAGCTCCCCTTCAGGACCCCCCCA
>VXBD01004314.1:264827-295693 GCA_013399975.1 Indicator maculatus | reverse complement strand
AGCTCAGCCCCGCGGGAGGCTGGGGTGTCCGTGCAGAAAGTCCTCTCCCACCCCCTCTACAACGCCAGCAGCCTGGACTATGACATCGCCCTGCTGAAGCTCCAGGTCCCCCTGCACTTCTCAGGTCAGATGCTGCTGTCCTGTCCTGCTTCTATCTCTGGCACTGCCAGCCTTGCCCTGCAGTCAGGAGACGGCCAAGCACAGCCTCTTCTGAACCTGCCCNAGGCGCCGGGCAGCTGCCGCCGGTGCCAGGCGCCCTGCCGCCCGTGCCAGGCTGTGTCTCTGCTCAGTTACAGGCAGCTGCCAGCCTCCCCCTGGCTGGTTGTCGCGGGAGTTGTGTCGCACAGCTCAGCCCCGCGGGAGGCTGGGGGGTCCGTGCAGAAAGTNGGCTGGGGTGTCCGTGCAGAAAGTCCTCTCCCACCCCCTCTACAACGCCAGCAGCCTGGACTATGACATCGCCCTGCTGAAGCTCCAGGTCCCCCTGCACTTCTCAGGTCAGATGCTGCTGTCCTGTCCTGCTCCCGTTTCTGGCACTGCCAGCCTTGTCCTGCAGTCAGGAGATGGCCAGGCACAGCCTCTTCTGAACCTGCTCCTCCAGAGCAGCTCTTTCAGGACAGCCTGGCTGGCAGCTGGCACAGCAGTGCTGCCCTCTGAGCTGTGCCAGAGCTGTGAGCTTCTGGGGAGGTGGCTGTAGGTCTCCAGAGAGCCTTTCTTCTCAGCGTACCAGGCAGAGTGGCTTTGCAGGCTGGGGGCTCCATGCCCCTTCCTTGGCTGCCCCCCAGCCTGAAGCTGTCCCTGCTGGCCTTGCACTTGCCCCTCTCACCTCCTCACCAGATGCCATCCGAGCTGTCTGCCTGCCACCCTTCCACCAGAACCTCTTCCAGGGCACACAGTGCTGGGTCTCTGGCTGGGGCTACACCAAGCCAGGCCAAGGTAAGCATCCATCTTGTCCCTGCTGCTCAGCACCCTCTGGAGCCCTTTCCCTTGGTTCCCACTGGCCCCATCCAGCCCTTTCCTTGTGAGCTGCTTCTTCCTGGCTTCTCTTTCCCCCTCCCAGGGCAGGTTGCTGGGACTCTGAAGGAAGCTCTGGTTCCCTTAATTGGCACCAAGAGGTGCAACAGCTCCTGCATGTACCAGGGAGAGCTCACTGCCAGGATGCTGTGCGCTGGGCACCCCCATGGCAGGGTTGATGCATGCCAGGTAGGGCAGGGAGCAGGTGCTGCCTGCTGAGGGTGCACAGCAGGTGTGGAAGGGGCTGGTGGGGTCCATGTCCCTGCCATGCTGCAGCAGGTGCTGGGGTTTGTGGCAATGCTGGCAGCAAACAGCCTGTGCAGGGCAGTGCTGGTCCCACTGTGCCCTGCCCTGCAGTGTGGAGCCTGCAGTGCATTGGTATTGAATCAGAATTGTTTGGGTGGGAAAAGACCTCCCAGAGCTTCCAGTCCCACATCAACCCAACCCTCCTGTGGCCCCAAGTGCCATGGCCACAGGTTTCTGGAACACCTCCAGGGATGGAGACTCTACCACCTCCCTGGGCAGCCTGTGCCAATCCCTGACCACTCTTGCAGCACAGAAATTTTTGCTCATCTCCAACCTAACCCTCCCCTGGCACAATTTCAGGCCATTTTCTCTCCTTCTATCACCTGCTACCAAGGAGAGGAGACCTTCCTACAGCCTCTTCTCAGGAGCTGCAGAGAGCAATGAGGTCTCTCCTCAGCCTCCTCTTCTCCACACCAAACACCCCCAGGTCCCTCAGCTGCTCCTCCCCAGCCCTGTCCTCTAGACCCTTCCCCAGCTTTGCTGTCCCTCTCTGGACACCTCCAGCCCCTCAATGTCCTTCTTGGAGTGAGGGGCCCAGAACTGAACCCAGCATTCAAGGTGTGGCCTCACCAGTGCCCAGTACAGGGTGGGCACCATCACTTCTGCTGCCAGGCTGGGATTGAGCTCTCTATGGGAGGGACATGAAACCCTGCAGGCAGGGCTGCCTGTGCCCAGCTCTCAGTTTCGGGCTGGCTGGTGGCAGAAGGCAGCCTGTCTGCATCCCAGTGGGGCCCAGGCCACCTCAGCAGTGCTGGCTCTGCCTTGCAGGGGGACAGTGGTGGTCCCCTGGTCTGCCAGGAGGAGCTGACCTGGCGCCTGGTGGGCATCGTCAGCTGGGGGCAGGGCTGTGCTGAACCCAACCGCCCTGGGGTTTACACCAACGTGGCTCAGCTGCTGCCATGGATTCACCACACCACTGAGGTAAGCTGGAGCCAGCAAAGGGCAGCCTGAGCCAGGGCCTGCACCCTGCTCTACCTTTCCTTTGCCCCCCTGTGCCCACCTTGACACAGCAGCCCCTGCACAGCCTCCTCTCTGGTGCTGCTGGTGCTGTTTCCCTCCTTCCTTTGTGGTTGTTTTTCCCCTAGATCTACTAGAAGTAAAGCAAGGAAAGACTTCAAGCAGCACTTTTGCCCTTTCCAAGTGAAGAGCAGCCCAGGACTTGTGGCTGCTGTGTTGCTGTAGCCCTGGCAGGCAGGAGCAGAGACAAAAGCCATGCTCAGTATATAAATAGTTTATTAAAGAAAATAGCAAACCCCAGCTCTGGGAGCAACCCCCCCCCGGGGCTGGGAAGTGTTTGTCAAAAGAGGGCTGAGCTGTGGGGTGCTGTGTGTAAAAAAGGACAAAAGATCCCATGGGATTCAAGTGTTGTGGGAACATAACAGCCTTCAGATCAATTACTGGGGGAGGGTGAAAAGGAAAAAAAAAAAAAAATGAAGGTTTTGAGTCTCAGTCCCTCCTCCTGGCTCCCTCCTCACCTCCTGGAGTCTCTAACTGCTGCTCTCACCCTGCCTGCCTCCTAAAGCCAGGAACAGAGGGACCTCCTTGCCCCTTGCCAAGGCTGTGCCAGGCTGACCCAGCAGGCAAGGCAGCCACTGAGCTGTGCCACGACTTGGGTGTCACAGCAAGGCCCAGCTCTGATTCAGGCCCTGCAGAACTGCTTTGGAAAGGTGAAGTCAGGCAGGTGCAAATGCAAAGGATACAACAGGAGAGAACAACAGGGTGAAAGATGAGGCTCTGTGGTCAAAGCCTTTGTGAGCAGGCTGCAGGCACTACCTGGCAGGAGATGCTTTGTGCTGGGGCCCATCTTGGCCCCTGGGCTGCTTTCCTGACTGCTGTTGGGGACTTTCTCAATTCAAAGGAAGGGACCTTCCTCCCAGGTCTCAAATACAGCCTTTTTTGAACTTCAAGAGAAGGCTCTGAGTGCTTCATTCCCTTTTCCTTTCTCCCAGAGGACAGACAGTTTACTACAAGCAAAGCAAGAGGTGCCAAGAGGCAAAGGAAGGAGCTGCTCTGGCTTCTATAGTTGCTACAGGGAGACTAAAAAGTCTAAGTCAGTTTTACTTGCCAGGAGGAACTTTGTCACTTGTGCGAAGCTCTGCTTCACTCCCAGCAGGATCTTTTCTCTGCTCAGGTTTCACTCTCTGGTGGTCTGCTCTTGAGGTGGGAAAAGAGCAAATTTTTGGCACTTCAGCCTCCTTAGAAGGGTATCAAAAGCTACTGAAGTCTGGGTTGTAATCTGCAGGGGTGCAAGAGGTAGGGCACAAAAGGGCTGATGTGAAACTGCATAGAAAGGTTCAATATGGAGAAATAAAAATCCCTCTCCAGGACCTTGAAGCAAGCTTGAGATGAGAATAAAGAGCACCTTGGATGAGAGGCCATCTGCCAGCAGTGCCTGCCCCCACACAGGGATGCAGGACACAGGACTTGATTGCTTGCCCTCTGCTGGCAGATGCAATGCTAGGGGATGGTGAGTAGCAAAGATCACAAATAAGCCTCTCCTCTGCACAAAGGAAAAGCTGGAGCTGGGCACAGTACCCCCTGGGCAGCCTGGCAGGAGAGTGAATTCTCATGCCCAAAGTCCATCTGCCTGGCAGACAGGGCATGAGCAGTGTCCATGTGGTAGCCACCTTGGGTTCTCTGGCCCCAGGCTGACAGAGCCACCCCTGTGCTGAGGGAGCTAGGGCAAGGCTCTCCTCCCTCCCTCCCTCAGGCCTCCAGGAAGCACTGCCTGGTGAGACACTTCCCCAGTACAGATCAGAAGGCTCAAATCCAAAGAACTATCTGAGAAGAGTTCAGGTTTCTGCTGGCTCCACCAGGAGCAGGCAGAGCTACTTGATCCTGGCCAGGGCTGCTGCTCTCCTCTCTGTGTTCTGGAACAAGGCTCGGATCAGGCTCTTGACTTCAGCTGCTGAGAACTCGGCTGCCAGAGGCCCCTTCCCATCTGCCCACCTACAGGGGAGAGAAAGAGCAGGAGTGAACCAAACTGCACAGCAATGGGATGGAGAACAACCCCCCCAGGCTGCTCAAAGGCAAAGCCAAGCCAGGGAGCAGCCCATTAGCAGCTTGAGGCCAGAGGTGTTCAGCCAGCTGGGTAAAGCAGCAGGTTCTGAGGTGATTTCTTTTTTTCCACCTTTTCCCTTCTCCAGAATAAGCCTAAAGCCACTCTGCAAGACTCCCATTCAGCTCCCAAACCACAGGACAAAGTGGTTTATGGCCAGCTGGGAGCAGAGCTGGGAACCTTTGGTGTGTAACAGAGCTCCAAGAGCAGCACTGAGCAGGGCAGGGCAGAGGCATTGCCCTCCCCAAGTGCTGTCTCCACAGCTGGGACCTTTCCAGCTCAGCCTGTGTGAGGAAGGGAATGTCTGGCTCCTGCCAGCTGAAGGACCAGAAGGAGTTCTGCAACTCCTCATGCCTAATTCAGATGACTGCCCCTTGCAAGTTAAAAGGAGGAGGAAAGAGGTTCTGGAGAGCAGAGGGGGGACTGCAGCAGCCAGGCACAGCCAATAGCAAAAGCAGCAGGCAAGAGGCCAGGCTGCTGGCTGGGAAATGCTTCTCAGCTGAGAGGAGCCAAGGAACCAAGTCTGAGGTTGGCTCTCCCCTGCCATTTGTCACCCAGCAGTGCCTCCTCCTGGGCAGGAGGCAGCTGAACTGAGGAGCAGCTTTGGAAGGGGCTGTAAAGAGCCAGGCCAGAAAGAGCCCCAGGAGCAGTGATCTGATCCTGAGTCTTTGTCCTTCACCTCAGAGTCCCCTGAGGGCAGGGCCCTGCTGCTGGCACAGTCCCAGCTCCCTCTCACTGACTGCACAGGAGGACACCTACTGATCTACTATCTCCTGGAGGCTGGCTTGCAAGATGATCATCAGCTGCTTGAAGGTCATCCACTTCTGCACATGGACTGGAACCTCCTCCTGGTACTTCTTATTTCTCTCCTCTTCAGGCAGTGGGGTGAAAACCTGAGGCCCTTCCTCCACCATGGTTCTGCAGAGGGAGTACAACCTGTCTGCATCTTCTGCAGAGATGTCCTAGAGTGGAGCAAAGGGTAAGAGGGCAGCAGTTAGATTTTTTTGGGGCTGTCAAGGTTATCATTTGTTGTGGGGGAGGGGAAAAAAAAAAAGGTATTTTAATGAAGAGCTGGAATAGGATGGGCCTGGAGTGCCCTGCAGCTGCTGTAGTTACCTCCAGGGCAGCAATCCTGGTGACAACCTCAGAGAGAGCTGTGTTGAGGAGAGTCCCCATGGCCTTGCAGTAGACATTCACTGGCAGCACATCCTGCCAGACCTTCCCCAGCCTCTTCAGCTGATGCAGGACCTGCAAGGTAACAGCTGTGCACCAGATGACCTTTGGAGAGGACCCTTCCACCCCAGACCATTCTGTGGTCTTTGTGTTATCAGCAAGAGGGACAGGGAACTGCTGGAGCAGGTCTAGAGGAGGCTCAGAGGGCTGGAGAACCTCCTCTGTGGGGCCAGGCTGGGAGAGCTGGGGCTGTGCAGCCTGGAGAAGAGAAGGTTCCAGGGAGACCTTAGAGCAGCCTTCCAGTAGCTGAAGGACTATAGGAGAGCTGGGGAGGGACTTTGGACAAGGGCTGGGAGTGATAGGATGAGAGGGAATGGATTGAAGCTGGAGGAGGGACTGAAAATTGGGAAGAAATTCTTCCCAGTGAGGGTAGGGAGACACTGGCACAGGTTGCCCAGGGAGGCTGTGGATGTCCCCTCCCTGGAGGTGTTCAAGGCCAGGCTGGATGAGGCCTTGAGCAACCTGGGCTGGTGGGAGGTGTCCCTGCCCATGGCAGGGGGTTGGAACTGGATGGTCTTGCAGGTCCCTTCCAACCCAACCCATTCCAGCAATCTACAAACACTGAGAGGCACCAAGCTGTGGTGAGAAAGCAGCTGGTTAGCAGAGGCAAGAGCCCTGCCCTGGCATGGGGCAACCCTTCCAGTGTGCATGAAGGCTCCTCAGGGACAGAGCTTGCCCTGGAAGAATGAAAACCATGATCCAGGCACTGCCCACAAAGGATCAGCATTAAGAAGCTCTTCATTTCCACTTGGAGCAAGGGGAATGATCCCAGCATGACTCAACTGACACAAAAATACAGCCCAGGGGGAAGAAAGTCCTGCCAGGAGTGAGGTGACTGCAGCTGCCCAAGGCCAGCAGCTCCAGCCAGGGGGATGTGGGGCTCTGGCTGCCTTCCTTACCTGCCTTATTGCTTTGTTGGCTGCACAGTAGTTTTCCTCATCATCCATGTTGGAAAAATTCCTGGCACTTGAGAGCCTCTCCAGGATTTCTCCTTTCTGCACTCTCATCTGGGCCAGGAAACACTCCATGCCTTCAGCAGCAACCACAACAAGCAGAGAGAAGCAATTAAACAATCATTAAATTTGCCCAGTTGAAGAGGCTGCCAGTGCTCAACAAGGAACTGGCTGCAATGTGCCATGGCTAAAAGAATTCCCAGGCAAAGAAAGGACTGAGAGCAGCAGAACCCAAAATATCTGAGGACCAGGAGCACAGGAAGGACCTGGAGCTGCTGGAGCAGGTACAGAGGGGGCCACAGAGATGATCAGAGGGCTGGAGAGCCTCTGCTGTGGGGACAGGCTGGGAGAGTTGGGGCTGTTCAGCCTGGAGAGGAAAAAGTTCCAGGAAGCTGCATTTCAATATCTGAAGGGAACCTACAGGAAGGCTGGGGAGGGACTGCTCAGAAGGGCTTGGAGTAGGGCAGTGGTTTGAAACTGGAGCAGGGCAGGGTTAGGTTGGGCATCAGGAGGCAGCTCTGCACAGTGAGGGTGGGGAGACACTGGTACAGGCTGCCCAGGGCTGTGCTTTTGAGGCTCCATTGGAGACACTGGTGAGGATCAGCCTGGCTGTGTCCCTGTGCAGCCTGCTCTGGCTGGAGCTGTCCCTGCTGCCTGCAGGATGCCCTTGGAAGCTCCCTCCCAACCCAATGCACTCTGTGAGTATCTCCCTGGATAATGACCTGCCCTTGGGACTATGTGGGGGGACAGCAAGAGCCAAGAGTCAGCTTTCAAAGAGCCAATCTCAGAGCCAGGCCCTGCAGAGCCACCTTGCTTAGGGCTCTAACCCTCTCAGACTCCCCAGCCCAGAAGCCATCCTTGCCCCTTGTGCAGCTCTGCTGGGGACCCAGCCACTGCCCCGGCCTGAGGCAGCTGAGGTGGAGTGACAGCCCCAGGCTGCCAGGATCGATTCCCAGGTGCTGCACCCACAGCCTGCCCTGCTGGAAGGTGCAGTTACCAAGCCTCCTGAAGCCAGGCACCAGGTCCACAAAGGTGGCTGCTCCATCACAGAGGATGCTGGTGAGGCGGTAGCGGAACTGGTGGCCCAGGGTGAGCAGGTGGTGGGCAATGTACATGCAGTTGTTGTGGTGGATGGCTGCCAGCTGGGGGAACTTCTGGAGGTTCTCCCTGGCCCAGGAAGGAGGAAGAGAGAAGAAATGGGGTTCTTTAGAGCTGGCTCTCTTGGATAGGGCCGTGCTGTGAGGATAGGGGGAGGGAGCTGGGGGTGGTCAGCTCGGAGAAGGCTCCAGGGGGACCTCGGAGCTGCCTGCCAGCAGCTGAAGGGATCCTGCAGGAAGGCTGCAGAGAGACTTTTGCTGAGGGGGTCTAGAGACAGGCCAAGGGGGAAGGGTTTGAAGCTGAGGGAGAGCAGGGTTAGACTGGAGCTGAGGAAGCTCTTCAGTAGCAAGGTGATGAGACTCTGGCACAGGCTGCCCAGGGAGGTTGTGGCTGCCTCCTCCCTGGAGGTGTTCAAGGCCAGGTTGGATAAAGCCTTGAACAACCTGAGCTGGTTGGAGGTGTCCCTGCCCATAGCTGGTAGTTGGAACTGGTCCCTTCCAACCCAAACATTCTATGAAGTATCTCCTGGCACAAGGCTGAGAAGCTCCCAGGCAGCTCTCCTGCAGCAGGCAGGATTTAGCAGGCTGGGGGTGTGGTGGGGCCCTGCAGGGCTGCTCCAGCAGAGCATTGCTCTCCCCTCTCTCCAGGCCCTAGGTCACAGTCACACTCACCTGTGGTATGTTGGCACCACATCATAGAAGAGCTGGAATATGTTCCTCACAGAGTAGAAGAGCTGCACACAGCTGGAAATAAAATGAGGATCATGTCAGCTTGTCATCTTCACAAGGCACCCTCAGCCTTCTCCTGACCAAGGTTTATTAAGTAGCAAAATAGTGGCACAAAGAGCAGCCTGTCAGGGGCAGGCCCAGAGATGTCAACACAGGCAACATCCTGGAACCCTCCCAGGGCTTTGGTGACCTTGGAAGAGGAGTGTGGTAAGGACAAGCTGCAGAGCACCTGTCAGAAGGGAGAGGCCTGAAACCCCAGGAACAAAGGGGGCAGTGTGCCTTGCCCAGCAGCTGTGCCTGAGCACCACACACTGAAGGGCATTCAGTGCCCTGAGCACCTCTCCCCCTTCAGGTCTGCAGCACAGAGCAAGCAGCAGGGCTGCTCTCAGCAAGGTTTAGGTTGGATATTAGGAAAAACTTCTTTCAATCAAGAGTAGTCAAGCCCTGGAACAGGCTGCCCAGGGAGGTGGTGGAGTCCTCATTCCTGGAGGGATTTCTAAGCCACAGAGTTGCGGTGCTGAGGCCATGGCTTAGCGGTGACCTGGTGGTGCTGCTGGGTTAGTGCTTAGACTCGATGATCTTAAAGGTCTCTTCCAACCAAAGCTATTCTATGAGCAAAAGGAACCTCTGAGCAGATGCCTACCACTGGTCTGTGCTGGCTGTAGCCTCCAGCAGGGTCTGGTAAGCCAGCTCCATCAGCTTCTCCACCGAGGCGCTGATGCGGCAGGTGGGCAGGGCAAAGGTGTGCTGGCTCAGCCTGGGCTCGGTCTCCAAGCTCACCACCCCAGCAGGAAGAGCTTCAGAAGCTTTCTGGGTGCTGAAGTCATCTCCTGCCCTTGGATCAGGAAGCTCTGGTAAGGGTAGGCAGGAATCAGGTGTGATCTAAGGGAGACCAGAGAAGAGGATTTCGGTTTTGGGCTCCTCCGCTCCAAGAAGGACATTGAGAGGCTTGGAGCAGGTCCAGAGGAGGGCAAGGAAGCTGGGGAAGGGTCTGGAGAGCAGGGCTGGGGAGGAGCAGCTGAGGGAGCTGGGGGTGTTTGGTGTGGAGAAGAGGAGGCTGAGGAAAGACATGAAAGGGAGTTGCAGTGAGGTGGGAGTTGATCTCTTCTCCCTACTGTCAGGTGACAGAAAGAGGAGAAATGGCCTGAAATTGTGCCAGGAGAGGGTTAGGTTGGAGAGGAGGAAAAATTTCTGTGCTGCAAGAGGGGTCAGGGGTTGGAAGAGGCTGCCCAGGGAGGTGGTGGAGTCCCCATGCCTGGAGGTGTTGCAGAAACCTGTGGCCATGGCACCTGGGGCTGTGGTTTGGTGGCCAGGCTGGTGTTGGGCTGCTGGCTGGACTGGAGGACCTTGGAGAGCTTTCCTCTACGACTTTGTAATTCAGAGCCCACAGGAAAGAGGCTCTGCATGGCTGGAAAACACTGAACCACAGAGACTGAAGACCCAGGTTCAACACAAGGCTGCAGAAGACCTCTAAGACTGCTGGAGCTCCACTGGCTGAACACCACAAAACTCTCTAAGTAGTCCTCTACCTTTCCTTGGACCTTGGACACAAACTCAGCCCAGCCCAGGGAGCCAAACTCTGAGTGTTTTAAGGCACATCTTGCTGGTGAAACAACCTGAGGCCCTTTAAAAATGGGGTTGAAACTCTTTGTGTTTTTTTTTTTTTTTGGCCAAGATCCTACATAATCAAGAAAAATCAAGCAGCAGTGACTGTTCTGGGCAAGCTTTCTGCAGCAGCTGAGCTGTGGTTTGCCCCCACCACCCCCAGAGCAGGCAGGGAGCTGCAGCAGGAGGCACCTTTACAGTGTTGTGGATCTCTGAGGTCATCAGGTTTCTGGCTGCCACGATGACATCCTGGCATTTCTTGTTGGCAAAGTGGGAGTTGACATTCCTGGCATATTTCAGGAGGTCTGTCACGTCTCCCTTCAAAAACTTCATGTCCTTCAAGGCCTTCTCAAAGTCCTCTGTGGATTGAATCACCTGAGAAAAGCAGACACAGGTTCTACATCAGCACAGCTCAAGGGGAAAATGCAGGTGGGGACAAACTCTTCCCCTCAGCTGCACTGGGGGGCTGAGCTTAGGCTTTGGGTTTGGGTTTGGTTTGGTTTGGTTTTTTTTTTGAGGGCTAACCACCCAACAGCTTCTCTGCAATCCTGTCACAGAGGGGCAGGGACCTCTGAAGATTGAGTCCAACACCCCCTTTGGAAAGAGCTGGCTCAGCTGGGGGCCACCAGCACACAATGACAGTGTCTGAACTGCAGGGTTGTGCCCCCTAGGCCTTGCCAACCTCATTCAAACACCAGAGGAGCAAGAGGTTCAGATTTCACTGCACTGGACCAAAGCTGGGGCAGAGGGGCTGGGAGATCTCTGCTCTGACTGCTGCTGTCTGAACCATTCCCCTCTCCAGGAGGAGCTTCTGGCCTTCTTTGCTGGCAGGAAGTTCTGGTTTCTCTTTGTGACCAAACAACTCAAGAGTGGCCTGTGCAAGAACCTCCTCTGATCACTAACCACAAACACAGCAGGCAGGCCTCAGGAAGCCAGCTGAGCAAGCAGCCTCCTCCTCATCACCTTCAGCCTCTCACAGAGCCTCAGGCAAGGGACTTGCAGACCCTGGAAGTCTCCAGGTCTTGGCTAAGTGTAGCCTGAATTCCACAGGTCAGAGGCCTTGCAATGCTTTGCTAGGCAGGGAGAACCAACCCCAGCTTCCCTGGGAGACACAGCTCCAGGTGAGCAAAGCTCAGCTTCCTCTGCAGCCTGCCCACCTGGCACTGCCAGCAGGTGGATCTGAAAGGCTTGGAGGCCTACCTCTATGTACTGCTCCAGTTTGCTGCTGTTGGTTGGGATGGAATTCACCAGGCAGTTCTGAATGAGGCAGTCTGACAGCTCCTCCCAGATCAAGTCCCCCAGCAGCTCTGCCAGCGTGAGCCTGCCCTCCTCTGCCTGCTCCCCAGGCTGCTCCAGGGGCACATCTGGAGGCAGAGAACAGGGAGGGGGGTGGATTCCCCTGAGCAGAGCCTTCAGCAGCTCCCCCAGTGCCTCCTGCCACTCAGCAGCTCCCCTCTGTTCTGGAGATGCTATCCTCAGCCAGGCTGGGGGCTGGGAATCACCCACCCCCCCCAAAGCCAGCTGAAGCTGTGTGAGCTGAGCCTGCTTGCCCAGCACCTCCATTCCATGCAGTGCTCCAGCAGCTCAGTTTGCAGCCAGTGGAAGATCCTCCACATGACCAGCCTGGACTGCAGCAGGACTTCCACCCTCCAGACCTGTGGCAGGCAAGGATCAGGTTTGTAAGATGACCTCCACCAGAAAATGGACTCCTTGATCCCTCACACCCAAAAGACTTTCCTCCTGCGTGCTCCCAGCTCTGGGACTGCTGGCTCAGGCTGCCAAGGTGCCAGGCTGTGCAAGAGCAATCAACACTGACTGCAGCTTAGATCTCTTACACCACACTGCTAAACAACCAGAGCTGCTGGGAAGCCTCTGCTCCAACCCCATGAACAAAGTATGGACCTCAGCCCAACTCCAAGAGGCAGAGGCCACCTACTCAGCAGGTACTTGTGGAGCACTTCAAAGACAAGTTTGATCTTCTCAAAAACCTCCACAGGGGAGCAATGATCCAAGCCAGGCTCCTTGGACTTGAAATGTAGGATGAAGACATCTGACTCCTCCTCTGTGAGTGGCTGCAGAGAGGGGTATGAGACCAGAGGCTTCAGGATGTACTTCAGCAGCAACTGACCTGAGAAATAGACAGACAGAAAGGTGTTTCCCAACAGCAGGAGGCAGGCAGCTTGCTGCAGTGAGGCCCAGCTCTGACTGCTTTGGGTGCACCTCCTTGACATGGAGTAGAATGAAAGCAGGAATAAAGTGGCCTTTAGTGAAACCACTTCCTCATGTGAAGCACAGAGGGAGGCCTAAGTAAGAGCAGTTTGTTTAATCCAAAGTGAAAAAGCAAACATCTGGAAGCATAAAATCCTGTCCTAGCACCTGCCACACTTCCCAGCTTCTCCACAGCCAGGAATGCTGAAGGTCAGTGGCTGCCTGAAACCAACAGTCTTGCTCTTGGTAGGTGAGGAGGCTGGAACTGGAGCAACTCTTTAAATACCAGGCCATGAAATCACACAGGCACAGAGGAAAAAAGATGCTAAATGGAGAGGAAAGGATAAATAGGATAAATAAAGCATAAAGCTTCCTGTTAACAGGAACCAGAGATTCACCTCGTGCTCAGAGGTGCCCAAGCAGTCTCACAGGGCACTGACTTGGATATCCACCTTACAACAAGAATGAACTCTGGGGCTCCCCCAGCTGCTTTTATCTTGATCTGTGCTCTCTTACCAAATATTTTCAGCTTGGCCTGCAGCTCCCCCAGGACAGCAAATGCCTGCAGCACAGAAGCAACAGGTGGGCCAGCGACCTCCTCCTCTCTGGGCGGCACCGTGCGGAGGTGCAGCTCTGACTGCATCACTGACTCCAGGCTGCTGCTCTCTGAAGGGGGAGAAGAAGCACCTCTGGGTCACAGTGAGCTCTGAGATCCAGCAGGTCTGAGAAGATACTGCTAAAGCAATGTTCTGCCTCTCCCCAGGGCCACAAAGCAGCCACAGGGCATCAGCAGAGGGTACGGAGTCCTCGAGCTGCAGTGGAGGACAACAAAGAGAGGCTTGGCCTCTTGCAATCAGAATTCTCATTTTGGACACTTTGCACTTCAAAGATTTAGTAATAATCTCCTTCCTTCTCCTCCTCATCCTCCTCTCCCCATTTCAAGTCAAATCCAAAGGCAAAGATGTTTTCTTTTCCAGAAAAAAGCTTGTTTCAATGAAGACAGCAAGAGACTCCTGAACAGTTCTTGTAGTTCTAGGATGAGAGGGAATGGATTGAAGCTGGAGGAGGACAGATTGAGACTGGAGATTGGGAAGAAATTCTTGAGAGGGAGGGTGGGGAGACACTGGCACAGGTTGCCCAGGGAGGCTGTGGATGTCCCCTCCCTGGAGGTGTTCAAGGCCAGGCTGGATGAGGCCTTGAGCAACCTGGGCTGGTGGGAGGTGTCCCTGCCCATGGCAGGGGATTGGAACTGGATGATCTTGAAGGTCTCTTCCACTCCAACCCATTCCATCACTCCATGAACTCTTTTGAGTTGTGCTTCAACATTTTCTCAGAAGCACCACAAATGCAGCAGGTGAAGCTTCAAAGCTGTGGTTAAAATCCACTGCCTGCACTGGATTGGTGGTGGTAGCACCCAAAGTGGTCTCCAAAGAACACTGCCACCCACCACTGCAGAAAGAGCTCCTTAAACCAACCCCAGCTCAGGGCTATCCCTGCACTTCCCATCTTGAAACCAAGGCCCTCCGACGAGTGAAGCCAAAGCAGTGAACCCCAGCCAGAACTCTGAGCACCTTTTGAAGGAGGAAGCTTCCACACAACCAGCTTCTGCCACTCCTCTCCCAGATGGTAGAGCATGTTCTGTGTCTGCACTGTCAGCTCTGTGCTGAGGGCTTTCAGGATCTTCAGCTCAAAGCCCCTGCGGGATTCCAGCGTTCTCAGGCTGCTCCGTGCCTGGGGGGAAGGATCAGGCACAAAACACAGGTAAGAGCTGGTCCTGCAGAGACCAACAGTGTGGGCAGGCCAAACCTCAAGTACTGGGCTCAGTTCTGGGCCCCTCACTCCAAGAAGGACATTGAGGGGCTGGAGGAGTCCAGGGAAGGGCAACAAAGCTGGGGAAGGGTCTGGAGGACAGGGCTGGGGAGGAGCAGCTGAGGGAGCTGGGGGTGTTTGGTGTGAAGAGGCTGAGGGGAGACCTCATTGCTCTCTGAAAGGAGGCTGCAGTGAGGTGGAGGAAGTCTCAGGTGATAGAAGGAGAGGAAATGGCCTGAAATTGCACCAGGGGAGGGTTAGGTTGGAGAGGAGGAAAAATTTCTTTGCTGCAAGGGTGGTCAGGGATTGGCACAGGCTGCCCAGGGAGGTGGTGGAGTCCCCATCCCTGGAGGTGTTCAAGGAACCTGTGGCCATGGTGGTGTTGGGTTGCTGGTTGGACTGGATGCTCTGGGAGGTGTTTTCCTACCCAAACAATTCTCTGAGGCTAACAATGTCAGACTCTTAAGAAGCCCTTCTTACCTTCTCCAGCTGCTGAGCTGCCTCCACATACTTCTTTTCCAGCAAGGCAGTGTTGTACTCTTTAATAGCTGTATCAAACTGCAACACAAGCAGATGAGTTTGTGTCACTGCACAGCCACTCTCAGCCCCTGGCTTTTAACCCCATGCCTAGAGACAGAGGAGCAGAGGATGACTTCTCCTGCTCTCCTCACCTCCTGCAGCTTCTTCAGGACACTCAGCACCAGGGTGTCTCTCTCCAGCTGCTGCTTCAGCTCAGTAAATTCAGCCACAGCAATGCTGAGATCTCGTTGAACCTAAGTCAGCAGGTACAAGAAGTGGTCACAAGAGGAGATTTAAAAGATTTCTGTTGTTAGAATCATTTAGTGAGGAGGGAAAAAGGCTCCATCCAAAAGCAGGATCCTTATAGGCAATGGGAACACTTAGAAACTGGGTTCTTTTCTTTTTTCTTTCTCATTCTTTTTCCCCTCTCTTCTGTTTTTTTGTTTGCTAGGTTGGTAGGTTTGGGGTTGGTTGGTAGGTTTGGGGTAGGTTGGTTGGTTTTGTTTGTTTCTTAGTACATTGTAGCTTTGTTTAAAAGCACTGTAAGGAAATCCAGCCTCAAAAGCACTGCAGTCTTCCTTTAACACAGTCATTTAAAATGCAAGAGTGCTCAAACTGACTCCCTGGAGTCAATTCTCAACACTGCCACACAGCCCCAGATGCTGAAAAATCAACCAAAGCAGCAAAAGCCAGAGGGTGGGTCTGAAGCACAGCCTGCAGGAGCTGCTTACATCCTCCTCAACGACTTCAGTGAGGCTGCACAGCTATGATTTGGGCTCCCATTCTGCCCACAGCTGTGCCACACCTTACAACATACCAGGCTCATCTTTCTGTCTTTTTCCAGGACCTGTGCCACCCTTTCTGCAGCTCTACAACAGTGAGTAGCAAGCTCTGGCAAATCCCTTCATGCCAGTTCTCTCCTTCCAGCCCTGATGTGACACACACCTCTGCAGCATGTGTCACCTAAAGCCATTTCTTAGGGGTGAGATCATCCAAGGTTGGTAGTCTGGCGTCCTCCTTCCCCACTCCTCTCCCAGCAGCCCCGGGAGGGGGGAGGTAGAGGTTTGGGAGGAAGCTGAATGTAGCCAGCAGCAGCCGGCAGGGCAGGGCAGGCCTCACCTCGTTCTCGATGCCTGCTTTCAGCAGGTCGATGCTGCTTGTCAGCCCTTCCACCTGCGACACCAGCTCCTCGGCGCTCTGCATGCTAGGCAGGAACTCGCTGTACTTCTTGTTAATCATATTGCAGACTTCTCCCTGAAAAGGAGGAGCATTGGGGCACCGTCACTCCCGGGTGGCCCTTCGGCAGCAGCGGTAAGAGGCCGTACCAGGGCTGCGCTGGGGGCACCCTGCTTCGGGTAACTGACAGGGACTCCAGCCACGCACGCCCGGGGCAGACACTCCGCTCAGACCGGAGCGGAGTCAAAAGCAGCAGGGTCAGCCCCGCTGCCAGACGGCCACCTCGGGCCCACCGCCCCACCCCGGGCTCTCCCCGTTCCCTCGCAGCGAGCTCCCCGCTCCTGGCCTTGCCTTCAGGTCCTCCACGCGGCGGGACAGCCGCCCGATGCGAGTACCCAGGTCCTCCTTGTCGAGACGGCCCGAATGGGCNATGCTCGGCGCGTTCCGCTCCGTCTGCGGGAGCTCCCGCTGCTGTGCGGGGCTACCTGCGAGTGCTGGAGGGCCGTGGCTGCGGGGTGACACCCGTGGGTGCTAGGGGGGCTCCGTAGCTGTGGAGAGAGCGGTGGCAGCAGAGGGACCCGTGGGTGCTGGGGGTCCATGGCTGTGAGGAGACCAGTGGATGCTGGCGGAACTCTGGATGCTGGAGGTTCTTCGGCGGCTGCTGAGGGTTGACAGCTGTGAGGGGACCCTTGGAGGCTGCATGGCTGTAGGGGGACCCGTGGGTGCTGTGGGGTTTCGTGGCTGTGAGAGCACCCTTGACTGGGGGCAGACCATTAGGTGCTGTGGGGGACCCTTGACTGCAGGGAGGCTGCGTGGCTGCCGGAGGAACCCCGACCTCAGCCCCTGCTGTCCTCGTCCTCCTCTGCCTTCCCGTGGGCGTTATGGCTGGGGCGAGAAGGCAGGGCTGAGGCACCTGAGGCATCACCCAGCTGCTGGGGAAGGGAGGGAGGCTCCAGCCCCCAGCATCCGGTACCCGACGGAGAGCTCGGGGTGGGTGGCGGTGAGGAGCTCTCTCCACCAAGCAGGGCGAAGAGCCGGAACTGCTTTGTGCCATGTGGAGGGGGAGAGCCCTGAGCACCTGGGTGCTCCTCGCCAGCCTGGCCGCGGCCAGCTGGGGTGTCCGAGGTGAGTCCCTGGGGTGCCAGTTGGTGTCGGCAGCCGTGCCCGGGGGGCACTCGCCGTGGTCCTTGCACTACCACCAGTGTGGCTTACACCGCAGGTGTCTGCGTGGTGCTGGAGATGGCTGGGAAGCATCTCTGTGGCTTGGGGGGTTGGAATGGTGGTACCTTGATGGGAGGTTTGTGTTGGTGATGGAACGTGAGTGGCTTGGTGCAGTGGTGCATGAGGAGGATTGCTCTGCTGGCTTCACCTCTCCTAGCCCAGTGCTGTGGCAGTCTGGAGCTCTGTGTGCCACCAGTTGAGCACTGGGCTGCTTCTCTGCTGCCCACCCTGCTTTCTGGGCAGTTGTTTTGTGTGTGATGCCCTTTCCATTGCTCGGGGACAGCTTCCTGGGTTGCTCTCTACAGCACTCGTCCCCCTGGGTGGGACTCTCAACTTCTACACCACTCTCAGGGTTGAGCACTCAACTGTGAAGCTCTCTGCCCTCCTTTTTCTTGTCTTTCTTTTTATAGGGCAGAAGGTAATTGTGAAAGAGATCAGTGGGAAGGTGTTCCTGGAGTGTGAAACAAACAAAAGGAGTGAAATCACGTGGCTGAAAGATCAGGAGAAGAAGGGGAATGAAACCCGGCTGGAGTTGGGGACAGCTCACAGCGACCCCAGAGGCAGATACGCCTGCGAAGCAAACGGCGAGAGAAGCCTCTACCTGCAGCTGCACTACCGAAGTAAGTGCTGCAGAGCTGCTTCCCAGAGCCAGAACTGCTCACAGCTTGGAGGTCCTCTCCTGTGAATCCAGGCTGGAAGAGTTGGGGCTGATCAGAGGGCTGGAGAACCTCTCCTGTGGGGACAGGCTGGGAGAGGTGGGGAGGCACAGCCTGGAGAAGAGAAGGCTCCAGGGAGACCTGAGAGGTGCATTACAATATCTGAAGGAGATCTCTAGGAAGGCTGGGGAGGGACTGTTCAGAAGGGTTTGGGATGATAGGATGAGGCAATGGTTTGAAACTGGAGCAGGGCAGAGTCAAGTTGGACATCAGGAGGAAGTTCTGCACAGTGAGGGTGGGGAGACACTGGCATAGGCTGCCCAGGGAGGTGGTTGAGATCCCATCCCTGCAGACATTCAGGATCAGTCCCTGTGCAAACTGCTCTGGCTGGAGCTGTCCCTGCTGCCTGCAGAGGGTTGGTCAAGATGCCCTTGGAGGCTCCCTCCCAGCCCAATGCCATCTGTGAGCTCTCCCTCTGGACTGGCAGAGCTGGCTGAGCACTTTGGGCTCAGAGTGGCCCTGGCTGCAGGGGCCAGGTGTCAGAGGGGCAGGGCCCTGCTTGCAGTGTCTTCCCTTGCCCCACTTTCAGTGTCTGTCTCCTTTTGGGCTTCCAGTGTGCCAGAACTGCATCGAGGTGGACGCTGCTACCATCTCTGGGATCGTGCTGGCAGATGTTGTGGCCACCATCTTCCTGGCAGTGGCTGTGTATTGCATCTCTGGCCAGGACAGGAGGCTTGTGTCTCGAGGTGAGAGCCCTGCTGGCTGCCCAGGGCTGGGGATGCCAGATGCCTGGGTGCCTGGGGAGGAGCAGCAGGCACCAGTACAGGCCAGGGGTCTTCCTGCTGGGAATAATGAAATATCTGAGGGGTGGCTGTCAGGATGGTGGTGCCCAGTACTAGGACAAGGAACAAGGGGTGCAAGCTGGAGCCCAGGAGGTTCCACCTCAACATGAGCAGAAACTTCTTTGGTGTGAGGGTGCTGGAGCCCTGGAGCAGGCTGCCCAGAGAGGTTGTGGAGTCTCCTCCTCTGGAGACTTTCAAGTCCCACCTGGATGTGTTCCTGTGTGAACTGCCTTGGGTGCTCCTGCTCTGGCAGGGGGACTGGACTGGATGATCTTTGGAGGTGTCTTCCAACCCCTGCCATTCTGATTCTGTGTGGCACCTAAGGGCTTTCCATCATTGCCCACACAGCCCAGTCACTGCAGGCAGCAGCCAGCACAGTGTGCCTGGGGTAGGCAACTGTATGAGCACTCCCTGCACCCTTCCTGCCCCTAGCTCAGCTTCCCAGGGGAAGGCAGAGAATGCACAAAGGTCACCAAAGCATCACTTCAAGGACAGCAGCTGGGCACACAGAGACATCTGAGGCCTTGCAAGGGCTTTCTCCCCTGAGCAATTGGGGGCAGGGGGCTGAAAGCAGCTCAGCTGCTTGGGTTGGAGTGCAAATGTTCATGACACTGATCCTTGACCACCTTCTTCTTTCCTTTAGCTTCTGACAGGCAGAACCTGATTGCCAACGAGCAGCTGTACCAGGTGAGTGTGGGCACACAGGGGTGGGCACCTCTGGGGTGGGGCTGGCTGGGTGCTGGGACCAGTATGGCCACGCTGACAGGGCTGCTGGGGGGGCACTCAGTGCCCTGGGGCACTGAGCTTCCTTGGGGACTGCAGGCTGCTGGGGTAGTCACAGCATCTCCTGAGCCACCCAGGGGGTGGGCAAGCTCAGCTGCCCCCTGCCTCTTACTCTGGAGGGTTGTTGAGCTGTGGGGTGAGGGGGAGGGAAGAAAAGCTTGGCAAAGAGAGGGCTGGGCCACCTTCCCCTGCCCCCTCTGTCCAGGGCTGGCAGACCCAGCTGCAGCTCCTCTCCCCTGTGTTTGCTGCAGCCCCTTGGGGAGCGGGCCGAGGGACAGTACAGCCAGCTGGCAGCAGCCAAGGCACGCAGGTGAGGTGTGAAGAGGCTGGGCCTGGGACTCCTTCCCACCAGAATGCCCAGGAGCACCAGGACCCTGCCCTGGCACTGCTGTTGGAAGCTCACAGCTGGCAGCAGCACCTCTGCAAGCTCCTTGCCAGGATGTGCTACCTGTAGCCCTCTGCTCTTCCCTCTCGCCCCTCTGTGTTCCTCTCATTAAAGATGAGCCTGTCCCATGCTCTCCCTGCTGGTGTCTTGAGGTCCAGGAGCTGTGCAGTTGCTGGGGAAGGTGCAGGCTGGATGCCACCTGTCTGGATGCCTGCAAGCTGTCAGGTTCCCTCTGTGCCACCTCTCTGTGCCAGGATCTAAGTGGCACCCGGGTCCATTGCTGAAGCTGAGGATGGGGGAGCTTGAGGGAGGAGGGAGAGGGCTGCTGCCCCTGGCACTGCCAGAGTCTCATTTAACTCCTCTTCCAGAGGGGGGAATGGGGACTCCAGGGGTCTGGGTGCCTCATTGCCCTGGGCAGAGCTGGGGGGCTGGCAGGAAGGAGGGCAGGAGGCTGCTTCCCCTGCATGTGCAGGGCCTGGCATTGGGCTCCTCCCAGGAGCAGGACAGTGTCTGGGTGTTTTTGAATGCTCTAACCTGTTCCAGGGGAGGGTCAGCCTGCTATGGCCACTGCAGGAGGCATATGCCAGCACCTGGTCTCCAAAGCCAGCTTGGGTAGGACCTGTCAATAAAAGTGGCCAGCAGCCTGCCAGCTTCATGGCACCTTTGTCACCATCAGATCTCAAAGCAATGAACAAAGGTAGCTAACCACAGCCAAAGGGCAGGAGAAAGCAGGAGCCAGAGGGCTTGGGTCTGCCCTGCACAAATCAAAGAGCCTGCAGAGGCAACAACTCCTCTGTTTGTGAGGCTCCTCAGCACCTCCCCCTTGGGGGGCCAAAGGAGTTCTCTAGGGCAGCCTAGCACAGAGGCAAAGAGCTGCTGCCACTGGGTGGGCACTGATGCCACTGAGATAAGGAGAGTGTGGGCTGGCACTGCTTGGGGCACACAGGAGGCAAACAAGCAGCCCCAGAGGTGGTTGCAGGAAGCATCAGGGTGTAGCTTGAAGTCAGGTTTAGATCAGAGTGGGCCAAGCTTCTCCCATCCCACTCGTGGTCCTGAGCTGTGAGCAGGCAGCCCTGGAGCAGAGCTGCTCTGCAGAGGCTGAGAAGGTGACCCAGGGTGGGTTTAGAGCTGCTGGGGGTTGGCAGCCTTCAGAGCTGGCAAGCTGCTGGGTGTTTAGTGCCTTGTATGGCACTCCCAGCTGTGCTGCCTTTGAAACCACATCCTGCAGGGTAAGCAGAGCACTCTGAAGCCATGAACCTGCTGGGGCTTCAGCTCCCCATGCTGAAACTCAGGGGTGAAACCACCCCCAGCCCCCATCACTGCTGCTGTTTCCTTTCTGCAGAGCTGTTGCTCTGAAACCCAACAGAACTGTGGCTCACTCAGCCCACACTGGGCCAGAAACCTTCCCAGGCAGCACAGCCTCCCTTGGACCTTCTGCAGATCCATTGCTGCTGCTTTGGAAACCAAAGCATTTAGGATCAGGCAGATTTAATCTCTAGCTGTTGAGTGCAGGGCACCTCAGCTCTTTCTCTTGCCCCCAGACCCACACCCAGCTCCTCTTGCCCCTGCTCTCCTAGGCCTGGCAGTGCATTTTTGTGCCCCCCCAACCCTGGCACAGTCTGCTCCTGTCCCCTCCCCAGCTGGGCTGCTGCAAGGTGAGTCAGCACAGAGCTGCTGTGCCAGCTTCAGCTTCCACCAGACCCACAGAAGCTCTCTCCCTGTCTGAGACTGCTCCTGACCTGAGAACTTCACAAACCCAAAACTGTTTAAGAGACAAAACCACAGAGGAAATCATCTCTAGAGCAGAGCTGGGGGTGCTGGCTGTCATTTTATTGCTGTTAGAGTCTTGAAATGTGTAGGAGAGACTCAAAGCAGACAAGTCAGAGATCAGAGGATGTGAGGGGTTGGAAGGGACCTCTGGAGATCGAGTCCAACCCCCCTGCCAGAGCAGAAAGTCTGCCACCTTGCTAACAGAACTCACCCCCACATGCCTTCTGGCAGGGCATGCAGAGAGCCCCTGCTGAGCTGGGCAGCAGCTCCTGGCCCCTGGGTGCTGTTTGCCAGGTGTCCTGCGTGGGCAGCTCAGAAGCCCCTGGCCTGCAGCCCTGCGTACACCTCCCGCTGCCCCTTCCGGATGGGCTGTGGGAGCAGCACAGAGGTCAGCCTGGGAAGCCACACTCGGCCTTGCATCACACACAAACCCCAGGAGCAGACCACACCAGAGAGCTGGGGCAGGGGCTGGAGGGCTGCATTCTGCTCCCCAGCCCTGCAGCAGCACCAGGAGAGGAGGCTCCATCCGCCCTCACCACCCCTCTGGGCTCGGAGGGGAGCTGGGTGCTGCAGATTCCCAGCTCCTGCTTCTGCCTCCCCAGCCCCCCAGGGGAGAGGGGAAAAGTGCAGCTGTTCCTTACCTCATAGTCTGGGTTGGGGACAGGGGGAGGACGCTGCATCTTCTGACCTGCAAGACAGGCAGCCAGAGGTCACCCCTGGGGATGGCTCAAACAGCACAGCATGAGGGACTTCCACGGAGGGCATCCCCAAGTACTGCACAGCAGGGGCTTGTGGTGGGATGAGAGGCAATGGATTGAGGCTTGGGGAGGGCAGGTTGAGAGTGGAGATGAGGAAGAGATTCTTGAGAGTGGGGAGATGCTGGAACAGGTTGTGGCTGCCCCCTCCCTGGAGGTGTTCCAGGCCAGGCTGGATGAGGTCTTGAGCAACCTGGGCTGGTGGGAGGTGTCCCTGCCCATGGCAAGGGGTTGGAACTGGGTGATCTTCAAGGTCCCTTCCAACCCAAACCATTCGAGGGATGGATGGGGAGGTCTTGGAGGGAACAGAGGATGCTCCTTCACTCAGCTGGGGCAGGTGTTCAGTGCTTGGTGGACATCACAGGGAGCAGAATCACCTGGGACAGCTCTTACCTCGTTGCCGGCTGCCAGCGCTGCTGCTGGCTCTCCCCTTCCTGTCTTTGCTGAAGTAATAGACCAGGATCAGCACCCCAAGAGTGATGAGGAGATCTGCAGTGATGATCCCTGTCACTGCCAAGGCATCCAGCTCCTCACAGTTGGTGCACACTGCCAGGAGGAGAGGTGGAGATGCTGAGAGGCAGGCACCCTTCCTTCCCAGCCTAGCAGAAGAGATGCAGCTGTGGGTGGGAGGGAGAAAAGAGCAAACAGAAGGAAGGGAACAGCACAGCCCCAGCCAGGGGGCTGGGGTATGCAGCCTCCTTCCCTACCTTCTGCTCTTTGCATGGTGCAAAACACCTCCTAGACCACCCCCTCCCACCCTCTGCCTGTGCTGAATGCAGGGCAGCTGCAAAAGCTCAAAGGGCTCAGAGGCTTCAATCCCTCTGTCAGAGCTGGGGGAAACTCCTCCTGGCTGCTGGGTCACACAAAGCAGGCTGTGTGCTCCAGGTGTCCACTCTGCAAGGTAAGGAAAGCCTCTGGCCTTTGTGACAGACACTTGGAGCAGGGCAGAAGCTGTACAAAACAAGAGGGAGATGGGGGAACCATTGACATGCATCCAGCAGGAGGGGGAGGGGCGTTCCTTTTGCCAAAAACATCCTCCTGGCCTCTTTTACTGCCCTCACAGAGCAGGAAGGGCCTCAGCAGAACCACTTCACCCAGCCCAGCACCCTGAGAATCAGCTCTCAGCTCCTAATGTCTGTCACTGAAGGTGTGCAGCCCATCAGCAGTGCTCTTCACTCACCTCTGGCATTCAGGTACATGGCATACTTCTGAGCACCTGAGGCACAAGTCACGTTGACAGGAGAGCTGTCATGGTTCTCTATGGTGTACTTCCCCCCAGTTACAGCTGCTTTTGTCCCAGATAGCTCCCAGCTCGTTGACTCTTCATCCAAGGGACAGGTGATCGTCACCGTGGTTCCAGAGATCTCCACCAGGAATTCCTCGTTGGAATCTGGGACAAAGAGAAGGGAAAACAGCTTCTGAGCAGCCCTCCCTGCCCACCCTTCAGCCCACTGTGGTGGTTTGCTCTGAAAAATCCTGGATTGCATTGAGCCATGGCTGCTGCAGGGACAGGCTGAGGGAGCTGGGGATGTTCAGCCTGGAGAAGAGAAGGCTCCAGGGAGACCTCAGAGCAGCCTTCCAGTACCTGAAGGGGCTACAGAAGGCTGCAGAGGGACTGCTCCCAAGGGCCTGCAGGGACAGGACCAGGGGCAATGGTTTGGAATGAGAGCAGAGCAGATTGAGATTGGATGTGAGGAACAAGTTCTGCAGCAGGAGGCTGCTGGAACACTGCAGCAGGTTGCCCAGGGAGGTGGTTGAGTTCCCATCCCTGCAGATATTCCAGGGGAGGCTGGAAAGGGCTCAGGGCAACCTGACCCAGTGGAGGATGTCCCTGCTGCCTGCAGGGGGTTGGACTAGATGCCCTTTGGAGGTCCCTTCCAGCCCATCCCATTCCCTCTGTCTGTGTCTCCTGCAGCCATCCTTTAGTTTTTTCCTCACTGATTCTCCCCAAGTGTCCTCAGGGAGTGCTCAGCTCCGTGTCACAGAGCCTGGCTGCCTGCCAGTCACCCCTGTGCTTGCTGGGCCCTGCAAATGCAGACCACTAGCAGTAATCAGAGGCAAACTGTAGCTGTTTTCCCCCCTGATCCATGATGACAATAGCAACTAACAAACAGGAAAGCTTTTCCTCCTGAAATCCTGCTTGGGCTCCAAGATTTCTGTCTCCCCTGGGAGGCTGCTGCAGTCTTTATGTTGTGCTAAATAATGGAGAGTGCTGGCAAGTGGCACTTACCTTCCTGTGCTTCATTATCACCTGCAAAGGAGAGAGGGAGAAGTGTTAAGAAATCAGCTCACAGTTCCCTTCCTGCTGGTTGCTGTTGGCCAAGGGCCAGCCCTGCTCAGGGAGCAGCAGCAATAATTAGGGACAATTGATGCCAGCTCAGTTTTATCAGTGGCAATTAATCAACAGCAACAATTTGCCCCTTGTAGAATTCAGATCTTTTCTCTCTGACTTGAAAAGGTTTGGTCCTTGGGGTCCCTTCCAACCTGGCACTCTGAGTGGCTTTAACTCCTCCTCTGTGTGGTTCTTTTCACCACACCAAAGGGTTAAGGATGCAGATGAAATGCACTTACCCTCCTGAGCCATGGAGCCAGCTACAAAAGAAAGAATAATCAGTGTTAATTGATTTAGCCACTGGGCTGCACCAACAGGAGTGTGGACAGCAGGGGAAGAGAGGTGATTCTCCCCCCTTCTGCTCTGGTGAGACCTCCCCTGGAGTGTTCTGTTCACCTCTGGGGGCCCCAACACAAGAGGGAGAGGGTCCAGAGGAGGCCACAGAGATGATCAGAGGACTGGAGAACCTCTCCTGTGGGCTGGGAGAGGTGGGGAGGCACAGCCTGGAGAAGAGAAGGCTCCAGGGAGAGCTGAGAGCTGCATTTCAGTATCTGAAGGGGACCTGCAGAAGGCTGGGGAAGGACTGTTCAGAAGGGCTTGGGGTGATAGGATGAGGAGCAACGGTTTGAAACTGGGGCAGGGCAGAGTTAGGTTGGACATCAGGAGGAAGTTCTGCACAGTGAGGGTGGGGAGACACTGGCACAGGCTGCCCAGGGAGGTGGTTGAAGCTCCATCCCTGCAGACATTCAGGATCAGCCTGGATGTGTCCCTGTGCAGCCTGCTCTGGCTGGAGCTGTCCCTGCTGCCTGCAGGGGGGTGGCCAAGATGCCCTTGGAGGCTCCTTTCCAGCCCAGTGCAACCTGTGAATGGTGAACTTTTCCCACTCCAAGGTTGTCTTTTTTGGCCTTAGCAGCTTGAAAGAGATGTTTAGATGCCTCTGGCTGTGCTGAAAGCATGAGAAGCATGATGGTGGCTGGGACAGGATGTTGATTTCAAACAAAGCCCTGTCCTCTGGAAGCCATTTTTAAGAGAGAATGACATTTCCCCATCATTTCTGAGCCAGCAAAGGTAAGCTGCACACTCCACACCTGGGCTTTGTTGTAATGGGCCTAAGGCTGCTGGAAAAATCCTGCCTGGTGCCTGCAAGCTGAAGGTGCTGGAAAAATCCTCCCTGGTGCTTGCAAGCTAAGGGTCCTGGAAAAATCCTGCCTGGTGCCTGCAAGCTGAAGGTGCTGGAAAAATCCTCCCTGGTGCTTGCAAGCTAAGGGTCCTGGAAAAATCCTGCCTGGTGCCTGCAAGCTGAGGGTCTTGGAAAAATCCTGTCTGGTGCCTGCAAGCTGAGGGTCCTGGAAAAATCCTGCCTGGTGTCTGCAAGCTAAGGGTAACGGAAAAATCCTGCCTGGTGCCTGCAAGCTGAGGGTGCTGGAAAACTCCTGCCTGGTGCCTGCAAGCTGAGCTCCCTGCAGCATTTCTTGTTCCTTTGTTTATTCCCTCCTGTGTTTTAAGTTGGTTTGGACTTCAGAGGCACTCACTCTGGAAAGTTGTTGGATGGCAAATCCAAGCACCTGCCCTCTGCATGAGTGGATTCACTGGAGGACAGAGCCCTGGTGCTTGGTTTGTCTGAGTGATTTTTCTCTCTTGGAGGACACAAGGAGCTCTGCTGAAGTCTTTGGAACTGGGGTAGTACAGAAACAGTTCTCAGAGAAATCATTTGGATAGAAAACTGTTAGAAACATGGAAAGCTTTCACAAAACCCAGTCTGAATCAGCCTTGTGATTGGCTTGAAAGACCTTTTTTGGTAGAAGCAAATAAAGGAAGGACCTCAGTGCTGTTGTCCCAGCCCAGGTGTCAGAATGCTCAGTTTGAAATTCCACTTGGCTGGAGCAAAGGTGACCTCATCCTTGATGGGAGAGGGATTTAAATGTGGCTAACCCCAAGGTTTTCAACCTCCTCAAACCAACAGCAGTTGGTGTTTGCAGCACCTTGGCAGAGTAGCCTTCTGGAAGCATCTTTTCATTGCCTTTCAAGCTCGTCTCTCATAGTTAGCAGCTCCTTGAGAGTCTCTACAGCTAACTCTGCCCTTCACCCCCAACCAGCTCTCTAAATGCTGCTGCTCAGCTCAGCCTGCTGGGAACTGGCACCACTCCTACCCTGTCACAGTGAGGCTGGAGTTATCTCCCCACCGTCACAAAATGGGGCAAGAAAAGTGCACAGCCAAAATGAAACCCACATGTGGAAGGACCATTATGGGCTGCAGGAAGCAGTGCACCAAGTTCCAGCCCTGCTGCATGAAGCTTGGAGCCCAAGTGTCCTGGGGATGCAGCTAGAAAGCCAAATTTCCCTAGGGAGCTTGGGGTTTTCTTTTTCTCTCTAGCCTGAAGCTTGGGGGTTTCTTTTTCTCTCTAGCCTCTGACTAGCCTCTAGTCTCTTTTTCTCTCTAACCTGCCAGCTCCTCAGGCAGGTAGGTGCCAGCTGCAGGACCATGTGGCTTGCAGGTACTTTGCAAATCCAGCCCCACACACCCCTGGGCTTTCTCCTGGGGCAGCCACCCTCCTGCTCCCCTGCACTACTCACCCACACACAGCAGGAGTCCCAGGAGAGGCAAGGACCTCTCCAGCCTCATCCTCACGTTGCTCCTTCTCTTGCTCTTCTCTACCACATCAGATTGGCACCACCAAGGGAAAGAGGAATGGAGATGTTGGCTCCTCAAGTTCTCACAAGAAAGAGGCCCAAGGCTTTCCCCCAGCACTGTGCAAAGGAGCACAGTGAGCAGTGCTGGGGAGACTCACTGCTCACTGTTTCCAGTGAAACCTGCAAGCAGACAAGAAAGCCACAGAACACATCTGACAAAGTGAGCACATGCCAGGAAGTGTGGAGGCTCTAAACCTCTTCATGGAACGTCGCTGACAGCAAGTGGTGGCTGCTCTGCACCAGCCCAGCCCAAGCCTCAGAAGATCTGCCCTAGGAGCAGCAGGAGAGCCTGGATTAGATTTGCTCTCCAACAGCTTTTCAAAGAGGCTTTGAAGTAGAAACTACTGCAAGCAATAGGAGGGAATGAACAAAGGAGCCAGAAATGGAACCAGCTGAGCTTCTAGAGACACTGTAGAGCCAGCAGAGCTCAGCCTGCAAGTGCCAGGCTGTAAAGTCCACACTTTCAGACAGCCTCTGCCCTGAAGGTGATGCTCTGCTCCCAACAGGCACTCCAGGACATGCTGTCCCATCACGCTGCCTACAAGAGCAATTCCACATTTTCACCAATTGCACCCACAATAAAACCTCCTTTATTTCTTTCTAGCAGCCTTCCCAAAAGGTAAAGGCTTGGGGAAGGCTGAGGCTGTTTTTGGAGAGAGCTGCCAAAAGCAGGAGGGAGCAGAGTGTAGCAAAGAGATCCCGAAAACCTGAGCCATGCAGAGCCAGGGGGAGTCCAGAGCCCCTTCTGGACTCAGAGCTCAGCCCCCTCTGCCCCTGGCCCGCTTTGGGCTGGCAGTGCTTTTTTCGAAGGGGTCCCAAGGCTTTGCCGCCCGTCGAGCCGCCGGCAGGCGTGGAGCTGGCCTGGCCCCGCCAGAGGGCGCTCCTGCCCCTTGCAGCCTGCTCTGCTCCCACCGCCGCCCACCCGGAGCCCTCCCGCCCCTAACCAGAGCCTGATGCAGGCGAAGACCCCCACGGGAGTGGGGCAGGAGCCTGTCCAAGATGTGCTTCCAGCGTGGGCAGAGTGGGAGCGCACGGCCCTGCCCTATCCCTCTGCCTGGAGCCGACAGAGCTGTCAGAGCTGCCCGTAAGGCTGTGAGAGCAGCGGGGATTTGAGAGGACGCTTCATAGACTCGCAGTCACAGAATGGTAGGGGTTGGAAGGGACCTCTGGAGATCGTCAAGTCCAACCTCATCCAGGGCAGGTCACGCAGGAACACATCCAGGTGGGCTTGAAAGTCTCCAGAGATGGAGATTCCACCACCTACCTGGGCAGACTGCTCCAGGGCTCCAGCACCCTCAAGGTAAGGAAATTCCTTCTCATGTTTAGAAGGAAATTCTTAACTTGATGCCCATTACCTCTTGTCCTGTCACTGGGGACCACTGGGCAGAGTCTGGTCCCATCTTCCTGACTCCCACCCCTTAGATATTTGTTATTAATGAGATTCCCCTCTCAGCCTCCTCTTCTCCAGGCTAACCAGCACCAGCTCAGTGATCCCTGCAAGGTATCCGTTTCAAAAGGGAATTTCCATCCTCTGGCTGCATTCCCACATCGCTGCTATTGGCTGCATGGTCTGGGTTGCTTTATTCTTTTTTTTGGAGGGGGGGTGGGTTGCAGGTTTTTGTCAAACGATTGCCCCTCGTTCCTTCGGGCTGTCACTAAACACCTTCACCCTTTCTTCCAGGAACAAAAATTACCTCCCCCAAGAGGGGAGTGGTTTCAGGTGGAAGTTGGGAGGAGGGATGATTGCAACACAAAAGAGCAAAGGAATATGGGAGGCAGAAGAAATTAAACTTGCCTTGAAAAGCCACCTCTTTCACACCCAGAGGTGAGCTGGGCTGACCGCACCTTGCCTTTGGGAGCCGGGGCAGGGAGTGCTCAGAGTAAGGAATCTGCTCTACGCTGCTGGGAAGACTTGGAGGGAAACTCAACTTTCGTCCGGGTAGTGAGAACCTGAAACGAGTGCCTGGTGCGGCTCAGCCTGCGCAGTCCAACCTTCTGCTCCCAATGCTTGGCCCCAGCTGGCTGAGGGCTGTGCTCTTCCTGGGAGTGCAGCTGCGAGGTAAGGACACCTGGAGCCGCCCGGCCTCTGTTGCCATCTCGCCTTTCCTCTTCTGATCCCTTAATTATCATCCTGATCGAGCAGCGGCTTTGCAGGAGTCGCAGGCGCTGGGGTTGCAGGGTGGCTGTGGCTCTTTGGGTCCGGGGCTGGCTGCGAGTGGCACGAAGTGATTGAGTTGGGTGGACAAACAGGTTTAGGTGTGTTCAGGAAGAAAGTGAACACTGAGCTCATTCTGAGCTCCGGTTACACATCTTCTCCTCTCCCTCCAGGAAGATGGACTTTAGTCCTAGATACCTTTTTGTTCGTTATCTTTGTTACTAGACAGTCAGAGATTGTTCAAGAGCAGCGGCTTGAGATCGTTCCCACCGCAGCGATCCCGGGCGGGTCGAGATCGTTCCCACCGCAGCGATCCCAAGCAGGCAGCGAAGCTGCTTTTTAGGCTGTCAGGTAGTGATAGGACTGGGGGGAACGGAGCAAAACTAGAAATGGATAGATTCAGATTGGATGTTGGGAAGAATTCTTCCCCATGAGGGTGGTGAGACACTGGCACAGGTTGCCCAGGGAGGTGGTGGAAGCCTCATCCCTGGAGGTTTTAGCAGCCAGGTTGGATGTGGCTGTGAGCAACCTGAACTAGTGTGAGGTGTCCCTGCCCACGGCAGGGGGGTTGGAACTGGCTGAGCCTTGAGGTCCCTTCCAACCCTAACAATTCTATGATTCTATGAATTTCCTGTGGCCAATAAAGATGGAATCGAGGAAGACCATCTTTTGAGTAGGGTTATCGGTTGGAATCGGTGATCCCGAGGGTCTTTTCCAACCTGAATGTTTCCGTGATTCCATGATCTCCTCCTTTCCCAAATTCATCAGCACATGGATAGCTGGGCAGGGGTTGGAAGGAACCTCTGGAGATCATCGATTCCACCACCACCCCTCTCCCTGCCCCCACCAAAGCAGGATCACCTCGGGCGGGTCTCATTTCCCACCGCTTTTTATTATTTTTTTTTTTTCCTTCTAAAGGAGTTAAAAATGAAAAGATTTGGCTCTGAATCTTCGATGGCTGCCAAGGAAGTTTTTGGGGTTTTTTTTTATTTGTGAACACCTTCAGTGTTGTGGCGTTCCAAAGGTTCATTTATTTATTTATTTTCCGTTGGGAAAAGAAATCTGGCCAGGAAGTCCTTGGCTGTAAATGATTTTCAAGCACAGGAAATACAGCGATTGTCCTTGTACGGGGCCGCATTTTACAGCCCCGGATTGGTCAGGGTTTGCTTATTTGGGATTTTTTTGGGGGGTTGTTCTGGTTCGGTTTGGATTTTTTGGGGGGGGGGGAGGAGTTTTGTTTGGATGAAGTTTTTTTGGGGTCGTTTTGGTTCGGTTGGAATTTTGGGGAGCTCGTTTTGGTTGGGTTCTGTGGGGTTTTTTGGGTCATTTTGTTTGGGTTGAGGTTTTTGGGAAGCCGTTTTGGTTGGGTGAGGTTTTTTGGGGGGGGGTCGTTTTGTTTGCTTGGGGTTCTTTGGGGTCTCCTTGTTTGGGATTTCCTTGTTTAGGTTGTTTTTGTTTTTTGGTTTTTTTGGGGGGGGTGTTTGTTTGGTTTTGGTCTCTTTATTTGTCGGGGTTTGGGTGGTTTTTTTTTTTTAGGTTTTATTTAGGAGGGTTTGGGGTTTGTTTTGTTTG
>VXBD01004314.1:227959-256819 GCA_013399975.1 Indicator maculatus | reverse complement strand
GCGGCTGGCCGGGCCCCGGCGGGGCTATGCGGTCGGTTGCCGGTGCGGGGAGTGCTGGCAGCGGCTGGTAGAAGCCATGGTGCCGTGGGGCGAGCGAAGCCCCCCCGGCAGGGCAGGGCAGGCAGCTGGCACCGTTCGTTTGCTCCCTACAACTACCTGAAGGGAGGTTGTAGCCAGGTGGGAGCTGATCTTTACCCTCAGGCAACCAGTGACAGAAGGAGAGGACACAGTCTCAAGGTTTGGGCTGGATGTTAGGAAGAAATTCTCCCCAGAAAGCGAGATTTGCCATTGGAATGAGCTGCCCAGGGAGGTGGTGGAGTCACCGGCCCTGGAAGCGTTTAAAAACGGACTGGATGAGGCACTTGGTGCCATGGTTTAGTTGATCAGCTGGTCTTGGGGGATCCAGGGAGGTGGTGGAGTCACCGGCCCTGGAAGCGTTTAAAAACGGACTGGATGAGGCACTTGGTGCCATGGTTTAGTTGATCAGCTGGTCTTGGGGGATAGGTTGGACTGGGTGATCTCGGAGGTCTTTTCCAACCTGCTTAATTCTGTGATTCCGTTACCCGCTCTGCTCGCTGCCCGGCACTTGGCTCCCGCTGGCTTTGCTGAGGTCCAGCTGCTGCCTTCGGGCTCTCAGTGCTCTCGGTCGGGAGCAGAAGGTGTTTGTTAAGACCCCTGTTTGATATTGGTGGTGGTGGAAACAGGGTGTGCAATGCCAGAAAGTCACCCTGGGACTGGCAGGTGTGAGTAGGAGCAGCAGAGGAGTCAGCTGGGGCTGGGGTAGGTAGAGCAGAACTTGGTGCAGAGCATCCCCGGGATGGGGCCCAGGAGGATGGGGCCCAGGAGGATGGGGGCCAGGCTTTTGACAGCGGTGCACAGTGCCAGGACAAGGGGTAACAGGCACAGGTGGAACATCAGAAGCTCCATCTGAACATCGGGAGGAGCTTCTGTAATTTAAGGGTGGCAGAACGCTGGGGCAGGCTGCCCAGAGAGGTGGTGGAGTCTCCAGCTCTGGAGATGTTCCAAACCCACCTGGATGTGTTCCTGTGACCTTGCCTTGGAGATCAGCTCTGATCTTCAGAGGTCCCTTTCAACCCAACCCATGGTGGGGAGGCAGTCAGCATTGTGCTGCTGTCTTTGGGCTTGCACCTTTGGGTTATCAGCACCCCAGTGCCTCACAGCTAACTGGAATCAAATCCTTGTCTTCTGTGCTTGTTCCATCAGGTGCCTGCAATGTCCTTTCCCTGGAAATCACGACCAGTCCTAAAGTGAAAGCCTTCATTGGGGAACAAGTCTTGCTGAAATGCTCCTTCAAATCCACTTCTCCCATCACTGAGAGCCTGATGGTGGACTGGACATACAGGCCCCTCACAGGAGGTCAAATGGAGACAGTAAGTGACACAAGGACTCTTCTTCTGGTGGAGGCTTCTGTGCATGCAGGGGATCTGATGGGGCTTTTCATGTCTGCATTGCTGTGCTGCTTCATCTCTTCAGGTTTGGGACTTTCATCATCACCACCGCCTTTCCCATGTGATTTTTCTTTGAGTGTTTTTTAGGCAAAAAAAAAAAAAAAAAGGTGGTGATGTTAAAGGAGATGAAGTTTGGGTTTGGGCACCAGGGCTGCACTGGGTGCTGGAGCTTTGTGTAGAATGACCTTAAAGCAGTTGTTTGGTGGCTTGCTTGAAGGCAGCTGTACCTGAGGAGCTTTGTGGTGCAAGTCTGCTGCTGAAATGTCTTGGTGTGAGAAGAAGATGTGTGCAGGGACAGTCTGAAGATGATGATGATGACAGCCTCTGAGGTTTTTGGGCTGCTGCTTGCTGGTTTGTTGGCAGTGTTTTGAAAACCAAGCATAAATGCTTCAGTCTGAAAGCCCTCTGGAAGTGGGAACAGAGTGGGAGTGGGAACAGAAATGCACATCTACAGTGAGGGTGAGGAGACACCCAGGTTGGCCAGGGAGGTGATGGATCACCTCCCTGGAGGTGTTCAGAGCCAGGCTGGATGAGGCCTTGAGCATCCTGGGCTGGTGGGAAGTGTCCCTCCCCATGGCAGGGATCTTCAAGGTCCCTTCCAACCCAAGCCATTCTATGAATCTTCATGGCCTGTCAGCAGCTTCTGCTGCCCAAAAAGCTTTGAATTCTTAGAGGAGTGTCCTCATATCTGGCACAGAAGGGTGGTGCTTGTATGAAGTGAGGTCTGCTGAGTCTCTGCTCACAGGACAGCAAGAGCAAAAGCTGAGGAAGCACAAGGAGGCAGGGAGCCTGTTCTGCCCTGCTGCAGATCTGCAGAGGGGACCAGGCTGGTCAGAATGGTGATGATGGCATCTGAGGGCTGAGGATGAAAGCCTGGGAGCTGTAATGAAGTGGAGCTGACTCAAGAGTTTTCAAAGTGGGACTTGAAAAGGCCTCCTGCATTAGCAGTGTTGTGACTGCTTAACCTGCATTCCCCTGCCTAGTACCCAAAAAGTGCTTTGCTTTGCTCCTTACTCAGCACTTGGAGGAGTGTTTGATTGCTGCCTTTTTTTTTTTGTCTTTGCCTCCTTGTAGATTTTTCATTACCAGTCTGTTCCATACCCAACAACGGTGGGAAAGTTCAAAGACAGAATATCCTGGCTTGGAAATGTTGCCAGGGGTGATGCTTCCATTGCTATCCAAAACCCAGGGATGAGTGACAATGGGACCTTCATTTGCAGCGTGAAGAACCCTCCAGACATGTACCACAACATCCCCCAGACAACCCTGGTGGTTACAGAGAGGGGTAAGCAGCTTTGGCAGGAGCTTAAATGAAATTCCATGTTGGAATTTCAGCAGGAGTTACCTCAGGAAGGCTGCAGAGGGGCTTTTCATGAGGGTGTCTGGAGACAGGACAAGGGGGAATGGTTTGAAGCTGAGGAGAGCTGGAGCTGAGGAGGAAGTTCTTCAGTAGGAGGGTGGTGAGACTCTGGAACAGGTTGCCCAGGGAGGCTGTGGATGCCTCCTCCCTGGAGGTGTTGAAGGCCAGGTTGGGTGAGGCCTTGAGCAACCAAATCTGGTTGAGAGATGTCCCTGCCCGTGGCAGGGGGGTTGGAGTAGGTGATCTCAGAAGTCCCTTCCAACCCAAACCATTTTGTGATTCTCTCTGAGTTAAATACATTGAAAACTGCTGAATCTGTCTGGGGACAGGAAGGGACAAATGGAAGCTGTGCTGACAACAGCCATTCAAAGTGTGCACTTGCTCAGGAGTTCCAACCTCCACACATGAGAGCAGAAGAGCAAGTGAAATGTTTTGGAAAGAGTGAGCTAAAAATAACCTGCCCCACCACAAAGCTGCTCAGTGATGCTTCATCTCCTCCTCTGCCTCCTGTGCCAGGCCTGCCCCAGATCTGCAGCTCAGGGCTGTGGTGGAGCTGTGTCATCAGCTGCCTGCCTTTGTAGGGTTTTTTTGTTTTTGCACATGCAGCACCCTGCGGTGTTGGGGCTGTGCTGGGAGTCCTACAGACAAGCTGCCTCCCATGTGTCACCTCTGTGCTTTGTGTGACAAGGCCAGCAGGCTGTGGTCTGGGTGGGTGTTTGCCACAGGGGCTGACAGCTGGGCTTGGTTGTATTTTACACTTATTTGTGTCCAGTTCTGGGCTCCTCAGGTCAAGAAGGACCTCAGGGAACTGCTTAAAAGAGTCCAGCACAGAGCCACGAAGCTGCTGCAGGCAGTGGAACATCTCCCTGTGAGGCCAGGCTGAGGGAGCTGGGGCTTGGAGCAGAGGAGCCTGAGGGTGACCTCATTGCTGGGGATAAAGATGTGCAGGGCTGGAGCCAGGCTCTGCTCAGGGATGGCCAAGGACAGCACAAGGAGCATAGGAGGTTCCATGGGAACTGAAGGGAGGGTGCCAGAGCCCTGGAGCAGGCTGCCCAGAGAGGTTGTGGAGTCTCCTTCTCTGGAGACATCCAAAACCCACCTGGCTGTGTTCCTGTGTGCCCTGCCCTGGGTGCCCCTGGTCTGGCAGGGGTTTGGGCTGGATGATCTCTGGAGGGCCCATCCAACCCCTACCCTTCTGTGACTGATTTTGGCAGTGGCAGAGCTGGGCTATTCTTTGTCTTCCCTGCAGGCCTTTCCTTCCAGCTCACCTCAGCAGTGCTGCTGTCCATTTTAGTGTTCCTCCCTTCCATCTTCGTGGTGGTTCTGCTGTTGGTGAGGATGGGAAGGAAATTTGGAGTGCTGAAGGAGAAGAAAAAGTCTGGCTGTAAGAAGTCCTCCATTGAAGTGTCTGATGAGTAAGTTCTGGCTGGAAGCTAGAGCCTGTATTTCTTCTTTTGCCTGTTGGCACAAGCCAGGGGATGCTTTCTCCACTCTTACTCAGTTCACAGCTCTCAGCATCTGCAGCTCAGCCACTGAAATCTACTTCTCCATATGCATGATTTAGCCAGTGGTGAGAAAGCTTTGGAAAATCCCCATGGTGGAGCATGAGCTAACTGCTGTAGATCCTCTTTTGCTTGAAGTGAAGCAGTTTAGGCTTAGAAAGTCTTTCACTTCTGTAATTGGATTTATTTCAGCCTCAATCAGGAAGATATTCTGCTGATGTGAGCTCTCTGGGTTGTGTTTTGCTCTGAAGGATCCCTAACAAGAAAACCAAACTGAATAATGGAACTACTACCCCTCTGGTGGCCTCAGCAGAGGTGCCAGGTACTGAAGGAGCCTTGGAGGCTGAATTCTCTTCTGAACTGGAGAGGATTCTGTTCAGGAGTGAGGATTTTGCTCTGGTGAGACCTCACCTGCAGTGCTGGAGCCCTCAACACAGGAGGGACAGGGACCTGATGGAGCAGGTCCAGAGGAGGCCACAAAGATGATCAGAGGCTGGAGCAGCTCTGCTGTGGGGACAGGCTGAGGGAGCTGGGGATGTTCAGCCTGGAGAAGAGAAGGCTCCAGGGAGACCTCAGAGCAGCCTTCCACTACCTGAAGGGGCTACAGAAGGCTGCAGAGGGACTGCTCCCAAGGGCCTGCAGGGACAGGACCAGGGGCAATGGTTTGGAATGAGAGCAGAGCAGATTGAGATTGGATGTGAGGAACAAGTTCTCACCAGGAGGCTGCTGGAACACTGCAGCAGGTGGCCCAGGGAGGTGGTTGAGTTCCCATCCCTGCAGATACTCCAGGGGAAGCTGGAAAGGGCTGTGGGCAACCAGGGCACTTCAGTGGAATGTCTGCCTTCAAAACGAAGGAGCTGACATTCTGTGTCCTGTTTGGTTTTGCTCTGCAGAACCAGGGCTTTTTCTCAGGAAAGCATCAGCTCAGAGTGGCACAACTAGAATGCAGAGGGGGTCTGTGGGGGCAGAAGTCCAACCTAACCCTCTGCTTTTCTGCAGGTCTGAACAGCCAGAGAGAGGCAACTGCTTGGGGAAGCTCAAAACCTGGTGCCTGAACTGTGTGGTAAGTGCAAGCTGCTGTCAGCAGACTTGGCTCTGTCAGCTTGGGTGCTCAGAGGAGGTGCCAGGAGCAGCAGGGAGAGCTTGTCAGACACCCCTGGATGTCAAGGAAGGCTCTCAGGTGGCTTTGCTGTGTGAGGCTTTCCAGGTAGGGGCTGCAAGGGGTGAGAGCTGCCTAGGGGGGGAAGCTGTGCTCAGATCCAGCAGCCTGCTTTTTTGTGTGACTTCACTGAAATCCAAGCTGGCATTTTAGGATGACAATTCAAGGGGGCAGAGGCAGCAATCCCTCAGTGCTTCTTGCAGCCTTGGCTCTCTCCTGGAGACCCTCCCTGCTTCCTCTGCTCTCACCCCAGCAAGCTGCTGCCTAGCTCCCGTGCTTGGTTTGTTGCTGGCTTTGTGCTTGTTTGTTTTGTGGTGGAAGTGGTGGTGGTTGCCTTCTGGTCCTGCTTGCTGCCCTGTCAGCAAGCTCCTGTGTTGTGCTGGAAGGGCTGAATGCTTTTGCCACCTGCTGTGCTTGTTTCCTGCAGTGTGTTGGCACTGCTCTGGCACATTCCAGGCTGAACTCACCTAGATGCCTAATTTGAGAGGGTTTTCATCTTTCCCTGATGTGTCCTACAAAGCAGCCTTACCTCAGACACACCTTTTACACCTTGTCTAGAGGCTCAGGAAGGAACATTAAGGAGGATTTAAATATGTGTTGCTTGATTTCACTCTTCTCAAGGCAGTGATTGAGCACCTCCTGCACACAGGAGCCTTCAGACAGGTGTGTGCTGGTGGTTTCTGGGCTTCAGTAGGCACTGAGTGAAAAACAAGCAATTATTGCAAGCTGCATTTTGAATGTTTACAGTTCTGCAGGACCTAAAGCAGTTAAAACACAGCAGAGCAAAGCTTCCAAGAGGTGCAGGCTGCAGAAAGTGCTTTATGCAAAGAGGGAGAGTTGCTGTGGGAGATGGAAAGGCTGTTGCAAGTGACATGCTAGAGGCACCACTTCTTTAGTGCTGGTGGGGAGAGAGAGAGAAGGCTTAGCCAAGCCCAGAGGTGTTCTGGAAAGCATGTAAGCTGCTGTCAGAAGCATGGGAGACTCAAAGTCCTAGAATGGGTTGGCTTGGAAGTGATCTCCAAAGCCAGCAGGGACATCCTCCACTAGATCAGGTTGCTCAGAGCCTTGTCCAGCCTCACCTGGAATGAGTTCAGGCATGGGGCCCCAACCACCTCCCTGGGCAACCTGCTGCAGTGTTCCAGCAGCCTCCTGCTGCAGAACTTGTTCCTCACATCCAATCTCAATCTGCTCTGCTCTCATTCCAAACCATTGCCCCTGGTCCTGTCCCTGCAGGCCCTTGGGAGCAGTCCCTCTGCAGCCTTCTTGTAGCCCCTTCAGGTACTGGAAGGCTGCTCTGAGGTCTCCCTGGAGCCTTCTCCTCTCCAGACTGAACATCCCCAGCTCCCTCAGCCTGTCCTTGTAGCAGAGCTGCTCCAGCCCTCTGGACCTGCTCCATCAGGGCCTGTGTGGAGGGCTCCAGAGCTGGCCCCAGCCCTGCAGGTGAGGTCTTAGCAGAGCAGAGGGGCAGGTTCCCCTCTGGCCACGCTGCTTTGGATGCAGCCCAGGCTGCCATTGCCTTTCTGTGTTGCCAGTGCCCATTGCTGGCTCCTGTCCAGCTTCTCCCCCTCAGCATCCCCAAGTCCTTTTGTGCAGGGCTGCTCTCAAATGCTGTTGAGTTGATGATGTGGTTCTGTCTTGTGCTCAGCCTCTGTTTGGCTCTCTGTCCTCCCTGTTTAGGACACGGATGAGGAAGATCCCTACTGATGAAAGGTCAAAGCTGTGGATAGCAGAACAGAGCTCCAGCCATGGCTAGCTGGGTATGAAGGTTGCTGGAGACCCAGTGGAGACTGCAGGACCTGCTCTGATCTTGGTAGATTGGAAGAAGAATGCTGATAGCATCATTCACTTTGATTGAAGCACAAAATAACCATTTGGGAAATCTTTCTAACAGACTGAGGGGGAAAAAAAAGAATCTCTTAACCTCCCTTCTGCAGTGCCTCCAGAAGAAACCTCAGTGCCTGGAGCTGTGTTTGCTCCCAGCAGGCCCCCAGGACATGGTTCTGAGTTGACTTGCAAACCTCATTCCTTTGTGATTGGTGAATTCCCCCTTTGCTGTGCCCTTGGATTTGAATTGCCTGAAGCTGCAGAGCAGTGCCAGCTCCCAGCAGTGCTCAGCACTGGGCACTGCCAAGCTTTTCCTCTCTTTTTTGGGTAGCAGCTCAGATCAAGTTGGTGTGTGGCATCCTTTGCCTTGGAGCAAAGAGAACCTCTCCTGCTTCTTCTCTCCTCCTTGGTTTCCTCTGCCACTTGATTCCAAGACCACTGTGTTGTTCCTGCTGTCTTCTGCTCCTCAAGTCACAGTGGGGTCACCTCACATTGCCAAGGTTCATCTTTCCTTTTATGTTTCAGCTGTCCAGCAGCTGCAGCAGCAGGTCCAGCTCTTTCTCCTTGCAGAAGTGAAGCACAGTTCACATCAGACTGGTTTGGTTTTGCAGTCAGAAATGGGGACTCTGTTCCTGGGGACACATAACCCCATCTACCTCAGCCACTGCCTCCCACAGTGTCCAAAGGAGCTCTCCATGGGCAGCAGCAGTCCTGTTCCTCCTCTTTTCTTTTTGGATGTCTTTCTAGGGAAGAAGCTAAAGGTGCCTCAGTTCTGCCTGGGAACAAAGAGTGCTTCCTCCTGCAGCAGCAGTGGACAGCAGAGAGCAGTGGGGTTCAAGTCCTGCTCTAAGAAGCTGCTGTTTGCTGCTGACCAGCACTGCTCCTCTCAGATGTGGTCCAAGTTTACTGTTGGCTTTGATGTGCCCTTACCAATAAATTGCTTTGTTTCCTTCTGGGCCATGGATTTTATTTGGCTAAGTCACAGAAGCATAGGATAGGTTGGGTTGGAAAAGGCCTCTGAGCTCAGCCAGTCCAACCAGCAACCCACCCCCACCATGGCCACCAAACCAAGGCCCCAGGGTTCTGCAACACCTCCAGTGACAACGACTCCACCACCCCCCTGGGCAGCCTGTGCCAATCCCTGACCACTCTTGCAGCAAAGACAACAATTTTCCTGCTCTCCAACCTAACCCTCCCCTGGCCCAATTTCAGGCCATTTCTTCTCTTTCTATCATCTGAGAGTAGGGAGAAGAGCTAAATCTGGCCCATTCTAGTTGAACTCAGAGCTGCCAGCCTGAGTGGCTGCTCAGCTATAGAAATTGTCATCTGCTGAGGACTGAAGATGCTCAGGGACAGATTTAACCCAAGAGGGAACAGGGCCCCAGTGGCCCTTTAGCAGCTCTGTGACTGCAGCTCAACTGAGCAGCCTGCTGTAGCTGCCTGCAGGGGGGTTGGACAAGATGCCTTTGGAGGATCCCTTCCCACCCAGTGCAATCTGTGAACTGTAGTCAGGGCTTCAACTGCAGTGAACTTCAGCTGGAGGTGTGCTGAAGGTCCTGGCTGCAAGGCAAGCCAGCTCTGGGTCTCTATTTTGCTTCTGCGTGCAGCTCAGATTTCAGCAGCTGCTGCTCCCCCAGCCAGAACTTTCCTGAGAAAGGATGTTGGTGGGTTCTGCAGCCTGAGGAAGTGGCTTTGCTGCTCCCCTCTCAGTCCTAGCACATCACTTGGGTTCTTTGTGGAAGTGAAGGACACTCTGTTGTCAGCATGGGGCTTTGCCTTCAGCCTGTGTGAACAGTGGGCTGCATCCTGGGCAAGTCCTTCTGCTGCACAGCTTAAATGTCCCCCTGGAAGCTAAGGACATGCAGGTGTTGAGCTTCACTTCCCCTTCCTTTGCCAGCTGTGTGAAGATGCTGTGTGTGCCATCAGAACTGACCTGGGGTAGAGAAGAGTGCTTGGGGGATGGAGCAAAAATAGAAATTCAGATTGGATGTTAGGAAGAAATTCTTCCCCAGGAGGGTGGTGAGAGACTGGCACAGGTTGCCCAGGGAGGTGGTGGAAGCCTCATCCCTGGAGGTTTTTGCAGCCAGGCTGGATGTGGCTGTGAGCAACCTGCTGTGGTGTGAGGTGTCCCTGCCCATGGCAGGGGGGTTGGGACTGGATGGTCCCTGAGGTCCCTTCCAACCCTGACAATTCTGTGATTGCTGTGGTACTCCAGAGGAAGAGGAAAGATGAAAATGAGCTTTCAGAGTGGCTGGGGTGGGCTGGGGGTTTCTGCCAGCTAAAAGCAGTCCCTGCTGTCTGGTCTGTGTTTCAGAAGGGGTGAAATCCCCTGGGGTGGCCCTTCTGACAGGTAGGTGCCTGCTAACCTGTGGCCCCCAAGAGCATTGAGGGCAAGGCTCAGCAAAGAAAGAAACTCTGTGCAGTGAGGGTGGGGAGACACTGGAACAGGTTGTGGATGCCCCCTCCCTGGAGGTGTTCAAGGCCAGGTTGGATGAGGCCCTGAGCAAGCTGGGCTGGTGGGAGGTGCCCTGGCCATGGCAGGGGGTTCTCAGCTGTACCAGCCCCTTCTCCATTCTGATGTGTCAGGACCTCCATCTAGCTTTTAACTTCCTCAGTGAAAGTGACCATCAAGCTGAACCTGAGATGTGACTTGAAACCAGAAGCTGATGAGATAAGCCTCAAGCAGACGTCCTGAAGGAGGCTTTAGCAACTGGTTCTGAGACTCTGAATTTGTCACTGAAGAACCTTTTGCTCAAGAGGCAACTTGGCTGCCCCAAGCCACACTTGGGTGAGTGTCTTTTTTGCCATCATATTTACTTTTTTAGCTGTGTATTTTCTGAAAGGAGAGTTAGGGAGGGTTCTGATGCCATAGGAAAATGTGGGGGGCAGGCTTCAGAGATTCAGAGAACGGTTTGAGTTGGAAAGGACCTTAAAGCTCATCCAGTTCCAACCCCCTACCATGGGCAGGGACACCTCCCACCAGCCCAGGCTGCTCAAGGTCTCCTCCAGCCTGGCCTTGAGCACTTCCAGGATGGTTTTTGTGTATTCCCTCCCCCCAGATCTGTTTAGCAAAGGCAATTACTCTGGGGAAGGATTTGGATGTGTCAGCACTGCAATAGACAGAACAGCCTGGCTGAGTGGGTGCTGTCTTCAGCTGCTGCATGGCACAGAGGGAGACCCTGCAAAAATCTGTTCCCAGACAGAGCAGAATTTATTCTGAGAAACAGAGTAAAAAGTCCAGGAAGGACCTGGTGGCAAATAAGGACCTCAGTAGCTCAGCTGCAGCAGCTCTGAGTGCAGCTACTCTGCTACACAGAGGCTCTGTGTGCTGAGGGCCTGCTTTGAAGCTGGTTCCTCTTCTAGGTCCTGCAGAAGGGTGATCCTGGGTGGGTGCAGCTCTGCTCAAGTCTTAGGGCTTTGAGCAAAGCAGGAGGCTGTGCCCTGCTGCAGTGTAGCAGCTGAGAGCTGTGGAGCTGAGCACAAATTGTGCTGTTTGTAGGCTGCAGCAGTGTGGCACGGGAGAGCCGCAGGCAGCAGGCAAAGCACACAGCTCTCCCCCCCACATCCACCCCCACCCAACCCAGCCCTCAAGCAGGTCATGGGTGATGAAAGGCAGATCTGAGAGGATTCTAAAAGTCCCTCCTTGCCACTCTTCAGGATCTTGTGTGTGGGAATGGGAGGGTGGTGAAAAATTGTTTCCCTACGAGGAACAATTTCTGTGCTGCAAGAGTGGTCAGGGACTGGAGCAGGCTGCATGGGGAGGTGGTGGAGTCCCCACCCCTGGAGGGGTTCAAGAAGCCTGTGGCCATGGCACTTGGGGCCATGGTTTGGTGGCCATGGTGAGGTTGGGTTGCTGGTTGGATTGGATGACCTCAGAGGCCTTTTCCAACCCAACCAATTCTGCGCTGCTCTGAAGGGCTGAGCTGCTCTGCCATTGCTGGCTGCAGGCCATGCACTGAGTGGAAAGCTGTGGGGACTGTTCCTCAGCCTGGAGCAGAACCATGGCTCCTCTAGCAGCTAATCCTGGGCCTGCAGTCCCTGTCTGAGCCTGTCTCAGGGTGCTTCTGAGAAAAATGCACTTGGAAAAAACAAGGAATTAGAGAACAAGCCTGGCCCTGCAGAGAGAGGAAGGCTTTCCTGGGGGCTGAGCAGTGGCGGCCAGGAGGAGCGGAGCCACTGTGGCTGTTCCTGCCACTCCCTGGTGTGGGCACGGAGCTGGCATGGCCTCTGTCACCTCCCTGCTGCCCTCTGCACCTGGTGCCACTGTCACTGCCAGTTCTGCACCGAGTGCCAGAGCCAGAGGTGCTGCCCCAGGAAGTTTGGTGTTGCAGGAGCACAGATCCTGGAGCTGCTCCAGAGGATGGAAGGGACAGGAGCAGATGGACACCTTGCTTGTTCTTTCATACAGGCTCAGAGCATGGCTTGGGTTGGAAGGGGCCTTAAAGATCATCCAGTTCCAATTTGTGGCCAGGGATACCTTCCACTAGCCCAGGTTGCCCTCCTCCAACCTGGCCTTGAACAGCTCCAGGCAGGGGGCTCTGTCTCCTGTGGCTCTCTCCAGCACCCTGCAGCAAGGGTATTGATTTTGGAGTAAGGGCTCCATGTTTTCAGGGCCAAACTCCTCAGAGCAGGCAGCACAAGCAAACATCTCACTGCTTTCTGAGCTTGTCTGTGAACATCTCGGTTCAGATGCAAGAGACTCAACCCCCACAGGAAGGATTCATTACTAGGGGGGAAAAAGCAAAGATGTTTCAGGCTGAGCCCTCCCCCAGCTCACTCTTCCTCCCCAGATCGTTCTCAAACCAAGACCTGCCTGACATCTGTGCTTCACTGAGTGTCAGGCTCCCAGCTGACAGTGGCTGACCCAAGAGGCTGAACATCTGAACAGCAGAAGAACTGAAGGAAGCCTTCTCCTGACCTAGGGGTTCAGCTTGGTTGCCAGCTCTTGGTGTCCTGCCCCAGGGGAGCCTGATGCATGCCTCACCTCCCCTCTGCTCTTCTTTCTAGAGTAAGATGAAGGTGTTGCTGAGCCTGACTCTGGTGCTGACATGGATGGGTAAGCTGTAAGTCATGCTGGTGGGTTTAGTATCCCTGCCTGCTTTCCCCTCTGCTTTTGCTGCAGGTCCCACTGGTTCCTCTCTTCCCATGCTGAGAACCCCTCAGGGTTTGGCGTGGAGCTGGCAGCAGTAGTTGGGCTCCTGGGCACCAGGAACTTGCTGGGTGCTGCAAGGTCTTTCCCAAAGAGCTCACACAGAGACAGGCTTCAGAATGCAGTGGTATCCCTGGATGTATCCTGTCCTTGTTCTGCCAGGCTCTAAGGCTCTGGAACTCCTTTGCCAGGTCTAAACACAGGGAGAGCTTTCCCAGGCATTGGTTCTGGCTCTGCTTGAGGCCATTGGCTCCTTCGATCTTCTCCGCTGGCAAACATTTGTCATTTTCAGCTGCACAGCTGGTCAAGACCCAAAGAAACCAGTTTGGGAAGCTGTAGCACTTTGCATCTATAATTTACAGGGCACTGGACAAATAGTTGGTGCCTTGCCAGGGCCGAGCCCACAGCGGCTGTGGACAGAGCGAACAGAGCGGGGAGGCAGCAGGAGCAGCAGACCTGTCGGAGCAGCTCCCTCTGAATCACCTCCCCCAGTTCCTGACAAACAACTGCCTGAGCTCAGCTTCTGTCAGTGCATGCAGAGTCTCTCTGGAGGAGCTCCAGGGACCTTTTCTCTCATTCGTTTCCCCTTCCTGCCGCACGCTCTGCAGCCCACCGCAGCAGCCTGCTGCTGGCTCTGCCAGCTCCATGCCCTTTGATGCTGCTCTGCTGTCTTTGTTCCCCCACTGCTCAGCTTCTCTAGCAACCCCTCAGCAGCACTGTAGAATCACAGAACAGTTTGGGTTGGAAGGGACCTTAAAGATCATCCAGTTCCAACCCCCCAGGTTGCTCAAGGCCTCATCCAGCCTGGCCTTGAACACCTCTGGGGAGGGGGTGTTCACAGCCTCCCTGGGCAGCTTGTGCCAGCCTCTTGCCAACCTCACTGTCCTAATCTCCAGTTTAAATTATGTGGCCAGACAAGTCCAATGCCAGGTCACAAGCCTGTGAGCAAGGGGTAAGGAAGCCAAATGGGCAGGTTGGGAAGGAGGAACTGAAGTTCATGTGGAGCAGCTGAATTGCCCTTGGCCTGGTGCAGATCAGAGCAGCACAGGTTCTCCCAGCCGGTGACTCACAGGAACAACCCCGCAGGAGCTGCAGGCTGTGGCTGGGAGACGCAGAGGGCTGGGGTTGTGCTTTCCCACTCGCTGGTCGGGCGAGCGCAGCGGCCCCGGCTCGGGCGGCTGGGAGGATGAGCTGCCCCCCATGCCGGGCACGCCACGGGCAGGGCTCAGCCAGAGGCTTTGCCTGCACGGGCGGCAGGGCCTCCCCGCTCGGAGCCTCCCGCCCCAGCGTTATCCGCAGAGGAGACAGCCCATGGGCACGGGCAGGCTGCAGCTGGCCGTCCTGCCGGCGCTCATGCTGCTGTCCCTGTCCCCGGCAGAGCCGTGCCGCGCTGGGGCTGCCTGGGTGCTCACCCAGCCGCTGCTGCAGGCCGGCGCGGGCGACTCCGTCCTGCTCCAGTGCCGCCTCCTAGACTTCGTGTCCCAAGGCTGGACTATGGCCAAAGTGGACTGGCTGCGCCTGGCAGGAGATGGCACTCAGAAGGTGGGTTGAGCACCGGGGGCTGGCAGTGGAGCTGTGTGCTCCGGGGCAGATGGAGGGCAGGGCGAGCCAGGCAGCCTTGGTGCCGTCGGAAGGCTGTGGGAGGTCTGTCAGCACAGCCCGGGCCAGGAGAGGAGGAAGGTTTCCTCGTCTAGCAGAGGAACACCTCCACCGTTTCCTGTGGCCCTGCACCGCGGGGGAAGCACCTTGCTGGGTGCTGCGTCCTGGGGCTTTCCGGGACAGCGAGGGAGGCAGCTGAGCTCTCCTGCGTGGGGAGGCCTCCCCGGATAGAGGGGGAGAGTGTGGGGCAGGGAAGGCACCACACAGTGCACTGCCCTGCTACTGGGCTCCTTTCACCCGCTGCTGTCTGTGCCCTGGCAGGAGGAGATGGTGTTTTATTACTACAACAACCGGGGCATCCCTGTGGGCCGTTTCCAGGAGCGGGCACAGTGGCAAGGGGACATCTCCCGCTGGGATGGCTCCATCCAGCTGCAGGACCTGCGGGTGAATGACAGCGGCACCTACGTGTGCGAGATCCGGCTGCGAAACCGCGGCAGCATCTTCAAGAATCACACCGTGCTGCACGTCAGCCCCGCGGGGCACAGAGGTGACTGCTCCCCCGCCCCGCTGCCCGCTTTGCCCTCCTGCAGAGCCTCTGGGAAGCTCTTGAACCTGCCGCCGTGACTGCTGTGGAGTAGGGCTGGGGTCCCTGCGTGTACCATCCCCTGCCTTGCTGTCTCCGCAGCAGGACAAGGAGCAGCGGCAGGCGCCCAGGACTCTGCAGCCCCAGGAGATTCCAGGTTCTGGGCTGTGGCCGCGGGAGGCGGCGGCGTGGCCGTGGTGTTGGCTTTCCTGGCCGGACTCAGCCTGAGGAGGAGGTACCGACGCCAGCTGTGGGGTTCTGGGGCCGGGCAAAGCACCTGCTGGCAGCTTTCCTGCGCTTTTCTGCCAGGCCAAGCAGTGCTGGAGCTGAAGGAACCGGAGGGTTCACCCCCGCCGCGATGCCACTGCCGCCCTCTAGTGCCACCCTGCCCTGCCCTGCCCTGTCCCCACTGCGCACCCACACCGCCTGAGCTTCCCTGTGCCACGTCCAAAGAAACCCATTCCAGCGTCCCAGGAGAGGGAGGGTTGGGGACAGGAGGAGCACGAGATGCTTCTTGCTGGAGGTGACGCTGCTGTTGCCTTCCCTCAAGGTCTGCAGCCAACACGGCTCTGGAAAGGACTGGAAACGATGGCAGCAAGAACAAAGCAGAGGTGAGAGCTGGGGCTGAGCTGAGTGGAAGGGACCTGCCCTAGGACATGGCCACAACCCGTGGGAGCCAAAGGGGGAGAGGAGAGGCAGGAGAAGGGGAGGGATGGAGAGGGGAGGGATGGAGAGGAGAGGGATGGAGAGGAGAGGGATGGAGTGTGCAGGGCTGCTGGGCAGCCATGGCCATGGCTCTTGGTGCTAGTCCTGAGAATGAGGTAAGGCAGCTCTTGTGTACTTGGGGTCTGCCTGGTGTCAAGTGTCCTGATCTGCCCCTCACAGGAAGCACTTTACTCTTCTATCCCTGGCACTGAGGTACCCAAGGCCGAACAAGTTGCAAAGAAGAAGAAGAAGAGAGCTGAGGAGACCTACATAACCATGGTGAGGGGAGGAGCAGTGGGCTGGGCTGGGCTGTGGCAGGTGTGGGGCTAAGATGTGGGGCTGGTGAACGCCCTCCATCACACCTCCTCCCCAGGGGGATGGCATCCAGGGCCTGACCCCTCAGTCCCAACACCAGGCAGTGGTGTCCTTTGCATCCTGCCTGCAGTCAGACTCATGCCCTGCCCCTTCCTCCTCGCAGCATCCCTCTCCCTTCCGGGAGAACGGCGTCTACGTGGAGCTGGCCAGGAGGGTGATCCCGGCAGAATGGATGCAAGAAGGGACACTGGGAGATGGACACAGAGAGGAACCCTGCAGCAGAGCAGAGGCAGCACTTCCCAGAGTTCCAGAGGGGGAGCAGTAGCCGTGGTGGGGGTGTGAGGCCATCTCTGCTCCTCTGAGCAGCCAGCACTCTGCTGCTGCCAGCCCTTCCTCAAGAGGTGGTGGCACTTCCCCGAGTGCTCCGTGCCACAGCCACTGCTGGGACGCTGCCCACCCCACGACTGCTGGCACGGGACCAGGGCAGTCATGTCTCTGGCTTTTGTCTCCTGATTTCTGGAGAGAGGGCACAGTGGGCAGAGCCTCCACGCTCCAGCTTTGTCCTCGCCTGGGCAGCTCCAGACCCTGAGATCAGGCAAGGAGAGCCTGGCAGAGGGAGAAGTGGGACATGAAGCAGGAGCCACGCCAATGGCACCTGCTGAACATAATAAAGCTCAGGGAGTCTCCCCTGTGCCTGGCTTCCTTTTACACCCTGCTTAAGGGTGATGTCCACGTGTGCCAAAATCTGCCTGGCCCAGGGCCTGGGAGTCCCTGCAACCCACCTGCAGCCTGGTACCCGGTACCCATGCATGCCTCACTGCTTCCAGGGCACAGGGACCCCAAACAGGCCACTAGGGGCTTGAAGGGGCCCTCCTGGGCTGTCCTGAGCTTCGCTGCTGCCCTGGCTTGCAGGGGCTAAGGGGCAGATCCCCGGGGCAGTGGGGTGTCCCACGTCACCCATGCACCAGCCCCTCGCTATGGGTGGGCACCTCTCCTGGCACTGGCTGCCCTGCCCGGGGGGGAGCCCAGCAGTCCCTCCGGGGCCCCCGGGGCAGCGTGGTGGCAGTGCCAGCTCTCCCGCTGCCCTATATTTAGCTGTGTGACAGCTGCAGGTGCAGCCCCTGCCCACCTCCCACCGGCCCCGGCAAGGGTGACTGCGGCGCAGCCTGCGCCGCCCGCACTGCTTCGTTTCACGTTGCCACCCTCCTCGCTTTTGCTGGCTGCTGCCGAGCCGAGGGACTCCAGCAGGGCTCTGCCAGCAGGGCTGGTTTTGGGGTGTCGCGGGAGTTAGGGGTGAGCTCCACAGCCCTTTGTAGGGTAGTGGGACCTGCTCCAGCAGAGCAGAGCAGCTCTGCCTGCCCAGCGTGGCTGGGAAATGCCTGCAGGGAGTGTTCGCTATGCAGGCTGCCTGTGTTCACACCGGGACTTCACTGGTGCCTGCTCCCCTGGCTGCCCCCTTGCCCTCCTGGAGCTGGTTGGGCAGCAGAGCACCTCTCTGCCCCTCCTGCCTTCCCACTGCCCCATCCTGTTCTCCCCAGAGCTCAGGTGCACCGGAACTGAGAAGTGCTCTAGCTCTGGGACACACCTGGCCCTTCTCCTGGCTGATCCTGCTGCATCATCCTGCATCAAACCCAATCATCCTGCATCCCTCTCCTGGTGCTGCTAGAACCATCCCAGGCCATCTATGGGCTTGAAGGAGTTTGGAGTCAGCCAGGGCAATGACCTGAGGTGGCTCCAGGTGAATCCCATCCCACAAATGTCATGCTCAGTATAAAGAGGGGAGAGTTTGCTGAGAAGGAGGCTCCTTTCCTGAGCTCCTGCTGACCCTGCTCCTCTTCCTGCTCCCGAGGGCTGCCTTGCTTCTGGCTGTGACCACTGTGCACTTCCTGGGCTGAGTACCACTTTGTGCACTTTCTATTGGCATTGCTGCCGCTTTGGTTGCTTCATTAAATCCACTTCTAGCCATGGGTCACCTCTGCTCTCCTCTTCTGATCCCTTTTCTTGGGTGGGGAGGGATCACTGTGTGATAAGAGCCAGATAAGGGCTAAATGCAGGCAGTGCTGCAGCCCAAATCTGGATGGAGAGGGCACTGTCCTGAGCTGCTGAGTGGTGGTGGCAGAGTTTGGTACCCCTGGGAGGTGAGAGCTCTGCTCTTGCATTAGCCTGGAAGTGGGCAGTATACTGGGGGTGTAGTGCCCACTGCAGGCTGCCTGATCATGGCTGTGCCTCAGTCTGGGCATGCTGGAACCCTCTGTGGAACCCTCTGCCTTTCCCATGCCAGCTCAGTGCCTCTGCTCTCTGCCAGGCAGCAGGAGGGCATTTCTGATGCTCTTGGGCTACTGCTGTTGCCACTGGTGTGAGCAGGGGTGGGTTGCCAACCTCCAACTAGGCAGAGGTGGCACATCTGCATGTCCCCACTGATGCCAGGGTGTTGCAGGAGCCATGGGAACCCCCAGGGTCAGGCCTGTGCTGTGGGACAGTGCCTGATCCCTTTCTGGAGGGAAGAGATGCTCTGAGTGGTGCTTGGCAAATTTGCACGGCCAGAGGGACTCCCAGCAGGACCCAGCTGCTGGGCTGTCCTGGGCTCAGCAGGCTGCAGGAGCTGCTGTGTGCCACAGTCCAGGAGCAGACCCCGGGAGCAGCATTCCAGCGCCGGGAACCTTCTCCTCCTGCTCAGGGGAAAATTTTTCTGCCCTCCCACTTTCCCTGCTGAAATCCACCAACCATAGCATTTACTGCCTGCCTGCTCCAGCACCGCTCCAGCCATATTGGGCTGGGGAATAAAGCAGCTCCAATGTTTTATGTCACCGGCACATAACCCGGGCGTTCGAAAAAACACCCAACCACCACCAACCAACCACCAAAATCCACACCAACACCAGGTCCTTCTCCATACATTAAAAAATCCTTCAAAATGAGCCCGGAAGCCTGGCTCCCGCAGCCCACCTTGTTCCTCACTGGCCTCAGCTTGCTCCTCTCGCTGGGTAAGTGTCAAACTTGACCCTTTGCATGCACAAGGCTGCCAGGGACCAGCACCCAGGCTGGGCAGAAGCAGCCTGTCTGGCTAGGATGTTCCCCCCGCAGCCCCTTCCCCACATGCTAGCCCCGAGCAGCCCCTCCTGTCCCCGGAGGAGCAGCGAGCGCCGCTGTGCCGCAGGGCTGGGGACGGAGGTGGTCCGCAAGGTGCCCTGCGGCAGCCTGCCAGCCGGGGGTGACCTCCTTTTGGGCAGGGTGGGGGGTACGGTGCCACTGCATCTTCCCTTCTAAGCGCCGTGTCCTGCTTGCTGGAGGGTTTGGCTCAGCGCTGGGCTCTTTGCATGCCAGGCGGGGCTGCAGCGGGCACAGGGCGGGTGGGAGGCAGTTGTGGCTTTGCCTCGCTGGGGATGGCAGCGGCCGGTGGGCTGCGGGGGCCTTGTGGCTGGCCGCTGGGATGGCCGACAAGCGGCTGGAGGCGCTGCATGGGGCGTGGGGGGGATCTGCGGTCGCTGTGCTTCTGCCCTGCCCCGCAGCCGGCAGCGTTGTGTCAGCAGGATTGGGGCTGCATTGATTGGGATGAGGAAGGCATCACCTCCCCGAAGGGATCCTCACACCGTCCTGCAGCTCCTGCCGGGCTGCTCCTGCTGTAGGAGAGAGGCTGGGAAATGGAGGAGGCAGAGCCCAGGCTTTGGAGGCTGTGGGTAATTTTACCCCACCCCCCTCTCCAGCCCTGGGTGTAGGGTGACAGAGAGCTTGGGAGGCTGCTCAGCACCCAAGGACACAGCCTGGACACTCTGTCCCAGGGATTTTAGGGGTTTCTTTCCCCACCTCTTGTTGTGTGACTTCCCCCCACCCCTACCCGCCCCGGGTGGCTATGGCAGTGGCAGAGTTTGGACCTGCACATGTAGGAGCTGCCAGAGCATGTGTCCTCCATCTGCTGGCTGCCCATGAGGACCCTCAGCTGTGCCCTGCTGCTGCCCTGGCCAGGGCTGCCCCATTGCTGCAGAGCCTGAGAGAGCCCCTGGTGGCATCTCAGCCCTCTCCAGAGCCCTGGGGCACCCCAAGGACACAGCACAAAGTGATGCCACCCAACTGCAGGCACGAAGGGCGCAGTGCAAGGGTCCCCTCCAGCTGGGCCTGTGAAAGGGCCTTCTGGGATAGGCAGGGTCTTGCCCCTTACAAGGTTCTCTTGGAGGCATCTAAGAGGGTGGGCTGTGATGGGGCAGCAAGGCTGGGACACTGGCTTAGGCCTGGACACTTCATCCTTCCTTGGATGCTGCAACTTGTACCCAGGCACCAGCTCTCCCACCCCGGCTCCCAGCACCCTGCACTGAGTGCTCACCACAGCTGCTCTCAAGCAGGGAGCCATCTCCAGGGGCTTGGCCAGACCTGGTAGGCACCTCTGCCTCCAGAGAGCTGGCTTCAGGATGCTGTGGGCTCAAAGCAGCCCTGTTTGCAGCTTGGAAAAGCCTCTGTTCCCTGGCTGCAGAGCCTGGCCCCTTTCCTGCCCTGCTTGCAGACGGAGCGGATTAGCCAGCGGAGCAGCCTTGACATGCATCCAGCTTGGCCGCAGGGCTGGACTCAGGAGCACCTCAGGAAGAAGGTTTGAGAGCAAAGAGCAGCAGCCAAAGGGGAGAGGTGAGGTGATGGGAAAGCACCTGCTGGCAGGGTCACTGTCCCAGCCCTGTGGGGTGCCACAGCCCCCCTCGTCCTTCCCAGCACCCTCCCAGGGCTCATCCCTCTGCTTCCTGGGGCTTAGCCTTCGAGGGTGCAGCTTGTTGGCTGCACAGAGCCTGCCTGGGTGTGCACACCCCCCCTGTACAGGCTGGGCAGAACATGCAGGTGCTGGGTTTGGGGTGCCAGCAGACTAGGGGAGGTGCAGGAAAGGGGAGCAGGGCACAGACCCCTCCTCCCTGCTCCTGCCCTGGGTGAGCCCTCCTGCCCTGCAAGCGCACTGGGCAGCAACCTTTTTCTTTGCCACAGCAAAATCAGGGCACAGGGACTGGCCTTGTCCCCCCAGGGGTGGCTGAGACCTTGACCTGGTCATTCCCAGCCAGAGAATCCTTCTGTGAGGAGCAGTGGGAGGGGGGAGCCTCTGCATTCCCCCTGCAGCCACCAGGCTGCCCCTATTTGCTGCTGTGGTGCCAAGAGAGGCATCTGCTGAGCACAGGCATCAGCTCCTGCCTGGATGTGGCACTGAGCCCTGCCTGCTGATGCTGCAACCAGGAAAGCAGCAGGAAAGCTCCTTCCAGGGCAGGCAGCAGAACTCCTCAGGGCACAGTCAGGGCAGGTGTGGCACAGAGAGGGGTCATCAGCCCTTGCAGAGCAGGACCAAGGGACGTGGCTTCTCCTTTCTCATCCCCTGTCACTGCTGCACAGGGGAACCCTGGGCCTGGCTGGCCACAGCGTGGTCTGTGCCCTGAAAGCAATCCTAGGCCTGAAGGTGAGGTCTGTGCTGCCAGCCAGGTGCAGGGTGGGAGATGGGCACAGCCCAGCAGCATGGCTGCTTGTGCCCCCTGTCTGAGTCACCTCCATCTCTGCTCTTGCTCTCTGTGCCTGCGGCAGCACCCACAGGACTGGGCATGGAGGTCATGGCTCCTGCCACCATCAACGCCCTGAACGGCTCCTCTGTGAAGCTCTCCTGCACCTTCAACTCCTGCTACAAGGTGGAGAACAAGCAGTTCTCCCTCAACTGGACTTACCAGGAGTGCTCAAACTGCTCTGAGGAGCTGGTGAGTCTCTCCAGGGGCTGGGGAATCTGCTCAGAGGCTCTATGACCAGCCTGTGTGCATAAAGAGCCAGCTGCCCCGATGTGGCAGGCCTGAGTGGGGAAGGGACACCCTGTCCCTGGGTGCTGTGGTGGCCAGAGCTAAGCAGGGACCGTGCCACTCGTGGAGCTGAGCGGGTGCTGCCCAGCTCAGGGGTGAGCATGCAGCGTGGGCGTGTGCCCANCTGGTGGGGGCAGGTGAGCAGGTGGGTGCCAAGCAGCGTCTCACCTCCCGTGCCACGGGGGCTGCCCAGTTCCTGCAGTTCCGGACGAAGATCATGAACAAGCAGCTGGACCGCTTCGGGAACCGGGTGGAGTTCACCGGCAACCCCACCAAGTACGACGTCTCCTTCACCCTGAAGAACGTGCAGCTGGAGGATGAGGGCACCTACAACTGCTACGTCCTGAACCCCCCCGACCGGCAGCGGGGCCACGCCAGCATCAGCCTCAAAGTGCTCACCAAAGGTAGGCGCTGGCGCTCTGCTGCCAGGCGCCCCCCCCGGCCTCGCTGCTCCTTCACCCTGCCCCCTCCTGGTTACTGCCGCTGCCTCTCCCGGGTGAGGTCTGTGTGCCCTGAGCCCCTACCCTGTCTCCCCAGAGCCCCCGAAGCACGACTCGACGGTGGCTGTCATCGTGGGTGCCTCTGTCGGGGGCTTCTTGGCCGTGGTGATCCTGGTGCTGATGGTGGTGAAATGTGTGCGCCGGAAAAAGCAGCAGAGGCTGAACACGGACGACCAGAAGACAGAGGAGGAAGGAAAGACAGATGGGGAAGGCAACCCAGACGAGGGCACCAAGTAACAACCCCCCCCGGCTGCTCCTCCCTCTTCGCCCCTGTACAGCGTGACCCCCTCGATGTGCTTCCCAGAGCAAGGATTTCTGTCTCCCCAGAGCATTCCTCCTTCCATCCAAGTACCCAACCCACCCGGAGCAGGGCACGGAGAGAAGGTGGCCCCCGGAGCCCGGCTGCAGCAGCCAGGGCTGGGGGAGGGTGGCTGCAACGCATCGAGGCTGCCCCTTGAGGCTGAGCTGGCACCAGTTTGTCCCAGTGGGGCCAGGTAGCCCCGTGCCCAGGTGCCCACACCCTGTCCCAGCTAGAAAAAGAGAGCCAGTGGCCAGCAGCTCCTGCCCTCGGAACCACATCTCACCCCCGAGGTGGTCCTGCTGTGCCCAGAGTGTGGGTGCTGCTGTGCCCATCCCCAGGGAATCCCCAAGAGCTGCCCTGTCTCCTCCTTGCCAATCCTGTCTGCCAGTGCTGAGGGTGCTGTGACAAGAAGCTCATGTTCCTCAGGGACTGTCCCAGCCAGCTTGGGAGCCAGTGGTCAGGTGGTGGCCACCAGTCTGTGTGTGCTGGCTCTGAGCTTGGCTGGGTGCTGGAGCTGCTGGGGGCTCCTGGGGTGTGATGGATGTAGCCCTTTTGCCTCTTGGGCTGGTGTGGGCCTGAGCACCTCAGCCAAAGGTGCTGGGCTGACTTCTCTGTGCTCGTTTATCCTCTTGGAGAGGGTGATGGGAAATGGGAAATGTTCTGCTGTGCCAAACCCAGGCCGTGAGGTGCAGCTGCTAGGGGTGAAGAGCTCCTGGGAGGAAGAGGAGGTCTTGGGTACTAGCTGAGAAGAACTGGGCACAACTGAGGGTTCAGAGGCAGCTCTGTCACCTCTGCCAAGCCTGCCCCCTCCAGCCTCCCTGCAGAGCACTGCTCAGTCTGTAACTGCCATGCAACGCACTGCCAGCCTGCCCAGCCCCCTCAGCCCCCACCATGTCCCAGCCCCTGCCCTGCTCTGGCAGCTCCCCCAGTTCCTGGTGAGCAGTGGCCTGGGCAGCTCATGGGGTGCAGGTGTGAGCAAGCAGTGACCCCCAGCTGGTCCTACCACGCTGCAGTGCAAGGGGATGCAGTGAGCCCCAGGGCTGGCAACTGATGGTCCTGCCAGCACTGGGCTCGCTGCCCCCCCTTGGGCAAGCCGCTTTGCCTCCTGTGCCAGACCTGACAGCCAAGCTGTGCTGGCTGGAGCATGCCAGGGGCTCACACTGGGGCCTCTTGCAGGTCAGACAAGGAAAATGACCCAGGGAAGTGCCCCCTGTCACGCCGTGCCTGGGCTTTTCCTCCCCCGTGGCAGGTGGGATGTGGGGCAGTGCATGGAGCCCCAGGGCACACCACCTGACGGAGGTCCCCTGTCACCCACGAGCAGCACTGCCAGGGGAGAAGGGAGGCCTTCATCCCAGCAGTGCCACGGGTGATGCCATCAGGCCCCGGGGACAGAGGGACAGCCATGCACTCCTTGCTCTGCCCCATTGCCTTGTGCCCAGCCCCACGTGCCCTCTGCACCCTGCTCCACCTCGCTGGGCTCTGTGCCGCTCCCCTTCCCGTCTGCCGCAGGAATGTGCCATGTCTACCGGGCACTGCCCCCCTCGTCCGCGGGCTCTGCTGCCCAGGGAGGGCTGGGCACAGGCTGCCTGCCCCCTGCACACACACCCACCCTCACGGATGGCTTTCCCCAGTCAGTGCCAACGGGGAGCTGGCCACAAGGCAGGTTCCCCAGGACCGTTTGCTGCTCGAAGCTGAGCCCTGCGTGGCTCTGCAGGGGCTGGGCTGGCACCTCCGTGGCCAGAGGCCTCTGGCTGCTGCCCGTGCCCAGCCCTGCATCTGCCTTTCATTTCTCTCATGCACTGTCCTTGGATTGCAACTTGCCAATGCCTCTGTACAGAGCTGTACCCAGCAGAGCCTACAAATACAGAGCTACCCACAGGAGGCTGCTCGGGTCTGACTCTGGCTTCGGGCTGCGCCTCCTGGGCACTTCACTTTGCCCAACACTCTGCCCAGGGCAGGATGTTTGTATTGCTCTTTGTACAGTTCAACAAAACAACAACCAAACACAAAACTTTGCACTCGGTGCTTTTGTGCTGCTGGAGGGGCAGAAGGAGGGTCCCTTCCCCCTGCTCTGCCCCCAGAGGGGGCAACAAGGCTCCTGCATGCCCAGAGCCGGCACCCACTGTGGCACCAGGGTGGTAAAGGAGGCCTGGGCAGCCTGGGCTTCCACGGTTCAGCCCCCAGGAGCTGCCACAGAGCCAGCAATATGCAGAGCAGTGCTGGGTATGAGAGTTCCCAGTGCTGCATGAGTCTTCCTGCACTGAGATTTCAGGGGTGGTGATCTCCCCACGTCTGCTCTCCAGTTTAGCAATCTGGCAGTGCTGCACTGAGGCACAGCTGGGGCACAGTTAATTGGCACACCCATCAATTACCCACCACAGAGACAGGGGGCGAGGGCAGCTCTGCCAGCCGCCCTCCTCACTCATGCCTCTGCCAGCTGCCCTGCAGTTTGGTCTCCTGAGTGCACACACATCCCAAGTCCCCACACAGGCAGGCACATCTCCCCTAACCCTGCCACTTTCCTGGGCTACAGCTGCCTGCCTGCCTGCCCCTGCCCGCTCCCAGGGACCTCACTTCGCTCAGCCAGCTGGTCCTTGGGGTCCCTTTCAACCTGGCATTCTGTGATTCTCCTGCTCCCAGCAGCAGGGTGACACTGAGCAGCACCAGCAGTGCCCGGCCAGGGCACGGTGCCCTGCACACCTTGCTGTCTGCCTGTGGGGCTAACTCTGCAGAGCAGGCACCAAAATCACCTCCCATGCCCTCTGCTGACACAACCCAACGGTGCTGGACGGCTGCTGGGGGCACAGCCCAGCCAGGCTGCAGTCAGACCTGGCCCCTGGCAGGACACAGCTTTGCTGCTGCAGAGGAGCAGCTCTCAGGAAGGGGGCACACGGCTCTGCCCACCCACCGCGATGGAGGGGCAAGGACAGCCCTAGGCGAAGGGGTTGGGGACCCACGGGCTGGCAGTTTGGGGACACCTCTGGGAGAGTCACTGGCAAGAAGCTCGGGAGGAAGGCTGGCACGGTGGGATGCCAGAGGAGAGCCCACAGGACTCAAGGGTGAGTTTCCAGCGCTGCAAGGGACCAGGGGCAGTGGCTGCAAGCCCTCCCCCCCAGTGCCAGGACTTCACAGATGCCCCCGAGCAGGGGACAGAGTGTTTCATCTGCTTGGGCGAGGTGGGATGGGAAGCACTGAAGAGCAAGAGAGCAGAGCAGGTCAGGGCATGGCGGGCACCTCTGCTCCGTGCTGTGCAGAGAACCTTGGTGGGAGCCCAGACCCGCTGCCCCCACGGTGCCACTGCAGCCTGGCCACCCTCCTCGTGGGGCTGGAAAGGGGGCAGCGAACTCTGGTTGCTGAGGGGTGAGAAGGGCAGTGCTGGAAAACCAGAGCTGGGGAACGTCCGGAGGAGGTGGCCTCGGGCAGTGCCAGCTCAGGAAGAAACTTTCTCCTGAAGCACAGGGTGGCTGCCTGAGTGCTTCTTGCAGATGCCTCTGCAGTGGCTGCCTGGGGACGCTGCTCCCCTTTCCCTGCTTTTATTAAAGGGCACTTCAAAGGGATGGAGGAAGCTGCTCACCCCGGAGGACAGCCAGCTCTGCCTGGGGGGGACGAAGCAGCAGCGGTCAGGACATCTAAGCACAGAGAGAAGGAGGCAGCGAGAGGGGAAAGCTCCGAGGGAGAGCTGCAGGCAAGGGAGGGCTGGGAATGACAAAGGCAGCCAAGCACTCACCCGCAGTCTGCGTGCCCGGGACCCCTCGCTCAGCTCCCAGCCTGGCCCAGCTGGGATGGTCCTGCAGTGTGTGCTCACTGCGAGCGTCTCCTCCCTGCTGCCAGCTCCCGGGCTGCCAGCTCCCGGGCTGCCAGGGCAACTGTCTTTTAAAGGTCACAGCCAGAGGACCTTGCAGTAAATAAAAGGTGCTGATGGGAAGCTCTGCTCCAGTGTTGCCACCTCCTCCATCGGCAGGGGGGCTCTGCCTGCTCCTGGCCGGGGAGCCCAGCATTCCCTGGCTCTGGGAGCAGTGGAAGGGAGCCAGGGCTGTCCTCCCGTTGCTGCTGGCAGTGGGGCTGGGGCTGCACCCAGCAGGATGCTCCAGGGCAGCTGGGGCCAGCGCTGTGCCTGCTGCACTGAACTGGGAGCCTGCAGCCCAACTGCTCTGCCCAGCCCTGCCCTGCTGGCTCTGTGCCCGCGTGGAGGGAAGCAGGAGCCCTCCTTGGGGAGAGCCTGGCACTTTGACCCTCCCAGCTCTGTAAGTGCCAGATGAGAGGGAGTGAGGGCTACACAGGGGCCTGGCAGCCACTGTGACCCTCCTGGCAGGCTTCGAGCCAGCTGGCAGCACAGCTGAGCCCTTCTTCCTGTCCCCTGGGAGGTGACAGTGCCCGAGCAGAGGGTGGTCACCTTGCCTGAAACCAGACACAGCAGCCTTGTGCTGGGCTCAGCAGAACGAGTTTCCGCTGAGCCACAGAATCCCAGGTGCCATGCTGGGCATCACAGCATCGTGCCACAAGCCTGAGGCCAGCTGCTGTGGGTGCCCTTCCTTTGCCAGGGCACACACAGCTCACCCAGGCTGGGCTATGGCAGAGCAGAGCAGCAGCAGATGTCTCACCAGAGCAGTCAGCCGAGGAAACCAGTCAGAGCTGCCAAGTGTGACAGCTCCATCAGGTCCCTGTGGCAAGCAGTGCCTGCTCCCAGCCTGGGGGCAGCAGGGCCAGGAGGACAGGGCTGACCCGAGGGGGGTGGGGGGCAGCAGGAGCAGGCAGCACAACCTCTGCAGGGATGCTCAGCAGGGGGAGAGTGGCTGCACCCAACTCCACTCACCTTTTTGGAAGCAAACTTGGCAGACACCTGAGCATCCCAGGAAGGAGTCCTCCACACGGCATGGCCTTTCCCTGCAGCAGGGCATGGGTGCCACTGTTTCAGGTCTCTCTGCTCCTGCTTGGCTAGATGCTGGAGGGTCCAGACTCGACCTCAGCCCCCCACTCACTTCAGCCCGTGTGACCGTGGCCCTGGCAGCCATCATGCTCCCTTGCATGACAGGCGTTCCTCCCTCCACCCCCTCCGGACCTCTCTGCTGAGCTGCAACTCAGAGGTGTGCCACCCCCACGCAATTAGCAAGGCTCCAGCAGAGGCAACGCTCCTCCTCCTGCCTCAGCACACCTCCTGCCTGGCCGCCAGCACCTGCAGCTCTGCTCACCGAGCTGGAACCATCACCTGGCCGTGTCCATCACCCAGACACGTCCATCACCTTTCTGTATCCATTACCTGGCTATATCCATCCCCCAGCTGTATCCATCACAGCTGCTCCCCCCAGACACCTCCTGCTGCATCAGCAATACTCTCCCAGGCTGCTCCTGCAGCACCGGCTGCCAGCGCTGTCCAGCCTGCTCTGCCTGTACTTTTCCTGTCTCTGCTGCCAGCTCTGCAGCCCAAACTCCTCAGCCCACAGGCACTGCTGGCATCTTCTCAGGATCCCCTGGGATGTCCCTGTGCCCTGCAAAGCCTCCTGCTTTCCATCTTTCCTCCTGCTTCACTCTTCTGGCCAGGTGAGAAGACAAGAGAGCTGCAAAGGGAGCTGGAGTGGGGGTGAGGAGTGCCTCAAGGTGCCCTGGGGTGGGGGTGAGGAGTGCCTCAAGGTGTCCTGGAGCAGGGGGTGAGGAGTGCCCCAAGGTGCCCTGGAGCGGGGGTGAGGAGTGCCCCAAGGTGCCCTGGAGCTGACAGGCAGTGGCACCCTGGACACAGCATCCCTGCGGGTTAGCTGCTCTCACACCCGAGAAGCAGCAGCCCTGTTTGGGAAGGCGATGCTGTAGTTCTGTACCAGCAAGGGAGGTGCAGCCTCTTCTGGCATGAGCTGTGCTGGGATGTGTGCCTGGTGCCAGCCCAGAGGAAGGCTCAGTGCTGTTCCTGCCCCACGAGCAGGGCAGCAACCCCTCCCCCTTCCCGCCCAGCCTGTTCTGGGGATGCGTCACCTCCAGCAAGCTGCTGCTCAGCGCAGGGGCCTGGCTGCCTAATGGAGCTGGGCACAAGGGTAAGCTCTATCTTTGGCCACCACATCACCAGAGGCCTCCATTAGGAGGGCCCCTACCACCCAGCATTTGGGCTGTGGTCTGCTGAGGTCAGGGCTAATGGATGTGCTGGTGGGGAAAAGGTTGCTGAGATGTGAACTTGTGTGCAGCCAGCTGTCCCAGAACCATCTCACGGTGAGGAAATTCCAATTTCAGTGATGCCATTGGCGCCAGGTGCATCCTGCTGCAGCCCTGCCCATCACAGACATGCTCCCTGCCCCCCTGCCCACCTGCAGAACTGTCTGCTGGGGGAGGGAGGGGGCAGGGAGGTGCTGGGAGGGGGAGCAGGGAGCCTCGGGGGTCACCCTGCACAGTTACACTGAGCAGGATCCGATTCCCAGCTCTAGGACCTGCTGTTGTCCTTTAGGAAGCCACCAGCCTGTGCTCCCCCAGCCCACCCCGTGGCCCTCACCCCAGCACCTCCGCGATGTGGAAACAGAAAAAGCGGCACCCCCCGGGGCTGGGGGTGCGGGGGTGAGCGGAGCAGCGCGGAGGAAGGCGGAGGAGCGCGGAGCAGCGCGGAGCAGCGAGGG